>JBBBDQ010000768.1:0-22500 GCA_037127315.1 Ascarosepion bandense
TATTCTTTTGTGTACCTAGTTAATGTGAGTGTATGGGTTGTCCTAGCCTGTTCCCGGCTCCAATACTTTTGTTATGATCCAGTCCGAGATCCCCTTTGTCCATCGTTATTTTGTCCCGTTTTACTCTCGGCTGGGTCAGCCTTATATATTCCCCAGTCCAATTTATTTTTAACCTGCTTCTCCATTCCCCTTTAGAAAGAGAGCTACTTGATTTTGCCTTTTAAGGCAGAATACAGTGGCCTCTTTAATTATGAGGGTGTGTTTGGGTCTTACTAACACTATGTATATGTTTTCATTTGATATTGTTTTTGTTTTGGGGATTTTTTGTTTCTTCATACCCCCTTCCCATCATGTCATTTCATGTATAAATTTTTAAATCTATTTTTGTATTATATTTGTAAATAGTCACAAATTTTTATGTACATTTGGGGCGTTTTGTAGGTCCCTGGTATGATTTTTGCGGTATTTTGGTGTACGATATGTATGAGTGTTGATGGACAAATTCTTATGGTGATTGAGAAAATTGTAACGTATGTATGGGTCGTGAATCCGATTAGCTAGGTATAAGATAGAGTACTGAAGACCACCCCAAGTTTTGTTCCCCCTCCCATTTTTCGGCCTTGTGCCATAATCTTTGTAATAAAAGATAAATAAAACTACCCATTCCCCCCCCCGACTTTTTGTTGTGTGGTGAATGGTTACAAGTGCTAAAGGCAGTAGTTGTTCCGCAGTGATATCTACTTGTACTTTGGTTCTTGGGACAGTCTGTTTTTCCAGCCCGAGTTTATAGCTCGGGCCTGCGTAAAGTAGTGTCAATAGACGCGAAACACCGGAGAAGCAGTTGTCCGGTGTTCGGCCACTTTGGTGGCGATGGCCTGTAATAGGCCGGAAGAAGTCGGTCCTCCCACCACGGCCTCGGTGGGAGGAAAGGAAGGTGACTGGAGTTTACCACCTAGGATCAACCCCGTTTCGGAAGTACCAGTAGTATCTCCCATACCTTCTACCTCTGGGTGGAATGGAGGTAGAATCACTACTAAGGGAGAGGAATACTATGCACAGATGAACCTAAAGTATGCGGAATTTATCAAGGGATCGGAACTGGTTTCGGTCCCTGAACAGTTAGCCCTAATAGAAGCCCGTATCATTACCTTGATAACAAAAGACCTTAAATCACATAAGTTAATTGGGGTCCCCAGGGATTCTTTTGAAGAAAGCATTAAAGCTTTGAACATCAAAGCCAGGGCCGTAGCGAGGAGAGGCGGTGCCATGTGGGACGTCCTGCTTGGATCTGCAGGGGAGGCGAAGGCCCTAATGGGAGTAGTCATGGAAACTAAGACTCTCCAAATCCATACGGAGTATATGGGTACTAAGAAACTCAAAATTACCCTGCATGGCGTCCCCAATGGACATCGCCGAGGACCATATTGGTGCCTTTTTTGCCGGATATGGCAAGGTGTCAGAAGTCTCCTCGCTACGGTCAAAGGCAGGCTTCTTAACGGGTGACATGACCCTCCAAGTGACCTTGACGAAGGAGAGGATAGAAAAGATCCCCAACATCATTACTTGCAGGGGTCGCAAGATATTCGTAATTGTGGAGGGAAGAAAGCCGGCCTGTTGGGTCTGTGGGGCGGCGGAACATGTCGCCAAGACTTGCCCGACTAAGAACCCGCCCCCAAAGGCCCAAACAGCCAAGCAGCCGCAGCAAGAAGAAAAGGCAGGGGGAAAGGAGACGACTAAGCCAGCAACTCCAACTCTAGCTCAGACTGTCAATAAGGAGGGCGAGTGGCAGGTGGTCGGTAGAAGGAAGGCAAAGACTCCTTCTCCGGCGAAGACGTCGCCCCCCGTCAAGACGCCTCCAAAACAGACTCCGGCAAAAGCAGCGTCCCCGGCTAAACAGAAGGCGTGCCCGGCAAAAGCGCCGTCTCTGGGCGGGGAGCCGGAAAAACAAAAGGAGCCCCCGGTAGAGGTCTCCCCTCCCGCCGAAACGCCGGCCAAACAGGAACAGAAGAAGAGTCTCTCCCCCAAGAAGGTGGAAGAAATGGACGTGGAAAGGTCGGCGTCCTTAAAACGCGGGAGAGACGACGAAGAGGAACATCATGAAAAACCCAAGAGTCGACGGAGGAGTAGGAGCGTGGAACGTAGAAAACACAGGGACAAATGTTCATCACTTCCGGTTTCCCCAATTAGGTGCTCCTATGCGCAGAAAGCCAGGAGCCTGCCCTCTTCTCCACAGAAGGTGTCCCAGTCCCCGACCTTTGAGCTGACCCCCCTGAAAAGATCCACTTCTCCCTCTCCCTCCCCTTCTCCTGTTCCTGCCCCTACTCGACATAAAAAGAAAATTGCCCTCCCGCATGGGGATGCCCTCATGAAAATCAACGAGAGCATTGTGTCAGAGTGGTCGTCGCAGAGGAGAAACTTATTGAAACCGCTCCTCAAGCTCACTTCTGTCAAGGGACTATCCACGGACGACCCTAGAAACTTTTCCCAGGCCCCAGGTGTCATTACCCTGATACGTAACACAGGAGGCAACCTGAGGGTCTGGGACCACATAGCCCAGGTAAAAAAACATTACCCAAATATTAGAATGGTGCAGGAAGGCACCCCCGAATTAAAAAAAAATGGCTAGAAATTGTGCTGGGAGGTTCCCGATTTTGATCCACCCATGCTTATATAGGGTAATAAAACTCACTTACCCTACGGACGTCGGCGGTATTGTCCTGGACGGACGGATTACGTCCGATGTTGGTACAGGGTCCCTAGGACAGTCCGTCGGGGTCCCAGCCACCAGAGATTTTTTCCCCGTATGTGATTAGAGCCGTTGTTGCATGTTTTTCTTGTTCTCTTTTTCAGATCTAAGAAATGTCTATTAAGATAGCCAGTTTGAATGCGTATGGCCTGAGGGATCGGGGCAAGGCGGCTCGCCTGCTTCGTGACCTCTTGTCGTACGGCGTGGATGTGGCCGCGATCCAAGAGACTCACTTTGTTTGCGAAGTCGACTCGTGTGTGCTGGAGGACGACTTTGTCGTTTATTCAGCATATGGGAGCCGGCGGGCCAGAGGTGTTTCTTTGCTGGTTAAGCGTACCCTGGACGCGAGGGTTGACCTTGTCCATGTCGGTGCCGAGGGCCGGCTGATCGTGGCCGATATTGCAGTGAAAAGCAAGTCGTTCCGGCTGATTGCGGTTTATGCGCCCAATGTTCAAGGTGAGCGTGTCTCTTTCTTTCGGCTGTTGGAGCCCTTCATGGTGCATTCAACACGGCTAATCTTAGTTGGGGACTGGAATGCCATCCTAACCCCCAAATGGGATAGAGGGAGGGGCGCTAGCGGGTGGAGTGGTGATCGTAGCCTGGTCAATCTGGTCGGCGATTTTGGTCTCGTCGATAGATACCGGGTCGATCATCCGGAAGGGAGCATGTGGACGTGGACGCGTAGTTGGCCTTCTACCCGGGTATCAGCGTACCTGGATAGGATGTTAGTGAGAGAAGCCGACATAGACTTCTTAGAATGTCCAACGTTCCACTGGTTAGGCTACACGGACCACAAACTCGTTTGTGCCCGTGTGGTGTTAGATTTTAGGCCTAGGTTGGCTGGTTATTGGAAGTTCAATCAGTCCTTACTGGACAGGCGGGACTTTCGTGACCAGCTGACAAAACTAGTTCAGCGGGCGTTAATTGGGCGAGTCATTGGGAGTAAGTGGTGGGTTAGTCTTAAGGACTCCATTAGGTCTTTCGCCACCAAATATAGCCAGCGGCTCAACCTAGATAAGGCTGCGGAGGCAAAGACACTTAGAGCTAATTTCGCCCGGGCGGAGGCTGGTGGGGATTCCCTAGAGATAGCCTTAGCCAGGGAGGCCCTGGAGCGTTCGACTAGCGGGCGCTACATGGGCCAGGTAATTAGGGCTAAGTTAAGCAAGATGTCTTCCGAAGCTGTGAAAATGGGCGCGGAACTGCGCAAGGAAGAAATTCGCCGAGCCGGCGACCGGTACATTCGAGAGGTACGCGACCCGGAGGGACATCTCCTTAGGTCGACCGACGACATGTGCGAGGCGTTCCGGCAGCATTTCGAACACCGATTTACCAAGGAGCCTGGTCTCCGTGACGAGGAGTTTCGCAGCTATTTGGCTGACTTTCCCCGGCTTTTGCCGGCTGAAGCGGCTAGCTGCGAAGGGGAGATTACGGAGGACGAAATCTACGTGGCTTTGAAGAAGGTCGGCAGTGGCAAGTCGCCAGGTTTGGATGGTTTGCCCTATGAATTGTACTTGAGGATGTCGCACCTTTTTGTCCCGCTCTTGGCTGTCGTGTTCAACCACTGGTTTCGGCAGGGGTCCATCCCCGGTCGGATCACCAGGGGCGTGATCACGCTGTTGAGAAAAGGCAAGAAGGTTGGGAGGGAACTAGACGATTACAGGCCCATAACTCTGCTAAACACAGAGTTAAAGATTTTGGCCAAGATCCTGACGAATCGCTTGCAGCTAGTTGCCGAGTCTCTGTTGGAACCGGATCAGACTTGTTCTGTGAAGGGGAGAACAATTCAGAGCAACCTGCACTTGATTCGCACGATCATAGAGGGTGTAGAAGACGACGATGAGGCCGCGCTGATCAATTTAGATCAGTCCAAGGCATTTGATAGGATTGACCATGGCTACCTGGCTGCTGTCCTGCAGGCCGCCGGATTCAAACCCGACTTCAGCCGCTGGATTAGCCTTCTGTATCGCTCCCCCCAGGCTGTGGTACAGGTGAACGGGAAGCTGTCGGGCGCTTTCGCGCTGTCTAGGTCGGTCCGACAGGGTTGTCCACTGTCTTCTCTCCTTTATGTCTTGGCGTTGGAGCCCCTCCTTCGCCGGCTAAGGGACGAGACTGGCAGTCCGGTCCTGCGTGGAATTGAAGTCCCTGGTGGAGCTCGAGCCAGGGTTTCCGCGTACGCCGATGACGTAACGACCTTTGTGTCCTCCCGCAGGGAACATAGAGGCGGTACAACCAGGCGCTTGAACGGTACGAGAAGGTGACAGGGGGCCAGAATTAACCGCGACAAGTCATCCGGCTTGCGGTTAGGTGCCTGGAAGGGTGTTTCCCTCCCGGGGCCCTTCAGCTGGACGGACGGGCCGGTCAAAATCCTCGGAATTTGGTTCGGTCCGGACTTACAGCTGGAGAAAAACTGGTCAGAAATACTGGCAAAGGTCGGCGCGTCGGTCAAGACTTGGCGTCGACGGAGTCTCTCCGTGAAGGGCTTGGCGGAGGTGTGTAACACATACCTCTTTCCCATGATCCTTTACCGGCTGTCAGTACTTCCCCTTTGTGACGATCATGAGAAGGCGCTCGAGCGTTTGCTATTCTCCTGTCTGTGGAGAGGACGCAAACACATGGTCGACAAAGGAGTCTGTTGCCTCCGTCCGTGTCAAGGGGGTCTGGGGATGCCACACTTGAGGAGCCACGTGCTCGCTTCAAGGTTGGCATTCCTCAGGCGCGCGTTAGAGGAAGATCGGTTGCTTGCGGGGGTAGTGAGGGACATGTTCCCTTGCCTTACCATCACGCCCCCGACCCTATGGCTGACCGTCAGGCCTTGGGTGCGCCCGAAATTCCTGCTCGAATGTCTGGCGGCTTTACAGGCCATTCCACGGTCCAGTGACCTTTCACAGCCTAGGAAAATCTTCTATCGGGGATTAGTGGAGGGCGCCGTGAAGGATAAGCTGTGGAGTAAGCTCGGCATGTCGAGAGTGGAGTACCGCTCTCATTGGTCTTGGGCGCCAGGTGCGGACTGGCTCAGCAACTCTGAGTTTTCTCTGACCTGGCGATTGGCTCGGAATGGTTTGCCTCTCAATGACAAGCGCTTCGCAATTGGGCCTGGCGGATTTGCCAGATTGTGAACGTTGCAACCTTGGAATTAAGGAGACGTCTGCGCACGCCTTCTTCCATTGTTCGCGCGTTCGCCCGTTGTGGGCGCGTGTCGGCGAGTTGACTGCTCGTATCGCGCCGCGGGAGCTCGTGCTCATTGATCGCGCATACGCTGTGGACAATGTGTTGCCCCCGTACTCTGGAGTGAAGCGGATGGTGTTTCTGACGCTGCTGGCCTCGGCTAGAATGGTGATATGGACGACGCGACTGGAGGAAGTCTTGCGGGGCGGTCGTCTTTCGGATCAGGATCTAATCCGATATTTTGAGCACCAGCTCAAAATGAAGATTAGAACTGAACGGAAACGGCTGCACCCGACAGACTTTGGCGAAAGGTGGATACATGCAGCGAGCCTGGTTCGTGTGACCGGGGCTAGCCTTGATTTTCTTTTTTAGATCTGCTAATCACATCGGGGGGGATTCCTTTGGAACCCTTCCCGTGGTTAAGGTAGAAATTCTTTTGTGTACCTAGTTAATGTGAGTGTATGGGTTGTCCTAGCCTGTTCCCGGCTCCAATGCTTTTGTTATGATCCAGTTCGAGATCCCCTTTGTCCGCCGTTATTTTGTCCCGTTTCATTCTCGGCTGGGTCAGCCTTATATATTCTCCAGTCCAATTTATTTTTGTTCCCTGCTACTCCATTCCCCTTAGAAAGAGTGCTTCTTGATTTTGTCTTTTAAGACAGAATACAGCGGCCTCTTTAATTATGTGGGTGTGTTTGGGTCTTACTAACACCATGTATATGATGTTCATTTGAAATTGTTTTTAGTTTGGGGATTTTGGTTTCTTCATTCCCCCTTCCCATCATGTCATTTCATGTACAAATTTTTAAATCTATTTTTGTATTATATTTGTAAATAGTCACAAATTTTTATGTACATTTGGGGCGTTGTTTAGGTCCCTGGTATGGTTTTTGCGGCATTTTGGTGTACGATATGTATGAGTGTTGATGGACAAATTCTTTTGGTGATTGAGAAAATTGTAACGTATGTATGGGTCGTGAATCCGATTAGCTAGGTATAAGATAGAGTACTGAAGACCACCCCAAGTTTTGTTCCCCCTCCCATTTTTCGGCCTTGTGCCACAATTCTTTGTATTTAAAGAATAAATAAAACTAGCCATTTCCTACCCCAGGACACTACGGATTGGAGGTCCTTTTCAAGCTCGGCAACGAGGTTCGCTTTGTCGCCCACACCTGGTCTTTGATCGAGGCGAGAGTAGATTGTTGTGTCATCGGCGTACATGCCTACTTGGGATCTAATGGCGTCGGGGAGATCATTAATGTACATCAGAAAGAGCGTGGGATCTAGGATAGAACCTTGAGGGACGCTCGCGTTCGTATGGTAGTTTTGGGAGGCATGCCCATTTAATACTACCTTCAATGTGCGGTTAGAGAGGAATGACTGGATGAGGTCAAACAGATGTCCAGTTATCCCGTAGCTCCGCAGTTTGCACAAGAGGCCAGCGTGCCAGACCCTGTCGAACGCTTTGGAGATATCCAAGGCAACGGTTCGGGCTTCGTCATTCTTGTCAAGTGCCCGGTATATGTACTCGGTAATGGTCGTTAGCATATCAGCAGTAGACCTGGTGAAGCGAAACCCGTACTGTTTGTCAGAGAGAAGCCTGTGGGCCGTGAGATGCTGAATCACCTCGGCGTTGATAATGGCTTCAAAAAATTTGCCCAAGATCGGAAGGAGACTAATAGGACGGTAATTGGCGGGGTCTGAGGGTTCGCCAGAATTCTTAAATATAGGAACTACACAGGAGGACTTCCAACAGGCAGGAAAACAGGAAGCTGATAGGCAGAGGATATAGAGTTTAGAGAGGATATATATATTCATTTTAAAACAGGTTACTGTGCGGATCAGATGAATATATATATATATATATATATATATATATATATATATATATATATATATATTACTTCAAATGTTATTTTTCATATATTACAGACAATATTTTTAAGCCTTTGGATGAGTTCTGTTGATTTCGAATAATATTTTATGTTGGTAAAAAAACTTTTAAAACCTGCCGACGCTTTGTAATTTATTTGAGTGATTTGAATTTTCTTGCCTTACGGCCACGTTAAGCAACGTCGAACCTAATCATAACCTAGATGAGCAACCGTTTGGGAAGCTTGGTTGTGCGGGTGATGGCTCGGAATTGTTCATCGGATAACCAAGTTCCAATTCCGGTTGGGTTCGTTATCTTCACTTATGCGCAAATACCCTTGTGAAAGGTATGAATTCATCTCTTCTGCCCTCGTTATGGGTTAATTAGTAAGACTTACATTACTAAACTATAAAAAATCTTGTTTTATGCACTAAACGGTTTTAGAGCTCCTTATCACGGTCTTTAAGGGCAAAGCTGTTTAAAGACTGGAATGACTAAACGAAGAAAGAAAAAAATATAAAGAGATCTCAGGCCATTATCCTCTTCTTACCCGTAAATTAGTTTGCCTGCTAAACCGTTTTTCTACATTAATTAAGTACATTGTTACTTATGGTTATTAAACATTGCCAGGCTAGAGTCATCTGTTACACGTTACATATGTAAATCTAATTATCTGCTCTGATAGAAATTTAATCTACAGTTATGAACTTGGAAAAAAGAAAATTAACTTTTTTATTTATTTCATATTTTATTTTATTCTACTCTTCACCTGTTATTTCTGTCCTTCCTTACACTTTTATTTACCCTGTTTTGTTTTTGTTTTGCCTTACTTTTCTTTCTGTGTAACTATTTTGCCTTACACATATTTACGTGTTTATTTATGTCGGTTCTTTGATAAGACTAGTGATTATAAAAATATCTTGGTTTGATGAAACAAATATTTATTTTTTCATCCCCTTGCTTATCAGTCTATCTAATTCAGGAGTGAATATCAATCAGTTAATTGTCGTGCGTGATACACGCTTTGGCGATTATGTTTTGAAAGAGACATGACTGACTAGGCAGAAGATTTTCCCGCAGTAGGTTGTCATTTCTTCCTGCGGTAGACTGGTGGCCAAACAAGGTTATAGAATCAAATCTGTCCCGCTATTCAACCCATAGGTAGAGGGAGAGGATATGTATTCATACTTTTTCCAAGGCTATTTGGATGTTAGTGAAGTGAGACTCAGAAGTGAATTCAAACTCTGAAGTGAAGTGGAAACTCGGAAGTAAATTCAAACACTGAAGTGAAGTGGAACTCGGAAGTGAAGTGGAACTCGGAAGTGAAGTCCAACTCGGAAGTGAAGTCAAACTCGGAAGTGAAGTCAAACTCGGATGTGAATTCAAACTATGAAGTGAAGTCGAACTCAGAAGTGAAGTCGAATTCGTAAGTGAAGTCGAACTCGGAATTGAAGTCGAACTCGGGCGTGAAGTCGAACTCGGGCGTGAAAACGAATTCGGAAGTGAAAACGAACTCGGAAGTGAAAACGAACTCGGAAGTGAAGTCAAACTCAGCACTCCGAGCCGATATCTATTGCGTCACAACAGCAGATGGCTTGAATACAATAAACGCTGTTCCGAAATAATCACCCAACTCAATATTGAACAGGCTCATTGGTAATTTCATAAATCTGCGGTTGCCGTCATAATGTGACTGCGAAATATTTATTACAGACTGCATGTACATATGTAATCTGAAACACCAAAACTGACTTATTAAACACCTACTAAAATTTTCGATTGCACTGATATTATAGCAACAAAAAATTGTATTTTAAAATCTGACACTCAAATTCGTCTCTGTGTCCTATATATAGTGACATTCAGGTTTTCGGGGACGCTTGAAATCTACGAATCTCTCTTTGATAACTCCGAGGGTGGGTTTACTAAAACTACTTTCATTTAAAATTTCCCGGTAAATTTTATCGTAAATTTCGTGAGGATCGATGAAAAACTATTTGCCCAACCAAGAGGCCTTTAAAAAAATTCTGATGCTTGGTTAAATTTTGTGAATTAAGTAGAAATAAAACTTACTGTTTTTTTTGTGGTATAAAATATGAACCGACATAGCGGAGAAGTTTGGCGAATTCTCGGCTCGATGCAATTCATAAAATTGGACCAAATGACCAAACATCAGATTTTTGCTTGGAATGGAATGTTATCTGTGTAAAAAGAAAAAAAAAAAGAAAAAAACTTCTATATACACTCTTGTGCTAATTAACTGAAGCAAAACGAATAATTTCTTTCTAAGATCTTTCACATTTCTTAAGATCTTTCTAAGATCTTTCACATTTTCCCTGATGACGTATACATCGTCTCTTGGTGTTGCTTTTCTCTTCCGACTGCATTTTTCCTTTATATGATAGATCCAGTTCACTTCTTCTCCTTGTTGACACGACTGACAGTAGAAAGGCTGACACCAACAATATCCGTGATCTAAGTGTAAGGCATGCCAGTGAGTTCGTGCAGCATTACAGTTTTCATAGGCTTTCTTGGAGTAACGTCCATCGCAGACAGTGGTCGTAGGATAACTAATCGATAGTTGAGACAATAATGTCAGGGCGTGATAAAAATCAGATGCAATCACGGATGGCACAATATTTTTTCAGGTCAAAACATTTTCATGATACACCCTGAAAATAGATTCATATAATTGCACACCACTGTAAATGACATAATCTGAGAAAAAAATAGAAATTGATTACACCCTGTCACTCTAGTGCGTGGTAAACTGATCGTATGGTGAAAAAAAGGAAAATAAAGCAGCTGTTTCAATTAATTTGCACAAGTGTGTAAGTATATATCGTGGCCGGTAATAAAGTGACAGCAAAAAGTAACAGGAAAAGAGTAACAATTTTGACAAGGTTTTTCCAAGCCAAAATTTTGAATTTTTTCCACAGGAAAGTTCACAATTATTATATATATATTTATAATTTATATTTACATGTATATTCATTGTTTTTAATGTTGATGATTAATACTAATATTCCAGCTGATGTCACAAAGAAACGTCACAACTTGTGAATTTATTTTTTTAGCTGTATATACCGTCAATGAACTTTATTGGATAATGTGAGCTTTTCCCTGTGACTTTTTACCCGTGACTTTTTGCCTGGATTTGTATCTATACAGGGTGAGATAACTAACTTGCCGTCATTCTGTACTATCGATTTCTCTTATGCGCGTTGTTTGTCTTTGCTTTTGTCGACTGCACAGTACAGTAGGGTCAGTTGGCCACCGTCTGTGGAAAAAAAGCAAACATCACAATGCAATTCCCTCCGGCAGAAATTTGGAAATGACATCCTGCACTGCTTGGCATTCGCACCGGAAGCTCTAATACGAACATTTCAATCTGAGAAGAAGATTAAAAAAAAGTTGGATGAGTCTAATGGTGATTATGAATGGGTTTGGAATAATCACTGGTGACGGCTACGTTATTCCTATTTATCTTCCCACAGAGCCTCAAATTCAACACGGAGGCCTACAAGTCACAAGTCCTTGAGGAGGTAGTGCTGCCGTGGATTACGAAGGTGGCTGCTCGAAGACTCTATGTCTAGCATGTCTAGCATGTCTAGCATAGCAACAGGACCCAACACCATGCCAAACTAGCAGGAGTACCCAATCGTGGCTCTCAGACAATTTTTGCGACTACATCACCCTCTTACTGGCTACCTAACTCCCCAGACTTCAACCCTCTTGATTATTATGTGTGAGGCGCAGTCGAGCGATAGGCCAACAAAATCCTTGTAACACCAATGATGAATTAAAGCCAAGTATTATGGCAGCATTCACCAACTTCTTTATCTTGTACTTAGTTGCTTTGCAGGATATTTCTGAAACTCATCTTCTCAATAAAACCAGAAAGCTTCTATAAATGTATAATTTTCCCCTGTTTTTTCTCGCAATCAAAACAGAATGTTTCATTATTTATTTGCCATTCCGTTAGTAAATTAGTTATCACGCACGGAATGCGCGTGATAACTTCGGATGGCCAAGAAGAATTATAATATCTATCTCCCCATCCCATATATATATATATATATATATATAAAGGGAAGTATATATATATATATATATATATATATATATATATATATATATAAAAATATATATATAAAGGGAAGTGTATATATATATATATATAAAGGGAAGTATATATATATATACATATATAAAGGGAAGTATATATATATATATATATATAAAGGGAAGTATATATATATATATATATAAAGGGAAGTATATATATATATATATATATATATATATATATATATATATATAAGAATATATATATATATATATATATAAAGGGAAGTATATATATATATATATATATATATATATATATATATATATAAAGTTTCATTAAAAATGACAAACACGGTATTATCATTAAGTTTTTTATATAATTTTTCATGGGTTCGTATAATTTCTTTTCTTTTCGGAATTATATAAGAACTGTCCAAAAGTTTTGTACTTTTAAGCGCTTTCAGCTATACTTTTAGTCATTATCAAGAATGAATTTTGTTTTACTTGTGAATAAACATGCGTAAAGTTTATGCTTATAGAGACTTGTGTATATTAATTTCTGAACACGGTAAGCATTTTGTTACCATGTTCATAATTCATAATACAATTTACTTATGTTCTTCAGAGTTACCTTCTTAATGATGAGTGCTAGTAGGTTTGATTTTAGGTAGATGTACTGATCGAAACGTCTGTAATTCTTTTATTTTTTACGGGTAATATGCTAGATTTTAAAGTAATACAAGAAGATGAGTAAGACAAGTCATAAAAAATGCTAAGAAATTTAGTCGCGGTTGAATGAAGTTGGATACTGCAGTAATAAAGGAGTTAACATGTGTAGATGTGTGTACAGTAAAATGTGTGCGTACATGTGTGGTCGCGAATCTTTATGTTGGCCAGTTGCGCGAAGAAGCGTTGTTCCTGCCACGTACTCGTTGATACCCGTGGTGCCAATTCTTAGCGAGAATAACCGGAAATTTAAAAAGGATTACATTTCTAAAACACACAAAACGAACTATGGACCCATTCACCTTTACGCTTTGATTTTCACCTCCATACAATTACAAACATGTATACATACGTGTGTAAACCTACAGGTTAACACACGTATATACATGTGCTTTTCGAAAGGACTTATGGCTAGGTATATATTTACATATGGATACTTAAGTATGCAGGCATAGATTACAAATACGTTCATATGCATACATGCGTACATTTTCATCACTCCACGTATATATTAACTATTTTAAATATTATATTGGACGCATTGTATTTGAAATAGACGCCCCATTTTTATTTATTAAACAGTGTGTATTACGTCTATCGGTCTGTAAATTCGAAAAATCTTAGCAAAGACTGTATAAACTCTAAGAAGCTTTAATATCTACCGGCTTAGATATCAAAAGTCTTAAAGCAGTAAACCACACGATGGGAATCAAGCATCTATTTCCTTTTTGTTTTATTTTTATATTTCTTTACTTTTTACTCTGGGAAACCGCTTTCATGTCAAGCGTTCTTTACTATTAAAATACGGATAAACGTCACAGCAAATCGAGGCTCTATTACCATACTTAAGAAATGCACATTTCTTGTTGCGATCGTTAAAAACTTATATTTGCCAACATTATTTATGTACCCAAGCGGTTAACGAAGTCATTTTTTTGCAATTAATTGATTTTTCAATTCACTATTTCTTGTATTGATGGCACATTTTGTTTATTAAGACTTTCGACCTCTAGCTCGGTAGACTTGAATTTCTAAGAACTTAAGTATTTTTTTCTATGGTAGTATGTGATCATTAATTCACTTTTTTGTTAAGTAGTGTTATGTATATGATTTAAGGGTTATGTATATGATTTAAGGGTTATGTATATGATTTAAGGGTTATGTATATGATTTAAGGGTTATGTATATGATTTAAGATGACAAATTTTTTTTTAAGTTACATCTGTCACTTTTTCCATTATATGATTTGGTCTTAGCTACGACAGCAAACACATGGTTCATCATTAAAAGTTCATCACGGCACTAGAAAGTGATATCTAAGCAGGGAATGTCGTTGGAGAGCAATAAAGTCTTAGTAATGTTAAAATTAAAAAAAGAGCAGAAAGGGAAAATAGAACCTTTGCTAATTCTATTGTGACGCTTTCTCAGGCCGAGCTGTGTGAAGCACGGCAAACCAAACAACCGGTTCTTCTACAAAAGGGAACGCATGTTTAATACCGCGCCAGAGAATACAGGGCTAATAATAAGGCAAAAAAAGCTTTTCAGTTTCTGTCAATACCGGCAAAAAACACACCTCAAAATGTAAACTACGAACTGGAAACTTCTGAATCAAGCAAGCACAGATATTGCCTGATTAGTAACAGACGGTGGAAATGGTGACAGTATAGTAAAGATGTCTTCCGAAAGAAAGTAATGTATTAAGAAACTAGAAAAATAATAAAAACAATGAAGAGTCAATCTGAACAATCTCTTCACACATGAACAATAGACAACGTATTTCTATCGACTAATACTGAGAATAACATAAACAAAACATGTAATCAATATTTTTTTTTAATCATATCACCCCAAGCAAGGCGATAACGCCACTGATGCGCAGGGGGATACGTAAGGGTAAAAAGAATGGAAAAGAGAAAGCCGGAAACCACATCCTAAACAGGGAACAAGGGATGAGCCTCTTCACCTGTTCAATAGACGTGGGTGGAGTGTGAACCGGTCGATAGTTTAGTCTATCTACTCCAATTGAAAAAAAAATAAAATAAAAGAGTGAAAATATTGGAAAAGAGAAAACCGGAAACCGCATCCTAAACAGGAAACAAGGGTTGAGCCTCTTCACCTGTTCAATAGATGTGGGTGGAGTGTGAACCGGACGATAGTTTAGTCTATCTACTCCAATTGAAAAAAAAAATAAAAGAGAGTGAAAAGATTGGAAAAGAAAAAAACAAAACAAAACGCCAGAAATCTAAATAATAATGTACAAAACAATATTACTAACAAAGAATGTAACTGTAGGGACAAAAACAAATGCCCACTTAACGGTCTTTGTAAAACAGAAGGTGTTATTTGCAAAGCAGAGGTACATGACACAGATGGACAAAGAAAAACACATCTGGGCTCTATGCCATGTTTGGAAGTTTTACGAATAACAGGAGCAAGAAAACTGAAAATCAGTTAAAAACAGCTGATTTTGATCATGAACAGCTGGGGTGAATTCGTCTGTTTCTATTTACGATCACCGAAGTTAAGCAATATTGAGCCTGATCAATACCTAAATAGGTAACTACTTGGAAGTAGTAGGCACTGTAAGCTTAGAGGTGCGGGTAGTGTAATGGAAACGGTTCTGAATTGGAAGACGGAGAGCCGAATTTCAATTTCAGTCGGGTTCGTTATATTCACTTACGTGCAAATGCCCTTGAGAAAGATATGAATCCACCTCTCCCCTCCAGCTATAGGGTAATTACTAGAACTTGTATAATTAAATCTTTATAACAGCAAAACAATTATTGCAATCGAAACATATGTTCTGGCTTTAAATAACCTTCCAAAAACAAACAAAAAACAACAAAAAAAAAAACAAGTAAACTTACTAACCTTTCGGTCCGAGGGAAAGGACAGACTCTCAGGAGAGTTCCATAAGATTTATACTAAGCTGTTTGATTGATTTCTCTTAGTAACTAATCAACTAACGGAACATTGCAAATTGAACAAGGTCACCATTATATAAAGCATGTTTTATTCCTTTTGATGTGTTTAGCTACCAGGTCAGTTATTTTTTGCGTTGCAAGACAAAAGACGTTTGTACAAAGAATTATAATTTTTGTAGATTTATATATTTTTATACTTGAAAATTAAAAAAAAAATAAAGAAGATATTCTGTTGAAATACTGCTTAACATTGTTAAACATTGCAGTTTATATTTTTTTATTTTTCATAAATCTTCTTTTAACTGCTGAACAATATTGGAAAAGTTGCGTTGTGGTGCAGTGGATATCTACTCGGAACGACAAATCGGGGAGCCGATTTCGAATTCCAGTTGAATTCGTTGAATTGACTTTCGCACAAATAACCTTGGGAAAGGTATTAATCCATCTTTTCCCTCCAGTTATGGGTTAAATAACAAGACAGATTGGGTTCTGTAGCCTTGATCGGCAACCAGTCTACCGCAGAAAGCAATGACAACCTACTGCTGGATAATCTTCTGCCCAGTCAGTCATGTCTCTTTCGAGACATGATCGCCCAAGCGTGTATCACGTATGGCACTTGACTGACTGTACGACAATCATTTTCTGTGATTATTATTATCTTCAAAGCAATGGAAAGTAATCTGATGTATTATTATTATTATTATTATTATTATTAGTAGTAGTAGTAGTAGTTTTCTTCTTTCTATCATTGTTGTTATTGTTATTGTCGCTATTGTAAGGGGATATTTATGATAGGCCATATGTTAAGGCAAAACTCTGTCAAACCGGATGTATGTAAATATATAAGGATGTTGCTTTGATCTATTCCACCAATTACAGTGCAGCTTAATTACGTCGAGGTTTGAGAATGGCTTCCGTATCGGAAATGTCCCCCGTACGTCTTTTTGAATGAAAGAAAAGAAAGAAGCTGCATTGAATTAAATGACCGACTCTGATAATTTAAAAAAAAAAATTACTTGAGAATAAAGAAAGGCCGGAAGTATGGAATCTGTGACGGGCATTTCATTTTTCAGATCAAAAATGAAATGGCACAAGTGGTCGGTATTCCAAGGATACACTTATCAATTAAGGAAATTACGTTTGATTTTATTAATGTAATCTTAAACCATCAATAGCCGCGAAATGCTTCAAGAAGTAATTAAGATTTATGTCATCAGTAACTCACCTCATTTGGGTTTCATTCGGAAAAAGTTTACACTGGATTAAAAAAAAGAAGCTTACAATCTAGCAAATACGTGTTGATTTTCTAAACATCATTTAGATGTGGCACAAGGTCAAAAGTGTGGGACACCTAGTGAGGATCGAACTCACTACTCAAGTGTAAAATGTTCTAGCGTGATAAGCTTGCTGACCATTACACCACGTCGAGGTGCCCAAATAATTTTCTAAGCGAAGCTTAGATGTCGCACAAGGCCATAAGTATGAGGCACCCAGAGAGTAATGAACATATTCAGTCGCCATTGGTCTAGCGAGACAAGCCCGCTAACCGTTACATCACATTGAAGTACCTAATCTACGCCTCCAAAAATTAATACCAAACAAAAGTGAAGCAATGGTGTGTTTAGTTAATACTAAGTGAGTGTCCTCATTGTATTTTCCCTTTTCAACTGCACCGCTAATTATGCACTTAAACGTGTGTTAAAAGCACGTGTTTCAATGCGAAATTAAAATAAGACGGAGAGGATATCGGAAACTTTGCTTCGAAATAATTTTTTTTATCTCAGCACATAGAAAACCTATAATCATAATATATTGGGGGTGTGGTCGAGTGGTTAGTTTTCCAACCATGAGTCCCAGGTTTGAATCTAATTATGGTCGATTTGCCAAGGATTTGACTTTTTAATAATATAAAGCAGAGGAGATTATTCCAGTTTTCAGTTCGGTTGGAGAATGAGTGAAGACGGTTTGACCCAAGATTTGTGGATAAACATGAGTAGACAGAACAGTTTGGAAAGTTTCGAGACATTTTTTTAAAAACGATTTCGTTGGTGGGAACGCAACGCTTATGTCTGTATATATATTTATGTTTGTGTGTGTGTTAGTGCGTGTGTGCGCGCAGATGCATGCAGACAGGGAATATAAAATCAATAAAAGTTTCAATCACGGCCTCCAACTTCGGAATTTCCTGCAACTCTTCTGGACAGTCTCCTTGTTTAAGTTGGTGAATGTTGCCATAATCGTTGCCTTCAGTTCATTTGTGGTGTTGCAAGACGTTTTGTTGGTCTCTTGCTCAATTGCATAGCACACACTGATCAAGAGGGCTGCAGTTTGGGAAGTTAAGTGGCCAGAAGTAAGGGTTAATGTGGTTGTAGAAATTGTCTAACAGCCATGACTGGATTCTCCTGGTTGTGTCGCATGGTACAGATTCCTGTTGCCAAATTTACAGTCTTCCAGCAGTCACCTTCTTGACTCAGAGCGGCACTACTTGATGTAAGCCTCCGTGTTAAATCTAAGGTCTGTGGAAAGATGGATACAGTCATAACGTCGCTACCACTAGTTATTACTCCAAACATATTCGTAATCACTATTAGATTCATCCAACTCTTTTCAAATCCTCTCTACTGTTCTCAGACTGACACACAAACACGGAAATGTTTGTATTGGAGTTTCTAGCGGAGTGAATTTCGTCATGGTGCTCTTTTTCTCATGGATAGTGTCCACCTGACCATACCACACTGTGCAGTCAACAAAATAATAAACGAACAGCATGCATGCTCAAAATTAGAAATATAAAATGGAGACAATTTACCCATCGCACTGTATGTAGCCTCTCTTTCCTCCAAGATAGTGTTTTTTTTTTCTCAAAATGAAGACGTTAATTTCTTAAACATAATAAGTAAGAATCATTGCACGAAACTCAACCTCACTTCAGTGTAAACGCTTTCATTTCATAAATTTCAAACATTATTGAAACTTTAAAGATTATGTAGTTGCATGATTGATTTTTTTTCAATTGTTTAAATTGTTTGAAACCAGATTTGATCTATTTTTACTTTATATTTAGTTCCAGTAATTCTCACATTTAAAGCCTTCATCAGTGACACCACTACTATGACGACTACAGTTTTTACTTATTTTATTGAAATATTATTCTAATTCTCATTAAAAATCAAGTGATACTAAACTGACCATGCATTATTATTACTAGTATACCTTTGCCGTCAAAAATAAAAGTTAAGGGAAAATATTTGAAAGGATTATTAGCTGTTTCCTCAGAGGTTATCGCCCCTGAGCGTTACAAAAGGGCATATATACATATATATATATATATATATGGTAATTATTATTATGTTGTTGTTTTTTCATCATATTAGGTCGTGGTGTGTTGTTATGGCTCCATTTCATGTTTTTTCTATCTCCCCTAACATTCCTAGCGTTACATAGACAAAGTTCTCCTTAGTGTGTGAGCTGTGCTTAACAAGACAAATTTTTGTATATCTGTTAAGCTGGGGTTTCCAAGGATTCTTTCAATGTGTTGCTTTGTTCCATTTTTTTATCATTCCAAGTGCACCCACTATCACTGGCACAACTCTTGTTTTCAATTTCCACATTTTTTCTATTTCAATTTCCAGGTCTTTATATTTTGACAGTTTTTCGAATTCCTTGGTTGCTATGTTACAATCCGCTGGACCAGCCATATCAATTAATAGGCAAGTTTTTTTCTGTTTTTTAACAATAATGTCCGGCCTATTTGCTTCAATTTTTCTGTCTGTGTAGATGGTGTAATCCCATAGAATGGTGACATCTATTTCTGTAACCGATGCTTGGTGATGGTCATAGCAGTGTTTTTTTACAGATTTTTCATAGTGTTTGCACATTGTCCAGTGTAAATATTACTCCACTCTATCGTGTCGATTTTATATTCATTTGGGCCAGTACAGAACATCCTGAGATTAGATGGTCTATTGTTTCTTGATATTTATCACAGAACCTGCATTTTGGATTCCTTTTATTATGTATAATATTTGCCTGAAAGTTCCTAGTGAAAAAACTTTTTTCTTGCGCTGCAAGAATAAAGCCTTCAGTTTCAGACTTTAATCCAGATGCACGTAACCATCGATGAGTATTAAGTTTATCAACAGTGGATTTATTAACACGTTCTGGATATTGGCCATGCAGAGGTTTGTCTTGCCAGCGTTGTTTCATCTGTTCAAGAACTTTATCTTTGGCTTCCTTTTTCATATTTTTTGCCGCAATAGTTGGTTCATGGCTTCCGTTTTGCTTTTCTACAGAATCTACTAAATGTAAATTTTGTTTGTTTCTACTGCCTTCTTTCATTATTGAATATTTTTTCTTTCTGTTTTCTGTTTTCATGTTGTTTGACTAATTGTATCATCCAGTCCTTTGTTGTTTCTCTGTATGTTAGTAAGCCAATAGTTGTTGTCTTGTATGACAATTCTAGCTGAATAAGTCTTCTTCCAACTTCTTTACGGGGTATGTATAGACGGTCTACATCAGCCTTTGGATGATGCATCTTGTGCTTAGAAAGAAGCTTTCTTGTTTTAGAATCCATTCGTCTGATGTCGTTTAGAGTCCAGTTCAAGATGTGAAAACTATATTGGACCACTGGGATGACCATAATTCTGTTCTGAGAATTCAATTCAGTTTTTAATATCAGTCGTAGATTTCTATAGTACTCTTTACGCACTATTTCTTTCATCTTTTATGGTGAATTTTTTTACTCTCATTTACACCTAGGTATTTATAAGTATCTTCTGGCGCTAAATCTTTTATTGTTACGGCAGGGTATAAGCTAATTGAGGATGTTTGTCGTAGCGATCCTCGTAAAACTGTAGCTTTAGCACATTTATTCAAATTGAATTTCATTCCAATGTCTTCCCTGAAGCATTTTACAGTTTGAAGAAGACCTTCCAGTTCTTTATCATTCTTAGCATGCAACTATAAGTCATCCATGTAAAATAGATGGCTTATTTTCTTTTGGCCTATTTTATAACCACATTCTGTCTTGTTAAGTTGACTGATTAATGCTATTAATGATATGCAAAATAGTAAGGGAGACAAAGAGTTACCTTGAAATATACCACCTTTGATATTTATTTCACCTGTTTATAGGTTCCATTTATATGATTAAGATAAAGGTTTGTTTTCCATATCGACATACATTGTTTGAATAAATTGATGATAACGGGTGATACCTTGTACATATTTAAAGTTTTTAAAATCCAGGAATGTGATACACTATCGAATGCCTTACGATCATCTATCCAGGCATTACTAAGATTTTTCTTTGCATTGAAGCAGTTTTCCAAGATCATCCTGTTAATAAGTAATTGGTCTTTACATCAGTAACAGCCACGTTTGCACCCTTCTTGTTCAAGCGGTAGTATGTCATTTCTTTCTGAAAAGAAATATGTGTTTTGTTAAAATAGATGTTAATAGTTTGTATGTTGTCGGAAGGTATGTAATTGGTCTGTAGTTTTTCGGGTTATTTGTGTCACTATTCTTGGGTAGAAGAAATGTAATTCCTTTGGTCATGCATGCAGGAATTTTAGTGGAATCGTTAACCATTTCTTGAAGTTCTTTGGCTAGTTTTTTTGTGCTGTATTTGAATAATATAGCCAACATTTAGGAATTTTTTTTATTCCTGGAAATTTTCAATTGTTTGTTTTTTTCAGTGCACATTTAACATCCTCTTCTGTGATTCCAGCCCATGTCTGTTCTGGTTTAGTTTTTGTTCATTCTATCTCTTGCGCAATCCAATCTGCTTCTTTGTTATATTCTTTAGGGCAAGCCCACATTTTTTATCAGAACTGTATAATTTCTTCCATTTTTTTGCGGGGACTGTAACTTCAATTCTTTTTTTTACCTATTTCCCTGTAAAATTTCTTTGCATAGGTTTGAAAAATCTTGTTTTCTCTGTAGAATCTTGATCTTTTCTCATCGTGTCTTATTCTTTTAGCCTTCAGTTGTATTGTTTGCTTTATTTTGTCCTTAGTTGATAGGACTTCATTTTCATTTCTAATGTTGTATTTTCATTTGACTCTTCTGCTTTTCCTAGTTCTTACATTTATTCCTCTAGTCAGTTCATTGAGTACTGATACTTCACTTCTAAGTTGTTCGATTTCTTTTTCTATTTTTTTTCCAAGGTGAATCTTCATGTCTGCGAGGCTACTTTGTTTTTAATTTGATGTTCAAATTTTGTTGCTGCTATTGCTGATGCATATATTGCTTCATTGAGATTTATATGAGTGTCTACTTCATATAAAATTAATTTGAGTGCTGCATTGTAGAGCTTAATAGTTTTGAGGTTATGCTTTGTTGGTTGTTATTTTGGGAGTTGTTCTCGTTCCTCCATTGCAATATTTTGTATCTGACTTATATGGCTCTTGATTTATTCCTTGGCTTCTTGCATACTGTTCTTGTTTTCTGTAAAATAATTCTGTTCAATGCGTTCTGAACTCGTTTTATTGCCGTTTTGTAACTGACTCAGATCACACCTTTCCAGCACTTCTAAACTTACAGCATTATCTTCACAGTGATTTGTGTGCATCACGGTTTCTACATTATGTCCTGTGGCTTGTGTGATGTTACTACTTTTTATTTCTGATTCCGGTTCCCTTTCATATTTTGTTGATTCGTCTATTCTGGTTGCAATTCTAATCCTATATGAAAATTTACAGATCTACCTATCAAATATCGCTGTGACTATAAACACAAAATCTTACAAAATACTCGTATATATGTCAACCAAAACCTCAATGGAAACAGGGAGCACGATATCACTGTTGGACTAAAATTTTCAGCTACAATAAAATAATATTTTTCAACGTAGTCACGGCCACTGGGGATGCATTTTTTTTTTTTACTAATGATGAGCAAGAGCTTCTATCGCGTTTTTGTAAACTTGGTTTTTCCCATTGTATCAGTCAGTCAGTTAAGTGCCATGCGTGATATATGATGGGGGGATCATGTCTCAA
>JBBBDQ010000768.1:25000-47500 GCA_037127315.1 Ascarosepion bandense
TAATATATTTCTATATGAAAAAAATACTCAGTAATTTTTCTGAAAGTTTAGAGTCAATATATACAAGTAAGCAGTGTTTTCCTTTCGTATGTATATGTAGAAATATTAATTACATGTACACGCTTACCCTTATTTCAAATGTATATTAGAGATTAGCGTGCGTATTATGACTATTAAGACTCCATTATGTCATTTATTGCCAATGATCTGGTGACACATTAGAATAATTACCTACAGCTGCCGTCATGCCTGTTTTTCTGTCGACGATATCAGATACGTGTGTTATCGTCAACCCTTAACAAATAGCACCAAACCAAGAAAGGAGGCACAAGACAACTATCCGAAACCAAAATACAAAGTCTTTTAGTCCAAATTAAGTACTCTTTAATTCATCCTATCTTCACTCTTGGAATATAAGAAAGTTTCGATAAAAAGCAGACGAGGTAACAAATATGTTTCTACAGAAAGATCCTGAGAATACAATGAACGTAGAATGTAAGTAACGATGACGTTTTAAGGAAAATGAAATTAAAAAAGACTCTTGTGCTTAAAACCAAAGAGATAGAGTTGAAATTTTGGAAACAAATAACGAAGAAAATATTTTTTTGAGAATTTGATACTCAAACGACATAGTGAATGATAGATGAACAGACAAAAAAAAAAATCGAATAACCTGCGAAACAAGTTTTTGTAAATGACATAACATGAGTGACTGGGGACGATGGTAACTTCACAAACATTGTTTAGAGTTACAAAGATAGTAAGTACTGGAGCGATATGGCTGCCCACAACAATGGATGTTTCTAAAAAGCTCAACAGAAATTATATAGCAGTCTAAAAATGATATTGAAAATTACATTTGGCAAGAAAGCATTAAAAACTGTTTTCAAAATGTTGCAAAATACTGATTTGTTAAAACGTAAAAATCCAAAAACACGGATTGATCAGCAAGAAATTATTTGAAAACGCTGCTGTTGCCAACAAAGAGAAAAAGTTAAGAATATTAAGAACATTGAGTAGAGACATGAAGACAACCAAATTACCACCTTTGAAGTCACAAATAAAAACTTATGTGAGGTTTAGAAGTAGCTGAAATCTCTTTTCCTAACAGAGCTTTTAGTGATGAATGTAGAGCTACATTGGTTGGATCCGATAATTGGTTTAGAGTTTGAAACATTAGCTAATCAGCGTGAATGAACCTTTTACTGATTAAACTCAATATTGGATGCATAGGCAATCTTAAAACATTAGTATTTATGATAAAACCAACTCTAGTACACATGCGAAATCAATACTGATGGAAGAGTAGATGATAATGTAGCTAACAACATTCGACGACACATGGAATCAGCACGATGCTTTGCAAAATGTTTGCATCTATTATATGATATAAAACTATTATTTTATATAGTCTACAGCCTTCTTTAGGTGCACACTCCATTAAAAAAGAAAGAAAGAAAACTGCGAACAGAAAATGTTAGCGAATATATCATCCTACTTTGTTAATTTCCAGCATTTTAACAAACTAGAAGGTATTATTTTCAGCAATACGTATAAGACAAGTGAAGAAGACTGCGAACAGATTCGTCGTAATGTTGTATTAGGATAAGTAACGCAAATTTTTATTTCAATAAAATGAGCAACTTTTATAATAATGAAAGCAATATTTTTTCTATTCTCAAAAAATTTTAAATCGATTTTAGGCCACTGAAAAGTCAAGCGCATTCAGAACTTTCCGCTTCAGAACTGGTTATACTTAATTGTTTGGTTATGTATAAAAATAACTAAACCTTTATTACAATCACTGGAGTAAATGAACTCCATTCCTTGCTTAGTTCCTCTTCTGGAAGTCATGAGTTTTTTCCCCTCTAACCCTGTACGTTACTTGTTCACCACTGCTGTAACCTGGTATTGAACTCACAACACTTTTGGGTCAAGTCACAGGAACTAACCGACGTCTATATCCTTAAGGACAAGAACAACTGAATTATTGGGACTTATAAACATAATGTACAGTAACCCTTTTTTTACCAGAGTTCATATTGCATTTTTTTTATATTAATGGTTTTTTCTGGTATTTTTTTATGTTAGTGGTTTTCTCTAATATTTTTCCCAGAGGTTATATTGCAATTTTGACACTAATGATTTTTTCTGGCACTCCGTATTACTGGTTCCCATATTGTGTTCATCTCTATGCTTGATCGGCTTAGGAGATTTTTGTAACCAAGCATATGTACTGATTCCTTAAGTTTACGTACTTTACAGTGGCGTTCTCTATCTAGTATTTCAACTTCATCCCATGTATAACTCATGACTTCCAAAAGAGACACTAGTCAAGGAATGGAGTTCATATATCCCAGTAATTGTAGTAAAGGGTTTGGTTCAAAATTCCTAGCACCTAAAGAAGGCCGAAACGTTGTACAGATGGCAACAAAGATGAGGACAATAGTCCGAATAATGTAAATACTGTAAATACTACCGTATCTCAGAAATATATATATATATATATTTTTTTTTTAATCATTTCACCCCGAGCAAGGCAGAAACGCCACTGATGTGCAGGGGGTTACATAAATGTAGAAAGATTAATTAGAAAAGAGTGAGGAGTACAAGCTAGTTAGAAAGGAACAATAGAAAGCTGAGAAAGCAGGTGCAATGACGGGCGGAGAGAACGTGAAGATTATACAGGGGAGGGGAGAGAGCTAGAGTCCAGTGGTTAGTAGGTGAGTATTAACTTTGCTTTTAAATTTCTGGAGGTCGTAGCCGTCAGGAAAGCAAGAACACGGGAGTGAGTTCCACAGGCGGGAAGTGCGAGAGAGGAAGCTGCAGGAGTAGAATTGTCGTCTGCGTTTGGCTAACCTGACTGTGAATGGGTGGGACCCAGTTGCCAGTCTGGTTGCACGGGTAAACACCTGTTGAGGAGGCATATATATATATATATATATATATATATATATATATATATTAGGTTCATACGAACCTTGATGAAAGTGTCTTAAGTTCCTTAAGTAACTCTTCCCTCATGTTGAAAATTTTCAGTGTTTAAAAATTCTAGTCGCGTGTTCGTGAAGGTCCCTGTTTGTACATTTGTAAAACGTTGAAAAATCTGTTATAACTCACCTGAAGGTACCGAAACGTTGAAACTTAGGTTACTGAAATAACTCGTTTTCAAATGAAAAATATTTAAAAGCTCTATAGTATAAATGTATTAAACACTTTTTAATACAACTGAATACTAGTAAAACCAAAAACTAACTAACTATACATATATATATATATATATATATATATATATATATATGCAGGTTTCATTAAAAATGACAGACAAAATGTGATGTCTAATTTAATTATGTACTTTTTCATGTGATCTTATTAATTTCTCTTTTGCGGACATAAATTATATAGAAATTATCCAAATGTTTTTTTTTTATCCGAGCGCTTTTGGCTATACTTTTAGTCATTTTCGAGGATGAATTGTATTTCATGGTATTATGTATGATGTGGATTAGTGGTATATGTTATGTACCGAATACAGTAAGCAGGTTTTAGCGTGTTCGGAGTTGATATTATTAAGTGCTGGGTTTTCGTTTTTATTAATAAGGCCTCCATGATTTTTAATATTTATTTTACATGCGGATGATGCTATGATATTTGTACTGTTGACAAGTATGTTTCGGATAGGGTTTGATAGGTCTCCGTCTGTGTTTAAATGAGATGTGTGTATGTGAGATGGAAACAGAGAGAGAGAGAGAGAGAGAGAGAGAGAGAGAGAGAGAGAGAGAGAGAGAGTAGAAAAAATGAAATTATAGAAGAAAAATCAACAAATAAAATTCGGTATGAAACAAAGGAAGGTATACGTTCAAAAGCAAACAATCTGAATGAATAAAAAGAGGGAACGCAGGAATTAAAAGTTTTAAGAACGGTTAATGAGAAGCTAACGAGAAGAAA
This sequence comes from Ascarosepion bandense, assembly GCA_037127315.1. Taxonomy (NCBI): domain Eukaryota; kingdom Metazoa; phylum Mollusca; class Cephalopoda; order Sepiida; family Sepiidae; genus Ascarosepion; species Ascarosepion bandense. The sequence goes on from JBBBDQ010000768.1 coordinate 28,949, forward strand.
AACAAAAAGAAAAACACAACGAATGAGAATCGAAAAATGAAGAATAAAAGAAAATAAAAGCAATTATAAATCTATTTTTGTACAAAGCAATTAAAGTGCACATTTGTCAGATTGAAAAGATTCTAGCTGTACTATTTGGTCAACGGAACTTATTTTGTCCAATGTAAGTGTAATGTTTTTGATGATTGTAAATTTAAGTAATCGTGTATTATCTTAAGTGTATTTTTGTGTATGTTTGTGTGTATATGTGTAAAAGAAAGAAAGAAAGAAAGTGAGTTGTGTGGAGAAAGTGTGAATACTGACGAAACAACTTTTTCATTTTTATGCTGGTTTCTATAATAGATGAACTGATGAAATATTAAGATACCGTTAACAGGAATACATAAGGACACCGTGATTAATGAGCAAATGTACTTTTAAAATTGCCCTTTTCTACATATGATATATTATTCTAGAAAAGTGTTATATCCATCACACACACACACACACACACACACACACACACACATATATATATATATATATATATATATATATATATATATATATATTAATGTATATTTTAGTAGCAATCTTTCTTTTAAAGCATCTGTCATTGAATACGGCGGACAAGGATGGTTTAATCAATCTTTTATTGGGTTTTCCACCGTTTTTCCTTTTTTAGAAGTTAAAAAATATAAAAATTGTCTATAGTTTGTACTGTTTAAAGTGCTTTCGATCAGAGATCAAGGGTGTTGTTTTAGGTATATCTGTTTTCCGTGTATTGCCCTACATAGTAGTTTTTACTGTGTGAAGATTCTCGTGGAAGAGTGACCATTTTGCCCAGTTACGTGCCTTGCACGGCTGGGTTGATATAGAGGCAGCTTTTGTTTTTTAGAAAACACATAGCACGCCATCTTCGTCATTGAACAGTGTCAGGGGAATGGCGCTTAATCAATAGGTTTCCTCTAATAATAAGATCTCAACAGTTATGTGATTAAAAAAATATTTTGTTATCGACTAGAATTTTCTGTAGTGGTTCAGTTAAATTATGGGTTAAATGCTTTTTAATAGCCTTTTGATTCGACAGGTGGCATGTAAGGTATCTAACTAATAAGGTGGTAGTATATCCGATATAGGTAATTGTAAAAAAAAACGAAACCTATAGACAATTTTTTTATATTCTTAAAATCCTGAAAAAACGGAAAAATGTTAGAATGCTGGAAAAAATAATGAAAGATTGATTAAATTGTCTAGGACGCATATTTTCCTAATAAGATTTCTAAATTATTTAGGCTGGCAAATAATATATATATATATATATATATATATATATATATATATATATATATATATATATATACTGTTTAATGATAAAAATCAGTATCTACTCAAAAACGAGTATCCATTAAAAATAATGTTTATACAAATAAATCCTATATATAATTGCTTACCTGCCTGCTGGAAGTCCTCCTTCGTGTTTCCAATATATGAAAACACTGGTAAACCCTCTGACCTTTCTAATTATCGCCCTATCAGCCTCCTACCGATTTTTGGCAAAGGGTTCGAAGCCATCATAAATACCAAAGTGGTTCAACACCTCACAGATCACAGACTATTCTATGACAAACAGTATGGTTTCCGCTTCACCAGGTCTACTGCTGATATGCTCACGACCATCACTGACTATATACACCAGACTCTCCACAAAAACGGCAAAGCCCGAACTGTTTCCCTAGATATCTCCAAAGCGTTTGATAGAGTCTAGCATGCTGGCCTTCTATGCAAGCTGCGAGGTTATGGTATAACCTCGCATATATATAATTTGACCTTATCCAGTCATTCCTTTCAAATCGCACAATGAAGGTAGTATCGAACGGACATGTCACCCAATACTATCATACTAACGCGGGTGTCCCTCAAGTCTCTATTCTAGGTCTTATGCTTTTCCTTATCTACATTAACGATCTCCCAGATGCAATAAGATCCCAAGTAGGCATATACGCTGACGACACTACAGTTTACTATCGCATCGATCCAAAAATCTGCCGAGGCTGACAAAGCAAACCTCGCTGCTGAGCTTGAAAAGGACTTTCGATCCGTGGCGGACTTGGGGAAAAATGGCTCGTGAATTTAATGGTTCCAAAACGAAGCTGCTATCTATTAACCATTACAGACAATGGCTCCTACCCACCCCATTAGCATGAATCAGGTTAGTCTCCCTGAAAGCAAAATACTACGCCGCCTCGGCTTAACTCTTACAACAGACCTCAAGTGGAATGACTATATAGAATCTATAGCTAAATCCGCTGCTAAGAAAGTCTCTGTGTAGGGCCAGAATGTTTTTTCCGCCTGAAACAATCCTGTAGTTATATAAATCTACCACCCGCTTGTGTATTGAATACATCTGCCATATCTGGTCGGGTGCTCCTGCTATCCACCTAGGTGTCCTTGACAAAATCCAACGGAGAATCTGTAATGTGATAGATCCCGACTTGGCAGCTTAGATACAGTCACTTTCTCACCGGCGCAATGTGACTTCCCTGTGTCTCTTCTACAAATACTTTCACGGCTTCTGCTCCGATGAACTTGTGCCCCCTATATATAAATTTACTCGAGCCACAAGATTAGCAACTAGGTCCCACCTTTTTACTGTGAAACCAATAAATTGTAAACGCAAATTCTACTCTATCAGCTTCTTTTCTCGCACTTCCCGCCTGTGGAATTCCATTCCATTTACTTACTTCCCCGACAGCTACAATCTTCAATAATTTAAATGTAAAGTCAATAGTCATCTCCTATCTCACTAACCTGTATCCCCCCTCATGCTCCTTTCTCCGCCCACTCCACTCTCATCAGTATTCTCATCCTTCTCTTACCCACTTCCTGACACCTCTTATAACCTGTTACCCTTTCCACTCTCATAACTTTCCTCCTATGTAACCCCTAAGTTGTATTTTTCCCTAAGTTGTATTTCGATAAAAAAAGAAGAAAGAAAAAGAGTGACTTTTAAAAAATTATTAATTTCTTTTTTTTTTTAATTTTCAGAAACATTGTCTTGCGGTTTTTTTTTTCTTACCGCAACTTACAGCCCTGAAGATGATCACGGAAGGAGATTGAAAGTGCTTATGAACATTGAGAAATGAATGAAATCAACTGAAAAAGTTACAGCGCATTTCTTGCATATTTCAATTATAATACCCGGAAGATTATCCGTGATTACGAACGGATTTTATTTAAAAACAGACATAATGTTTGCAATCTGACACGCCTAAAAGAGAAATACACAAATTTTAAAATGATTCCGGAATATGATTTCTTCAGACTAATGTAATCTTCTCATTAACAGAATTATGCATATGTATGGAAGTGGATATGAGTGAGCAGATATAAACAAAGATGGCAGTTATAATTATGAGTGAGCAGATATAAACAAAGATGGCAGTTATAATTATGAGTGAGCAGATATAAACAAAGATGGCAGTTATAATTATGAGTGAGCAGATATAAACAAAGATGGCAGTTATAATTATGAGTGAGCAGATATAAACAAAGATGGCAGTTATAATTATGAGTGAGCAGATATAAACAAAGATGGCAGTTATAATTATGAGTGAGCAGATATAAACAAAGATGGCAGTTATAATTATGAGTGAGCAGATATAAACAAAGATGGCAGTTATAATTATGAGTGAGCAGATATAAACAAAGATGGCAGTTATAATTATGAGTGAGCAGATATAAACAAAGATGGCAGTTATAATTATGAGTGAGCAGATATAAACAAAGATGGCAGTTATAATTATGAGTGAGCAGATATAAACAAAGATGGCAGTTATAATTATGAGTGAGCAGATATAAACAAAGATGGCAGTTATAATTATGAGTGAGCAGATATAAACAAAGATGGCAGTTATAATTATGAGTGAGCAGATATAAACAAAGATGGCAGTTATAATTATGAGTGAGCAGATATAAACAAAGATGGCAGTTATAATTATGAGTGAGCAGATATAAACAAAGATGGCTGTTATAATTATGTGCCGATAGGTAACGATGATGTGAGAACACGAAATTTAAATTTTTACAAATTTTCATAATTTTTTTGTTTTACATTTTTTAGTTATTAAAAATTAGAATTCATCAGTGGTCATTAGGAACATTATATCATTTGCACATTATTATATTGCGACCACAAACCTGAAATTCTACTGAACAAAATAAAAAATCTTACAACTACGAAAAATACATCAAGAGTCATTGCGAATGATCAAAATTACTTAAGGCCGAAGGAATTAGAAATAGAAAGAAATAGAGAAAACGAACTCAAATCTTCTCCAAAACAGTAAGGCAAGACCACACCACGTAGAAATCGAAAAACAAAAAACAAAAAACAAAAAACAAAAAACAAAAAATATTGTAATTCGGAAAAGTAAAAAATCTAACGTGTTTAATATTTTAGAGAAAACATTACAATTCAAAGCTAAATTCTACGCTCGACAATAAATCTAAATTCAAATAACTAAGTAGGGAAGGTAAAAGCATACAAATTCAGCTAGTACGGCTTATAATTCCACAAATCCATATTATAAAACTTTTTCATCGAAAATATAAGGTGAAAAAAGGCCGAATTACAAATACATGTTTTCAAAACTTTTTCCAGTGAGTCAAATAATTGCCATGCGTCATACATGATTGGGCAATTATGTCTCTTTCGATACATGACTGACTAGACAAGATCTTCCCGCAGTAGGTTGCCATTTCTACGGTAGGCTGGTTGCCAACCCAATCTATCCTGCTATTAAACCTATAGCCGGAGGGAGAATAGGTAGATTAATACCTTTCCCAAGGTTATTTGCGAATGCAACGAATTTAACTGGAATTCGAACGCGGCTATCCAATTTCTCATTCCGAGCCGATATCTATTGCGCCACACCACATATTCTTGCATCACAACACAATTTTTACTCAACTTAAAAACCTCTTATTTGAAACAGCAAGATTTTAACAACAGATCAGTGGTGGCCAAACTTTTGTTCTCTACGCACTAATTTTTCCCCAATTTATTCAGGTACGCCACACAGTTTTACTACGTTTGAGTCTCTTATAATACGGTAATATGGACATATTTGTCAGTTATATATATATGTTATGGTGCTCGTTTTATAGGAATTGTCTCTTCCTCCGTCAATAAATACTAACCTGCGTGACTTCCGTGAGACATTCGTGAGGCAGTCGAGGCAGTTGTGAGGCAGTCGAGACACAGCGTAACTATACAGTTAGGACGTACACTTCTATCTGCTAACTACTGACACTCTTACTTTGTATATATGCTCTGTTATTCAAATACACTGGTTCAACCTATGTTTTTGTTTTTCTTCCTGGGCATAACAGGCCACAACAATAACTCTGGTTAAATTTTATCAATTCTGACAAATGTTTACGTGTTTACATAATCATAATTAAGCATTTCAGATGCACTTGGGAGTGAATGAAGTTCATTTTCATTTCATTTTCAGTTCCATCAGTATATTATTAGGCTTCTTCAGTATGCTTTGTTCAGTAAGTAAAAATGGATTTCTAAATGCAGGCATGAAGTCTTCTTTTTCAGTAAAACCACTAAAACGACCTATTGTAGCAATATTATTTTTTCAATGTATTCTGTAAAGTTGGGATTATCTTCAACACATTCACTATGTCTTTTTAAATGTAGAAATTGGCTCAAATTCTTATTTTTTTTAACTGAGAGATAAGGAATTTTAACTTCATTTTGAAATCAATTTATAGATTTACTCTAATCTGTAGCCGTAAGCTGTATTGCTTATTTATTTATTTATTTATTTAAATGTTGTCCGATTTTGTTTATGATTTTCAGATTATTTGTAACAGGAAGCCAATAATAATAATAATAATAATAATAATAAGTGTAGAAACCTGGTTGCTGGGAACGCGTCTCCCAGACATTACGCTGCTATTGCACTAAAAGAGGAGTCATGGTGACGCCCTAATACTCGCAGTAAAAAACGGTGGCTAATTTCTGGTGACACCTATTATGCAAATGTGCACATTAAAAAAGGCATTGCGTCGTCCCAGTTGAGATGGTAAATAATTACATATTTATCTGCTTTCACTCTCTCTCTCTCTTTCTCTCTCTTTCATTCTCTCTCTCTCTCTCTCTCTCACACACACACACGCACACGCACACACACAAGTGGGAAAACAAGCATTTTTCTTTTTCTTGTTGTTTCTCCAGGCATTCGTTTTGCATTCCATGAGGTTTTGATTAACCCTGTAAATCTCGAAAGGATATTATCGTCTGTTTCTTCCATTCTCTAGAGTTCGTCAAAACAAAATAAATAGGGCAGTACAGTTGGGGATGCAACGGAATTTTCCCTGTCGTACAAATAGAATACAGATGACGGTAAAGGCGCCCAATAAAATTCCTCATTTAGTAGACACGTATTTTTTCTTTTTTCTTTTATTTAACTAATGTTGTTTGATCACCTGTAATCCGAATTAGATGTGGTCGTAAGTTTTATGATAGCAGTTTCTTTTCTTGCACTTCTCGCTTGTGAAACTTTCTACCGGCTCGATGCTTTTCAGTTAATTTTAATCTGCAAAAATTTAAGTGCTATGTCAATTGTTGCCCTCCTGATTACTCTTTTCTCTTCCCACTCATTATTAATGTTTTTCTTCCTAATTCTTCCACAGCCTGTAACCCCTTGTATTTTAGTGGGTTTACTACCTTGCATAGGGTGATATCGATCATCATGGTTAATGAACTAATTCTGATTGACAATTCTGATTTTATTTTACAGTAATGATAACCTATAACAAAGCCCAGAGTCCACTTGAAGGAGAGGATTACGCTAGGAGGCAATTTGTGCAGATATTAGTGAAAGATAACTGTTAACTTTAGCCTTAAACAGGTTAAGATTGTCGTGATCGCGGAAACATACTGTTGGGAGTCGGTTCCCCGGAGCAGTGGTTCGCGGTAAGAAGCTGTCAGAGTCGAGCATCTCACCGATGGAATACGGAAGAAATGTGGGTGGTTTGCTACAATGTAATTACCATGGTATATCCTTACTGTTAAGTTTTGAATTAATATTAATGAGTTTGATTTTCACTGAGTACCCCGTACATGTGTCCTTATGCTAAAACTAAGCTAAGCCTAATAAATATCATACTTCAAGAAAGTAGGGTTGATTTTGTTAATATTTTATTTTGGTTGAGAATCTAATTTAATGGTAAATGTATATGTCATGGTACACTATCTATAAGAATGGACTCTTCCTCTGTCAATATAATACTACCTGCGTGACTTCCCGGAACGCAGCCGTGACGCAGTCTCGTAAAAGTCAAGATGTAGCGTAACTATACCGTTCGGACTTACACTTCTATTTTGCTGATTACTGACACTTATTATATATATTGTTCTGTTATTCTAATACCCTTGTTTGAACTTACCTTTGTGTTTCCGTGTCTTAATTCCGGGCCCTAACAAGGCTACAACAGTATAAAACAATTTGCTAAGCCTTTCATTGATTGAATCCTTGCAAGTTTTCTTTGTTTTTTTTTAGAAGTGTACGAAAGAAAAATATAAATAAAAAAACTGACAAAATATTCTTTATACGTCATTTTTAATGAAACACATCCATGCACACATATGCACACCTACGCTCCCCCACACACACAAAAACAAACACACACAAAACATGTGTATGTGTGCGTGTGCTATGCGAGTTTCATCTAAAATCAACAAGTTTCGTTTTGATTATTTTTTATTGCTCCTTTCAAGACTTCTAATAATTTTCCTGATTTCCGGTTAAGATTGCAAGATGAAATTTCCTGTATCTAAGTAGCTTCGACTACCACCTCCAGTTATTTTCAAAGGCATTTGTTATTGCTATATCATCAGTTTCATTTGTAAACATTGCATTTCGAGTTGTCCCGTGGGAGTTCTTTTAATTTTTTAGTTTTAATGAAAGATGTTTCATATGTTGATTTTTTAATAAAAAATCTTTAACATGTTGAATTCGAGGTTGAAGTCATTTTCTTGATCTTTGGTTTTTATGCTTAATTCCTCGAAAAATTGAAGTTTCTTTTCACTTTATGTTGTACAGCACCTTTATCTGCTTTCATGTTGTGGGTTTCTTTTGTGTTGTTTTATGATATGTGTTTTCATTGAGTTGTTGTTAGATAAGTGGCATATTAAACAAAAGTCTGTATGTAGTCTTCCAGTACCAAACGGAAATCAGAAAAATCTATTAGAAATGCTAAAAGGATCAATAAAAATATGCAAAACGAAACTTTTGTTGGTTTTTAAGGACACTTGCATAAACAAAATATTTCTGCACAAATATTTCACATTTTTCTCTTTCCCTCTCTCTCGTACACACACAAACCAACGCACACACATGGACTCATGACAGTACAAATTCAATACATTTTAAAACCGATAAAATTAGAAAACTAACCCATAAAGAATTCAAAAGTCTAAACTTAAAAGTAACAATCAACATTAATTTAAAATTAATAAACTTCCTTGATGTAACACTAGATTTAGTAAATGAACTTATCAGCCATATAAAACCCAACGAATATCCCTCATAAAACCCAACGAATATCCCTCATAAAACCCAACGAATATCCCTCATAAAACCCAACGAATATCCCTCATAAAACCCAACGAATATCCCTCATAAAACCCAACGAATATCCCTCATAAAACCCAACGAATATCCCTCATAAAATCCAATGAATATCCCTCATAAAACCCAACGAATATCCCTCATAAAATCCAATGAATATCCCTCATAAAATCCAACAAATATTCCTTATTAGACCCAAAGTCTAATCACACCCCAAGTATAATCAAGCATGTTCTCCATAGAATATAGAATTAGTAAAAACTCTTCTGGTATTTTATAAACAAGGATATTTTCACTAATGAATAATAGCTATAAAAACCATGATATCAAATACATAAAAATGTGACTATGACAGGAAAAAAAAAAACAACAACAAAAAAACAACAAAAAAACAAAAACCAAAAACCAAAAATACCAAAAATAGAAATAAAAAATAATTTGGTATCCACTCACTTTAAACGAAATGGTTAGCACTAAGTTAGGGTTGAAGTTCCTCAGTTTAATTGAGAAACATTTCCCTAATAATAAATCTCTAAGTAAATTTTTTAATAAAATACCCTTAAATTAGGTCATAGAAAAATATTAAAAATCATAATAATAAAATCTTACATCAGCACGTAAACCAGTATAACAATAATTCTTCAAATAATGAAAATAACAATAATACAAATTTATGTAATTGTCGAAATCCTAACAATTGCCTATTAGAAAATAGGTGTCTAAAAAATTCTATTGTGTACCAATATCATCATAATTAATCCATCACACCCAGATGGTGCATAGAGCAGCAACTTTTTGTTGCTGTGTCTGTTTACGGGGCAGGGTTGTTAGCCCTGCACCCAACCCCCAAACCTGGTGCACCCAACCTGGAGGACCGGTGGACCATTCTTGGTCCTTACGTTTACAGCACCTGGTATGCCCAAATGGTCACCCATTTAAGTACTGATCAGGCTCGATGTTGCTTAACTTCAATGATCGGACAGGAACCGGTGTATTCAACACGATATAGCCGTAGACGTGTACCAATATACTATAACATAAATTGAAAACCCAATTATTAAAAAAGTTTACATGAGATCTATTAAGAACACTTTTAAACAGAGTTGGTATTTGCATTGAACTTTCTTAAAATAATAATACGTACTGAAACCAAACATCCATTTCTGCTTTTTTGGAAGTTAAAAGATACAAAAAAACAAAAAAAAAAACAAATTAAAATGGAAAATTCTGGAAAAAAAAACAAAAATCTATTAGCCGTTCTATGACATCTACCTTCTGAACCTGAATGAAAAGCTGCAGATATTAAGGTTCCCTAAAAATAAAGTACTACTGAATCGTAGAGATGAATTGACGGTTTTATGTAAAATCGAAAATATTTTTCTTTAAAATTTAATTACAATTGCACATTTATAACTTATACTTCAATATGACTTAAAAATTAAAAATAATTTTTGCTAAAATAAATAACCCACACAATACTTATTTGGTTTTCATATCTACAACCTATATTAGTATAACAATTATTTAATTATAATTTTAACCTAAACACCCCAGCCTCTTTAACTCATGGGGTAGAACAAAATCAAATTAAAAAAAAAACTGAAATCCAAACTGCTGTTAAAAGTTATTGTTTCCCCAATGAAATAATGCATGGTTGCACTATGTATCTTACTCAGAAAAATTAAGTGTCATGCTATGATATCAGGCTAGTCTCTTCGCGGTCCAAAACTTCAACTTCATATTTCAACCTAATTATAATTTTTGATTGAACAATATTGACACATATACAAGCATATTCTTAACTACAGTTCCCTAATTTTCTAAATAAACATGAATCCATCTTATGTTTTCTAAATAAATAATTTTCACTATTTACTTTAAAATATCACCTGAAGAAGAAGAGTATTGTTCTGAAATATAGAAATTTTTGTGTAGTGATATAATGCTTTTATAAATCATTGTAATAACAAAATTACAACACACACACACACACACACACACACACACACACACACACACACATATATATATATATATATATATATATATAAACAATTACTTATTCAGTATGTATTACTAATCCCGGTTTGTGCACCCGAAAAAATAACGTTGAAGTAACAAAATCTTGTATTAAAAATAAATTCATTAGTTCTTTATATATATATATATATATATATATATATATATATATATATATACTAGCAGTATAGCCCGGCATTGCTCGGGTGTAATGAAAGCTTTAAAACTAAACCATGGTTCTGGAGCTCAGACTCTTTGGACGCTGGCACGAAAGACTAAAAAGCAATAGTTGTTTCCATGGATGTAAGTTAAATTTTGATTTCCTGGTATCGATATCGAATAAGTTTTTTTCGTCGTAAACTGAATGTTGAAGGCTAAATAAGTCCTCTGAGTAAATGGTATCATGGCTGAGACTAAGAACTACAATTATACCTACTTAGAACCAAATCCGAAGCAAAAACTAAAATAAAAGTACTGAAAAAAATACAGACATAAAGGCAGATAAACAGACACACATACAAACATCTTGCCTTATATATATATATATATATATATATATATATATATATATATATATATTATCGATTTTCTGCACTATTGTAAGAACTGCAACCTTGAAACTTCTGAATATCGTTTCTTATGTCTTTGTTTATGACTGTATCAAATTTGACTAAAATCGGATCACTCCTTCTATAACCCAATTTTTTGATTATCGATTTTCGATATTTATCGAGGGTACCTCGATACAAAACCTAGCTAAAAACACTCGCAGACACTTATAGTACAGCTGTGTAAATTTTCAAGAAAATCGGTTCAGTCTTTTCGGAGTCTATAGGTAACGGACACACACACACACACACACACACACACACATTTTATAAGTAAGTTTATATATATATATATATATATATATTCGTGTGTGTATTTGTGTGTGTGTATCTGTCTGTGTGTGTGTGTGTGTGTGTGTGTGCGTGTGTACCACCGAAATCTTCGTGATCCTAAAATAAAAACCGTTTTAATTAAAAACTGAATATAATTTACAGAGAAGATGCCTTAAAAGTACCATATGACCCGGCTATTTTGTTTTATCGCCCATCCTTACTAAGTCCGTACTAAAACAATGTGTAAATTGTAAACCATAAAATAAATAAAAATGAAAAAAATTCGTTTTAATCTATTTGCAATAAACGTACAAGTGTTCAACCGCCCAACAGGAATAGCATTTAGTCGAGCTAATCAGGGATGTACGTTGTGGTGCAGTGGATATTGGCTCCGAACAAAAAATTGGAGAGTCGAGTTCGAATTCCAATTGAATTTTTTTCATTCACTTACGCGCAAATATCCCTGGGAAAGGTATTAAATGTTGTGGTCTTGTTAGGGGCCAGAAATAAAGACACCAAGAAGGAATAGAGTTAAACAAATATATTAACAAAGAACAGTAGTACAAAAACTGATAGTTTGGTCTGGCTGTCAGAGCTATCTGCTGGAACAGACTTCTGCCACAAAGCAGAAACTGCTGCTTATTTATAGTTGGAAGAGTTCATGTGTGCATGGGTAAATAACCATAATATTCCCCTCCTAAGTATGAACGCCGCAGGTGTCTCAATACTTTTTCTTTTTTTGATTAACGGCGATAAAGCTCGTCATTTTTCTTTTTCTCCTTAAACGGTGATGTTCAGGGTCTGCTTGCGGAATTGGCATGTCAAAAGTATCGTAAATGACAACAATGACTTTTTTCTCTTCAGGAGGATCGCTGTCAGCATCGTCAGATAGACGTTTCCTGATTTGGCTTAAATGTCTTTTATGAGTAAAATTGGGTCCTTTAATTATTTAAACCATATTTCTTACTTTTTTCTCAATTGTACCCATTTCCCCGAAAGATTTATCCCAAAACAACCGAAAAAAACTCTCTCTCTGGGTTGGAAGCGTTTTGTAGGTACCGTGTTTGTTCGTCCGGGTTTTGTCTCCTGTTTGCCAGTTTAAGCAAGTTTCTTTGCTGTTGTTGAGTTTGGAGTAGAATTTCTTCGAGTTTTTTCTGTTTGTTTTTGAAATTCAAACCGTTCTTTTCCAGCTTACTTTTGAATTTCAAGTCGTTCTTTTTGCATATCCAGCTGAAGTTGCTCTATTCTTTTTTGTTGCTCAAGTTCCTTCTCTTGTCATTTAAGTTCACATTGGTTTTGCTGTTGAATTTGGCACTTAAAAAAATTGAGTATGGCGGGTTGAAATTTGTTTATGTTTGTCCCTGTCATTTTTAAGATTAAACCAAATACAACTAAATTAAAATGAAACACTTTTCTTTCATTTGAATAACAACAACAAAAAAAAACTTTAGTCAACCAAAATAAAAATTAATCGAAGTGAATAAAAAAATAACATTAATTTCTTACTCAATAAGAGAATCACTAGTGCTTTTTTTCTCTTAAAAAAAAAAACAGTTTATCGGCCCGCATTCAAGTTTAGTGTAAGTTATTTACACTCTTTTTCGTTCGGTTTCTTTTTCTGGATTATCAAATACTGTTGAGTAGACTAAAGAGTGACGAAAAATAGAATCCCGTGCGTCCAATGTTGAACCAATATTGGCAACTTCCATGCAGTCCTTTTCTGGTCCTCTGTGGTCCTTAATAGTCCTCGTTGCCAATTTGTCGTGGCCTTGTTAGGGGCCAGAAATAAAGACACAAAGAAGGAATATATTTAAACAAATATATTAACAAAGAACAGTAGTGCAAAACATATACAAAATGAGAAGGCAACCAGCGTGACTGTTTGGTCCGGCTGTCAAAGCTATCTGCTGGAATAGACTTCAATATCTATTGTACGAACCATGCAAGTTCAGTTTTTATGTGGGGTTATCGGCAGAACCGTAGAAAAATTCCCAAACCTCCTCAGCACTTCTCTTTTTGGAGACACCTCAGGCGCCGTGCAATAAATTCAGCCCCCTACCAGGGAAGAGGTAAAGCCTGGGTGGATGCCTCCTGGGGTTTAGCACCCGACAGTGTAATTTTTCTCAGCTCCGACAGACATAATACCAAGCCTCACTCTGCCCGAGGACAGAGACGCAACTGAGAGGAGACTCGTATTCCAGCCTCAGCAGAAACTGCTGCTTATTTATAGTTGGAAGTGTAAATGTGTGCATGGGTAAATTACCATAACATTAATCCGTCACTTCTTTCAGTTATTTTTTTTAAACATGTCACCCCAAGCAAGGCATTCCACTGCCACTATAGCGCAGGGGGTTACACAGGGCGATAGACGAGTTAGGATGTACATAGGGGGAGAGTTGGAGAGAATGGGAGGGTTTGTGTGTTAGGAGGTGTCTATTGACTTTACACTTAAACTCCTGGAGGTTATAGCCGTCGGGGAAGCAAGCATGCGGAAGGGAATTCCACAGGCGGGAAGTGCGAGAAAAGAAGCTGTTGGAGTAGAAATTGCGGTTACATTTCATCGGTTTCACTGTAAAAGGGTGGGACCTAGTTGCCAATCTAGTATCTCGTGCAAACTCACACCTAGGGGGCACCAGTGATTTAAGTTCATCAGAGCAGAAGCCATGAAAATATTTATAGAAGCCACATCACGCCGGTGAGAGAGTGACTGCAGGCGGTCAGCTAAGTCGGTATCAATCACGTTACAGATTCTTCGATGTATTTTGTCAAGAAGCCCGAGGAGAATAGCAGGGGCACCCGATCAGATGTGGCAACAGTATTCAAAACACGGGCGGATGGTAAATCTGTATAAGTGCAGGATAGATTCAGGCGGAAAGAATTTCCGAGCCCTGGACAGAGAGCCAACTTTCATAGCAGCGGATTTAGCAATGGATTCGACGTAGTCATTCCACTTGAGGTCCGCTGAGAGTGTCAGGCCAAGCAGGCGTAGTGTTTTACTCTCTGGGAGGCATGCCTGTTCCATGCTAATGGGAGGGAGGTGCGGTCGTCTGTGATGGTTAATTGACAGCAGCTTCGTTTTGGAAGAATTGAATTTTACGAGCCATTTCCTACCCCAATCCACCACGGATTGGAGGTCCTTTTCAAGCTCAGCCGCGAGGTTCGCCTTATCATCAACACCAGATTTTTGATCGAGACGAGCGTATACTGTGGTATCATCGGCGTACATGCCTACTTGCGATCTTATGGCATCGGCGAGATCATTGATGTAGATTAGAAAGAGCGTAGGACCTAGGATAGAGCCTTGGGGGACACCCGCTTTCGTAGGGTAGTTCTGGGAGGCATATCCGTTTAAAACCACCTTCAGTGTGCGGTTGAAGAGGAATGACTCGATTAAATCCAACAAAAGTCCAGTAATGCCGTAGCTTCGCAGTTTCCGTAGAAGGCCGGCATGCCATACTCTGTCGAATGCTTTAGAGATATCCAGGGCGACAGTTCGGGCTTAACCATTCTTGTCGAGAGCCTGGTATATATACTCGGTGATGGTCGTTAGCATATCAGCAGTAGACCTGGCGAAGCGGAAGCCATACTGTTTGTCCGATAGGAGCCCGTGGGCCGTGAGATGCTGAATGACCTCGGCATTGATAATGGCTTCGAACACTTTGCTGAAGATCGGAAAAAGTCTGACAGGGCGGTAGTTTGCGGGGTCCGAAGGTTCACCAGTTTTCTTGAATATTGGAACCACAGAAGAAGACTTCCAACAGGCAGAAAAGCAGGAGAAAGATAGGCAGAGGTTGTAGAGCTTAGAAAGGACAGAGGAGAGTTCGGGGGCACATTTCTTCAAGACTATGATTGGGATTCCGTCCCCACCACTCGCTTTGTGAGGGTCAAGTTTTGATATTATGCTAGAAATCAGGGATAGCGTGATGTGGACGTCATTCAATTGGGCCTCAGTTCTAGATGGGAAATCTGGTGTCTGAACTCCAGACGAATCCAGACACGAATTGGTCGAGAATCTGCGGGCAAAGCATTCAGCCTTGTCCGCTGAGGAGGTGAGGACCTCAAACTCGTTGATTAGTGGGGGTATTGAGGACTTACTCTTGTTGAGCTTGCTTTTACAGAGGAGCCAGAAATCTTTGGCTCCGAAATTAGAGGATGCTATGCGCTGCTTCATTCTAGCAGCAAACAGCATCTTAACTTCGTTAAGTATCTTTTTACACTTATTACGAGCTGAAACGAAAAGGCGCCTGTTTTGGTCCGACGCGTGGCTACGATAAAGCCGGAAGAAGTGATTCCGGTGGGCAATGGCGGCCGAGCCAGCGGGCGAGAACCAGGGAGACGAATGGGATTTAAGCTGAAATTTTCTGGCAGGGATGAAAGCATCGATGCCAGCCTTAACCCAGGAGGAGACCTCTGATGCACAGTCTTCGATGGGAAGACTAAAAACATTGTTCCAAGGGACGTCGCAGAGGAAGTCACGGAACGAATCCCAGTCTGCTCTTTGATAGCAGTAGGATATTCTGCTGGTCTGGATTTCTTGGGTAGGGGTGGAGTGGAACGAGATGTTGACAAAAACTACGGCGTGGTCAGAATTTCCGAGAGGGCAGAGCTGTCTGGTGGGGCAAGAATTTGGGGTGGAAGTGAAGCAGAGGTCTAGTAGCGAGTCCCTTCCATTAGGGCAATTGGAGAAACGCGTGGGGATGTCCACCACTTGCGTAAGGAATTGGGAGATTGAAAAATGAAAGGTGTGAACACCAGCAGTGTCGGTTACAGAGTTTTCGAGCCACTTAGTTTGGTGGGCGTTAAAGTCACCAAACACGAAAATATGGGCAGATGGATGAGAAGAAATGGCCTTGTCGATATTGTCAGAGATGCTGTCAAGTACTGAACAGTCAGAGGAGGAGGGGGAGCGGTAGAGGAAGAAGAGATAGCTAACAGAGCTTAGAAGAAGTGAGAGACGGAAGCACATGAAAGACTGGTCCAGGGATTCAAGAGATGTTACTCTGGCTAGGGAGAGGTGTTCGCTGACATACACACCAAGCCCATGCATGTGGACGTTGGAGTCCTTCCTGAAGAGGGGAAGGTAACCAGGAACATAGAACTCAGAGGAGGGGATAGACGGGTCGAAGTTAGTTTCACACAGGGCTAAGATATCAGGTGAGTTATTCTACGCTAGAAAGGTTAGTGCGGATACCGCCAATATTAGTGAACGTGACACAGAGAGGTTATGAGTGAATTGGGTAGATTGGGTTCTATAACCTTGGTTGGTAACCAGTCTTTTGCAGAAAGTAATGGCAACCTACTGCAGGAAAATCTTCTGTTCAGTCAGTCATGTCTCTTTCGAGAAATGATCGCCCAAGCGTGTATCAGGTATGACAATTACGTGACTGAGTGCATGAAGATTTTGTTGAAATAACTTTTTTCTGAAGATATCTGTCATCAGCGAAACATTTCAAAACAGAAAATTGTCTCATATCTTTAAGACAAATATAGAGAATCTAGTCTGGCCTGCTATTTAATCCATAAGCTAGTAGGTTAGTATTTGAACAGGTTTTGCCGACTGTATGTTTGGCATCGATATCATTTACACTATTCACATATTAGTCGGTGAAGTCTTATACATCTTAGTACTTCGAAAACACAATCATCTTTTATTTTCCGATATTCTTTTCTTTAAATATTGGATTTTCGGCCGATTTATTTTTGGAGATGCTGTTTACAATGTATGGGGTAAACGTCTTTTGAGGTTAAAATGATCTCTTTGGTTACATTTCATATTCGTTGTAGGGTAATGGATATCGGCTCGGAATGGGAAATTGGAGAGCCGAGTTTGAATTCCAGTTGCATTCACTTACGCGCAAATACTTTTGAGAAAGAATTTATTCATCCCTTCTCCCTCCATCTTTGGGTTGAATAGCAGGACAGATTAGCTTGGTTGGCAACCAGTTTACTGCAATAAGAAATGGCAATCTACCGCTGGAAAATCTGCCTAAATCGAAAAAGACATAATCATCCGAGTGTGTATCGCGGATGGCACTTACTTGACTGACTGTTGTTATCATGTTTGAATAGCAGGACAGAAAGGGTCCTTGGTTAGAAGCCTTGGTTAGAAATAAGACTATGTATAGCACTTAACTGACTGATTGACATTTTAAACCGGTTTTTGTTACCCGAATGACTCTCACGACTAAGACGGGATAGAATTTTGTGAAGTTGCTGGCTTTAAAAACATGTTGAATTCGATAAGCAGTAGTGACCAATTTTGGTAGAAATCATTCTCTTGATTATAAAACAGATGTGGACATATGACTTCGACGAAATGAATTCATGTATACCGACTTTTTTAATTCACTAATTCACTTTTTTTGAGAGAGAGATTTTGAAATTAAAACCGTGTTCAACATACATTTTTTAGTGATAACCGTGCGTCTTTCTTGCGAGCTTGGAAATTATCTTATGAAAATGATGGAGATTATCCCCCAGTGAATGGCCTCTTAGATAAATATGGAAAAATTCTAAACGATATTTATATTTGAAGATTAAAATTTCTGTTATCAATTATATCTTTTAAAATTATATTCAAGCATTCATTTGGGTGTGCATGGATCACATAGCCTGAATACGTACATGCACACATACAAGCATAAACTCTCTCTCTCTCTCTCTCTCTCTCTCTCTCTCTCTCACACACACACACACACACACACACACACATATATTTAAATGAAATAGATCTCTTTAAATGAAATATTGCTGCTTCAATATATATATATATATATATATATATATATATATATATATATATATATTTGGGCAGCAATCATTCATTTAAACACGTTTCGTTAAAAATGACCTACAAGCTAGATTTTATTACTTTTTGATTTAATTTTTTCTGTATTCTTCCATGTTTCCTTTTGGCTAAATATAAGGATGTAAAAATGTTTCATATTTTCGACTTTCCATGCGCTTTCAATCTCTCTACAGGGAGATTATTTTTCCAGTTTTGCTATGTCCTCATGTTTGTA
>JBBBDQ010000768.1:52500-130000 GCA_037127315.1 Ascarosepion bandense
ATATATATATATATATATGACAAAAATATAGCTTAAAATTATGCTATATTTATGGAAAAAAGTTTTCACTATTAGAGACAAAGCTAATACCGACAGTAAGCAAATAAGATAGTCTGCGAGAAAATATAGATAAAACAGACATAAATCTAAATAAATAAATAAATAAACAAAATAATCAATTAGTAAACGAATTAACAAACTATGAATGCTCTCCTAAACGGACGTAAATGTAAAAATAATAATAAAAAACAAGTAATTGATTAATCAATAATAAATAACAAGTAAAAGTTATCAACACTATAAAATAGCAACAAATACCCGGAAACACCCACGACAAAAAAAAAAAAAAAAAAATACAAAAAATAATATAACAACCACCAAACGGAAGAAAATAACGCATAAAGCCCACAAACACAAATAAACACACGAGCACAAACGCTCAACTATAACCTAAAAAAGAAATTCTTTAGGCTGTCATATACACCAATACGGTAAGAAAAAGGCCAAGCTAACACAATAAAAATGACGACATCATGATATCCTCACGAAAGTTCAAAGTCGGCATGAACCAGTTACGTGACAAACTTCTCCCTCTCTCTCTTTTTTTCTCTCTCTCTTTCTCTCTCTCTATATATATATAGGGTGACATATGTAAATTGTCATTTTATAGTTTTAATTTTGCTCAAATTTGCTTATGATTTTGTCGACTGCTTAGTATAGTAGGGTCAGTTGAGAACATGACCACCATGAATAAATTCAGTCCGCCAAAAATTTGGAAACATCATACTGTACTGCTTGGCATTTGCAACGGAAGCTTCAATATGACCATTTCAGATTGTTTTGAAATGGGAAGTATTAAAGCCGGCCAGAAATTTTGTAGGTTGTGTGTAGAGGAAAAACTTGCTATAGCTTCGTATAAACAAGCCAATAATTTATTGAATTCCAAAACTGAAATATTAAATAAATGTAGGCATAGAAAGCCTTGGCTTTTGGGTTAAGTTTGCTTATGGTGGGTTTTTCTTTGGGCTACGATCCGAACCCTTTTGACTGATGTTCATGTACTTAGCTCTTTCTTTTTTTAAACAGTTTTTTCCCTTCTTCGTAGATTCGTGGAAGAATTTTCGACAGAAGTATAGTTTTAATCTCATATATATATATATATATATATATATATATATATATATATATATATTCTAAACGTATACTATTAAATATAAGAGACAGTGAATGTCGATTATGTTTAATCAGGAGCCGTTCTAAACGTTGTATTTTGGCTTTAATTTCTTAATTTTTTAAGACAAAAATTCTCTAACATTTGGATAATTTTTTATTAATTTGGTTCTAAGTTTTAGGCTCACATGAGCCATCTTCAGAGAGATTATTAAGACGGTAATACAGTATCATCCACCATCACCGACGATTTTATTTTGTGTTGACATAAAACTCCACTGGGCAACGGCTATAGTTACCAAAAATAATAAACGCAGTTTGCAAATTTGCAATGCGGTTCTATGACATCACAACAGAACCATGTATTCAAATGCAATGTAACGTGTTATGGCCGGAGTTAAAGGTAATTTTATTAAGTGTGGGTTGTTTGGATTTAATGTACATGGCCTCCAATATCTGAAGGTTCTTTTTACTGTGTGTATGAGTAAGGATTATTGTATTCTTGACTAAAATCTGTCTGATATTACCTACATGTTTAAGTTTTTCTGAGAAATGTGTTTAATTTTACTCTGATCAGAAAAGTAACATGTAAGTCTACGGGAGAGCGTGGTTGTAGTAAAACCAATATATGTACTGGGTTTTTTATTAGTACCAGAGATGCAATCTCTGAATGGGCATGTGAATTGGTACACTAGATTGGATTTTTGTAGAGAATTTAGTTTAGTGCTTGTAGGGTTACTAGAGACTATGAGGTCAATTGTTTTGATTTTTTTATAATATATAATGAGTTTAATTTGATTATTACTATCCACTTGCTTAACATTTCTACGTATTATGTTTTTGGGAGTTTTTTCATTTTGTTTGTAATTATTATGTATTTGGTTGCAATAGTATAAGTTAATAGTGTTACGTTTATTTTGATGTAAACCATTATTATTAATATTATCAATATTGTTAGAGCTATTGTTAACTTTGTTGAGATACATTTTAATTTGTTGATCAATAACGGAGTTAGGAAATCCATTATTGACAAGTGTTTGCTTAATGTTGTGTAATTCTTTATAAAATATAGATTTGGAAGAAGATATCATTTGTGTGCGTTGAATTAAGTTTTTTATAACAGATAACTTATATCGTTGGGGGCATTCACTGTTATAATTAAGAAGACACGAGTTTATGCTAGTTGGTTTCCTATATAGAGAAGTAGTAAATCTATGTATGCTAGAATGAATAGGATTTTGTTATTAATATTAAGTTCTAATGTAAATTTGAGGACGGAGTGACTTTCAAATTTGTTTTTAAGGTGTGTAATTTGATTGATATTCTTAGCTAAAACAAAGATGTCATCTATGTATCTTACATATATAGAGGGTTTATTGTTGTCATTAATTATTTTATTTTCTAAATTTGCCATATAATAATTAGAAAAGAGGGGACCTAAAGAAGATCCCATCGCAATACCATCTATTTGAGTATAAATATTGCCTAAGGGATCGTGAAAAGGTACTTGTGTGGTGCATGCTAATAACAGTTTTTTTTTTCATATAGTGGGTTTAATATTGATTGATGGGAGAGTAGCATGATTGTATACATCACGGATAATGATGTCAATCGTTTCATGGACGGGAACATTAGTGAATAAGTTTTGGACATCAAAAGATGCAATTATTTGATTCTTAGGTTTTACGGAATGGAGAATCTGTAAAAATTCGTCTGTGGAATTAATACTATATTTACCAGGAAGGAAGGGAGTAATTAGTTTGTTAAGTGTTTTGGAAAGGTTATATATTGGTGCGGGTATTTGAGAAATGATAGTTTGGAGGGGATGATCTTTTTTATGGATTTTTACATTTCCATAAAGGTAGCCGGGCTGATTAAACATAATAGACATTCATTGTCTCTTATATTTAACAGTATATGTTTAGAAAATTATTTGCTGCCTCGATACACTAAATTTTTGTATATATATATATATATATATATATATATATATATATGCTTAAATTGGGACTGAAAGAACGTGTTGACTGTTACTGGTAATATGTAAGTTGTGTTCTCTGTTTGTCCGATCAATACAATGCCACCACATTTTTTAAAACTATAATGCCTGTGCACATTTCTCAAGAGTTTCAGTCTTTAAATTATTTAACGATCTGAGATTTGCGAAATGTTCAATAAGAATATGATGAATGAAAAAATTAAATAATCATGAGAACGCTATATCTGTTAGTTTCAAATTACATTTAAAAAGCGTTTATTTTTCTACCTCATATTTGCTGTAAACGGGAGGTGTTTCCTAAGTGTTCTCGGATTTTGGCAATGAAAAATGACCTAGTTTTCACTGTTTCTTTTTAAGTAGTTTCGAATTCCTGAGATATAGCGTAGCAGTATGTACATATTGGCTAAAGATATTGTATACAAATAATATTTCTAACTAGTTTTAATTTTCTTTTCTTTCGAGAGATTTTTTTCTTAACTTCGGCCAATGAACTAAGAAAATGTTGATAAGCACTCTACAGTTCTAAGGTTTGTTTTTTCCTTCTTAACCAAAACTGATTGCTCCCTTCGGTATTCACATAGCAGCCACCAATACCACTGGCGTCCACAGAGCATAAAATACCCGACACAGCTATTTTGCAAAGGGAGACGTTCTATCTAAAGTCTAATTAGAGTTGTGGGGGAGAGGGACACCCTCTGCGCACACACCAAGTCTTTGTGCGTGAGGAGAGAAGTCGAAAAGAAAGAAAGAAGATTGAATAGAAGAGATTAATGTTGAACGTTGCTACAGAAGTTTTCACATATTTTAAATTTATGACGTTTTGGTTGAATTGCGTCTTTTTTAGGCTGTTGATTAAATTCCATCTTTTTCTTCTATTCATGCATCGATATGTGATATTTTTAATATCAAATGTCACTCAATCCAAGGCTCAAGAGCCACTTGAGGGTTACGATCAAAATGGTAACGATGAATTTGGGCGTCTGATATAAATGGAACAGAAGTTGGTAGAAAATTCATACTATGAAGTTAATGTGGATAGATAACAATAGATAGTGTTTAAGGAAGCATCAACATGGGAGTATATTCTCGATAGTGGTAGTTCTTAATGAAAAGCTGTCCAATTGGAACATTTTTTACATTTGAAATGGCTGAAATAAGGGTGACTTGACTCCGCAGAAATGACATTACGGGCTGTACTAAAGAAGGAGCTAAGTTGAAGTTTTGCCATGGAAATTGAATAAAGTAGTGACACTCATGCAAATTATGAAAGCGGCTGAAGAGTAGAGGAAAATTCTTTCCTCACAAAACCGCAAAAATATTGAAAATATAACTGATATACACATTTCCATGACAAAGATGACAATTATGTTGAAAATATTACTGATATTGCCAGTTTTATGCAACAAAACGAATCTATTGAAATATTGTATATACTTAGAATTTTATGAAAAATAGGACAAATTGTTAGAAGATGTAACTGATATTTACATTATCATGTAATAGAGTGAAATATATTGAAAAATATTAATGATAACCTAGTTTTTATGCAAAAAAACAAGTGTTTCGAAATATGGCACACATTTAGATTTTTATGGAAAAGAAGACGAATTTATAAGAAGTGTAATTAATATTTACATTTATCTGCAAAAGTAAACGAATAATAAAGTTAATAAAAGTAAACGAATAATAAAGTTAATAAAAGTAAACGAATAATACTGATATTTTCAATTTTTAAAAAAAGCAGGCAAATAAGTAAAAAGAAAATGTTGATATTTACATTTTCATGAAATGATGACAAATATACAGAAAATCTTACTAATATTTACATTTTTATGCAACAAATGAGAAATTTGTCCAAATTTGCTCATTATTATATCTTTAATTTTATTTTTATTCATTCATGAAAATGAAATTATTTTTATTGTTATTATATACGTTAACATTTGAATAAAAAAATGAAATAGCATTAACATACAGTACGTATTTCACCTTTAATTCATAACAATGTAAATATGAGAAATGTTTATTTTTTGTGCAAAAACTCTCAAAAAAAAAAAAAAAAGGAAATATTATGGATATTTACATTTTATAGGAAAAGAGAAAAATATTTTGAAATAGTTTACAGAACCTTCTCTAGCAAGTTTAAAAAGACGAAATGACCCTTTGGTTGTCCAGCTGAAAGGAAAAAATTACCGTAATAGAGGCAAAATAGTTTCTTATTTAACAATGGCGAAAAGAAAAACAAGAATGGCTGGCCACTAACAAAACAGATAAACTTTGAACTGAACTCGAGTGAGAAATTCCAGCAAACAGTGACACCAAAATATTTCAACTCATTTCAATAGTGGCGGCCAGTCGATTGAATTGTTAGCATGACCGAGCACGAAAAGAGAGAGAGAGAGAGAAAGAGAGAGAGAGAGAGTGTGTGTGTGTGTGTGTGTGTGTGAGAGAGAGAGAGAGAGAGAGAGAGATAGAGAGAGAGTCAGAAAATGCGACACTGAAATCAGAAGATGCATTGGGATAACGAAAGAGGCTTTTGAAAACTAAGCAAAGTATCAAAAAAACAAAAAAAAATGTTAGAAAAGATAAAGAAGAGACTTGAAGCAACAGGAATGTGATTCTACAGAAGGATGCTGAAGATACCATGGACTAAACATGTGAGTGACGACGAAGGTTTTAGAGAAAATAGAAACAAAAACAAAAGTTATAGTTAACATCAGGAACCTAATGTATTCATCATTATCGTATTGTTAAAACCATTTGTTCCTCATGTGATTAAAAAACCGTTTCTTCACCCAACTTTGGTGCCAGTGCCCCTTTCACACTATTATTAACCAGAAACTACAAACATTTTCATGTAAAAATTATTTTTGCATTCATATAGTGTTTTAAATTTCTAAGCCAGTATTTCCCAATCGTTCTTGTCTGAAGCCCAATGCACACTTTTTCACCATAATTCATAAAGTTAAAATATTTTAAAATTTTTTAAAAGTTTAGTTAAAAATTGATGATTATATTGCCTAACAAAAAATAAAATTTTTTATAAAAATTGTTCAGCCATTATATTTTTGAAATAAAAAATTTTTTTTTGTGTAAATAAATATGTTCATTTAAGTACGATGTTCGATAGGGATCATAAATTTTCATAGGGGTCATATTTATTCTAACACGTGTTTTGGATTATTCCCTTACATGGAAAATGACAAAAACCGCACTTTGATTCTGATTCAAGTCTCTTCAAGACATTTATAAAATTCAACAGCCTGTTTTGCAAGTCATTCCTTAAACAATAAACATTTAAAGCAACTTTTACATTTTAATTCTTAATTTTCTAATTTTGTTAAAAAAAAATAATTGTGAAATTCACAATTTGTGGAGGTACCTAAAAATAATATGAAAAATAGATATTAAAAATAAAAATTAATAAATGCCATAACATTTCATAAATTATTGAGTTACCTCTGCCGTTATTTTCATTCTGTTATTAAATTGTAAATTTTTTTAAAAGAAAGTTTTATATTATTTTAATTTTTATTTTTCATAAAACATCTTCAAACGTAAGACTACAAAGCTAAACTACTTAAAATTCCATCAAATATTGGATAATTGCTGAAAACCGTGTTACATTTTTAATTTTAACATAGTCTAAAATAAAAAGAAAACAAATTGTATGAATAAGATTTATACTAAATTTGTCTTCCATACTTTTGGCCGAATACTGTAAATCATCAGTTGTCAGGTGATAATAAGGTGTTGACAGCTGTGATAACAAGGCTACTGTAATTGAGAAATGTTCTTTGAAACATTTTTCAAGCAGTAAGCAAGTAATTCTTGTTTCAAGTCAACTTAAAGTAAGTTTAAATTCAGTAATTTGAAGAAAATAATGTGTGAGTGAGGTGTATTTTATTTTTGTGCGATTTTTTAAAACCGAGAATTGGCTTTTGTTTACAATCGATGAAAACTGGCAGAAAATTTGAAATTTTAAAAACATTTTTTAAAATTTACAAAATTTTTTATTTGGATCGGTATAATTTTGGTTTCAAATACACCAGGGCATTTTGCTTATTGGAATAACTAAATTTAATCCCTTGGCTTTCAATTAAAGCTAATTTTAAAGCTTGAAGATAACTTATTTTTAAAATTTCAATTTAAATTTAGGTATAGAAAACTTAGTTGACGTACCTACTTTACTACCAGTTATAAAAGTTCTTGCAGTGTTTTCTCATTAACAGAAAGACTGTTGTGTGTGTGTATATTTCCCTCCTCTCATACTCAGGGGTTGGGGTCAATATATATGTTGTCATCATTTTAGACGATGTATTGATATAAACATTTTGCTGCCATTTTTGACCGCACAGACCCACTTTGGATTAATAATAATCCATAATAGTGAATTATTTTTACAGAAGTTTTTTTTTTTTACATTCCTCGGGTGGAAATGAATAAAAACAGGAAAAAGTAAGAGGAAGAGAATTTGCCGTCTGGTTGTGGATTCTCATTCCAGATTTTTCAAATACGTATTTCTTGGGCAGATTTTTTTCTGCAGTCTATTTCATAAATACTTGCTTCTTCCTTAAGGGTGAATATTTATCAATACTATCGAAACTTTTACATCTGCTGGTATAACTTCAATGCCAAGAATTAAAGTCAATGTAGTGGACTGGGGTAAGAAATGGCTCGTAAATTTTAATGCTTCTAAAACGAAGCTGCTATCAATTAACCATCATAGACAATCGCACCTACCTCCCATTAGCGTGGACCAGGCTTGCCTCCCAGAGAGTAAAACACTACGCCTCCTTGGTCTCACACTTTCTGCGGACCTCAAGTGGAATGACTATATCGAATCCATTGCTAAATCCGCTGCTATGAAAGTCGGTTCTCTGTGCAGGTCCCGGAAGTTTTTTTCCGTTTTCAAGCTCGGCTGCAAGGTTAGCTTTGTCACCCACACCAGATTTTTGATCAAGGCGAGAGTAAACTGTGGTGTCATCGGCGTACATGCCTACTTTGGATCTTATGGTATCAGGGAGATCATTAATGTAGATCAGAAAGAGCGTAAGACCTAGGATAGAGCCTTGAGGGACACTCGTATGGTAGTTCTGGGAGGCATGTCCGTTTAATACCACATTCAATGTTCGGTTAGAGAGGAAAGACTGGATTAGTTCAAACAAATATCGAGTTATACCATAGCTCCGCAGTTTGCATAGAAGGCCAGCATGCCAAACTCTGTCGAACGCTTTAGAGATATCTAAGGCAACGGTTCGGGCTTCGCCATTCTTGTCGAGAGTCTGGTATATATACTCGGTGATGGTCGTTAGCACATCAGCAGTAGACCTGGTGAAGCGGAAACCATACTGCTTGTCCGAGAGGAGCGTATGTGCTGTGAGATGCTGAACCACCTCGGCGTTGATAATGGCTTCGAACACTTTGCCAAAGATCAGAAGAATGCTGATAGGTCGGTAATTTGCGGGGTCTAAGGGTTCTCCAGTATTTTTAAATATAATAACTACAGAGGAAAATTTCTAACAGGCAGGAAAGCAGGAAGCAGATAGGCAAAGTTGTAGAGCTTAGAAAGGACAAAGAAGACTTCATTTCTTTAAGACTATGATTGGGATTCCGTCCCCTCCGCTCGCTTTGTGAGGGTCAAGTTTTGGGATTATGTTAGAGACTAGCGAGGGTGTAATGTGGAGGTCATTCAGTCGAGCCTCCTTTCTAGGTGGGAAGTCTGGTGTAGAAACTCCAGACGAGTTCAGTCTCTAATTATTCGAGAATCTGCGGGCAAAGCATTCAGCCTTGTCCTCTGAGGAGGTGAGGACCTCAAATTTATTGATTAGTGGGGGTATTGAGGTCTTGTTCTTGTTAAGCACTCTTTTACAGAGTCGCCAGTAGTCTTTGGCGCCGAACTTAAAGGATGCTATGCGTTGCTTCATTCTGGCAGCAAACAACCTTAGCTTCGTTCAGTATCTTTTTACACTTATTACGAGCTGAAGCGAAGAGGCGCCTGTTTTGGTCCGACGCGTACCTACGATAGAGTCGGAAGAAAGGATTCCGGTGGGCAATGGCGGCCGAACAAGCGAGCGAGAACCATGGAGACGAATGAGAATTAAGCTGAAATGGCAAGGATGAAAGCATCGATGCCAGCCGTAACCCAGGAGGAGACTTTGGATGCACATTCTTCGACGGGAAGACTAAAAACGTTGTTCCATGGGACATCACAGAGGAAGTCACGGAACGAATCCCAGTCTGCTCTTTGGCAGCAGTAGGATATTCTACTGGTTTGGGTTTCTTGGGTCGGGTGGGAGTAGAATGAAATGTTGACTGAAACTACGGTGTGGTCAGAGTTTCCGAGAGGGCAGAGCTATCTGGTAGTGCAAGAGTCTGGGATGGAAGTGAAGCAGAGGTTTAGTAGTGAGTCTCTTCCGTTAGGGTTGTCGGAGAAACGCGTGGGTAAGTCCACCACTTGCGTAAGGGATTGGGAGATTGAAAAATTCATGGTGTGGACACCAGCAAGGTCGGTGACAGAGTTCTCCAGTCACTTGGTGTGGTGGGTATTAAAGTCACCAAACACAAATATATGGGCAGAGGGATGGGAAGAAATGGCTTTGTCGATATTGTCAGAGGTACTGTCAAGTAACGAACAGCCAGAGAAGGAAGGAGAGCGGTAGAGAAAGAAGAGATAGCTTATCGAGCTTAGAAGTGAGAGACGGAAGCACATGAAAGAATTATCCAGGGATTCAAAAGATGTCACCCTAGCTAGGGAGAGGTGTTCTCTGACATACACACCAAGCCCATGCATATGAACGTTGGAGTCCTTCCTGAAGAAGTGAAGGTAGCCAGGAACGTAAAACTCGGAAGAGGGGATAGAAGGATCAAGGTTAGTTTC
Organism: Ascarosepion bandense; assembly: GCA_037127315.1. Classification (NCBI taxonomy): domain Eukaryota; kingdom Metazoa; phylum Mollusca; class Cephalopoda; order Sepiida; family Sepiidae; genus Ascarosepion; species Ascarosepion bandense. The sequence goes on from JBBBDQ010000768.1 coordinate 62,550, forward strand.
ACATAGGGCTAAGATATCGGGTGAGTTAGTGTGAAGGAATGATTCTACGCTGAGAAAGTTAGTGCGGATACCACGTATGTTAGTGAAAGAGACGCAGACGGGTTTGGGCGTTTTCGGACTAGCTGGTTTTAGATGGGAATAATCATGATATATTTTATTTTCATGCAAGAAAAATTGCATTTTTATGGAAAATTGTACAAATCTACGAAATCTGTACAACAAAAAAGTGGATATGATGGGAATAATCATAATATTTTCGTTTTCAGGCATACACCGCCAAATATGTCGAAAAATGGGACATTTACATTTTTATATAAAAAGATAGAAAATATGTTGAAAATATTACAAATATTAACATTTTCATTCAAAAACACAAATCGGCTGAAATACTGCTCATATTAAATTTTTATGGCAAAGTACACAACTTGTACAAAATGTTTTTGATAATTACATTTTCATGTAAAGCGTGCAAACATGATGGAAATGATAAAAAATATTTTCGTGTATATATAAAAAAGCGATATCTATAGAAAATATTGAGATTTAAATTTTTTATATAAAAGGTAACTAATATGATGAAAATATTACTGATATTGTTATTGTTTATGCAAAAAACAAAAATATGTTGAATTTTCATTTTTATTTTGTGCAAAATGTTACTGATATTTACATATTCACACAAATGAAAACAAATGTTGTATAAATAAAAGAGATATTATCGTACTCACGCAAAAAATATGTCGCAAATGTAGCTGATATTTTATATAAAAGGGAATTCATATGATGGAAATAATTATGGTATTTTTTAAATGTAAAAACAGGAAAACATATAAAAAACAACATATATGCTTGAAAGCATAAAATATTTTCATTTTTATACAAAAAAACAAAAATCTGTTAAAATATTGCTCATATCTACATTCATAAGGAAAAATGTAAACATTTGTAGAAAATGTTACTCATGTTTACATTTTCATGATATGACCGCTTCGTTTTTATGCAAAAGCAGCCAAATATTTAGAAAATGATGCTGATATTTACATTTATAATGTAAAATATGACAAATATGTTGAAAATATGCACGTTTTCATTTTTATGGATAAAACAGAAATTAGTTGAAATCCTGCTCATTTAAATTTATATGGAAATGGTGTACAAACTTGTAGAAAATGTCATTGACATTTAAATTTGCATGCAAAAAAACAAAAAACAAATATTATGAAAATAAGTGATATTTTTATTTTAAGCAGAAACAGTGAAATATGTCGAAAAACTTGCTGACATTTTTTGAAAGATGTCACAAATAACTTGAAAATATAACTGATTTCATTGACAAAGTCATTTTCATGCATAAAAACAAAAATCTTTAGAAATAGTGCTTATAGTTAAATTTTTCATAGAAAAGTCTACAAATTTGTACAAAATGTTAATTATAATTACATTTTCACGTAAAAGAGAAAATATAGGATGCAAAGCAAAGTGGTATTTTCGTTTTCATAGTAAACATCAAAATGTCGAAAATGTTGTCATTTAAATTTTTGTGTAAAACAAAAAGAAACTTTTATTTGAATGCATAATAACTCAAATCTGTTAAAATACTACTCATATTTATATTTTTGTGAAAAAGTATACACATTTGTACAGAATGTTACTGATAATTACATTTTCATGCAATAGAGTACAAATATAATAGAAATAAAAACAGTATCTTCATTTTTATAAAAAAACATCCAAATATGTAAAAAATGTTGCTTTTATTTAGATTTTTATGTAAAAATAAAAAATATGTTGGAAATATTACGGATATTTTCATTTTTATAGAAAAACACAAATCGGATGAAATACTGCTCATATTTACTTTCTTATTGAAAGGTTTACATATTTGTACAAAATGTTGTTGACATTTACATTTTCATGCAAAAGAGAACAAATGTAATCAAAATAAAATTTGTATTTTCCTTTTTTATGGAAAAACTGACAAATATATAAAAAATATTGAGGACATTTTCATTTTTATATAAAAGAAAATTAACATGTTGAAAACATTACTGATGTTTTTATTTTATACAAGAAGCATAAATATGTCGAAATACATTTAAATTTTCATAAAAATGTGTACAAATATAATGAAAACGGTAACATCATTTTCGTTTTTATGCAACAACAACCAAATATATAGAAATATTGCTGAGATCTACGCTTTCTTGCAAAACATGGCGTTTACGTTGAAAATCTTAAGTTTTCATGCTTTGCGTTTAAGTGAACAACTTCGATGGAAATAATAAATAAATAAATTTTTAGTAAGAAAATATTCATATTTGCTCTTCATTCAAATTATTAAGAATATTTTAATTTCGAAAATATTAGATATGTTTATGCGAAATATGTTGAATATGTTTACATCTATATTTTCAAGGAAAAGAAGACATATTTGTTGAAAATTTTTCTGATACTTATATTTCTATGCAAATGTAAAACATATGATGAAAATAATAATGATATTTTATTTTCATTCAAAAACTATGTATAAAATATTGCTGATATTTACACTTTCATGAACAAATATGTTAAAACATTGCTGATGTATTTTATTGTTTCACAGAAAATGAGGAATACATTGAAATTTTATTCATATTTACATTTTTATGGAAAATGGTACAAACTTGTAGAAAATATTACTGATATTATTTTTATGTAATAGTGAACAAAATTTCATTTTTAAGTAAAATCTTACAACTAAGTCTAAATGTTTGCTGACATTTAAATTTCAATGTAAAAGATTGAAAACAGGTTGAAAACTTTACTGATATTTTTATTTTCAAGCCAATATCTTTGGATCTGCACATATTTAATTTTATGTAAAAGTAAAAAATATTAAAAAATATTAGCAATATTCACACTTTTATGCTAAAGTTAATACATATCGTGGAAATTGTAACGACATTTTCATCTTTCAGCAAAATCTTCGCATCTGTTAAAATCTTGCTCGTATTTACATTTTCTTGGCAGATGAGTTGCTTCAGCCCAGTTATTGTGGCATTTTTTATTTTTATTTTGGGGCTAATATGACTCTTGTGAAGAGAAATAATATCGGATGACGTCAGCTCTTTTACCTTTGAAGTGATTAAGCGCCGGCTATTTTTCAAGAATCTTTAGCAATATATGGACTGAAATATATGAGGCCTGGATTAATAGACTTTCAATACATGAAGGTTCATTTAGAGTACATCTGTTCAACATCACTGCGTCTATGAGTGTGTTTGTATTTGTATATATATATATATATATATATATATATATATATTTACAAACGTTTCATGTTTGTTCTTTATCCTTAGCTTTGCCAGATTCCGATCCATATTCGAACTACATTTGACCCAGTTTTTATATATATATATATATATATATATATATATATATATATATATGTGCGTGTGTGTGGGGGGTGTATTAAGGCAAAGCAAAAACCGTTGATGAAACCAACGGCCATTTTGACAAAACCTAAAACTCCTATCCAGATGCAGTCTCGAATAAAACTGAACTGAAAAAAAAGAAAAATAAAATAAATAAAAAGGGCATAAATGCAAACCTACCTACTCAGTAAAGTGCTCGAACCCTAAATTTCCTAGACCGAATAGAAAACGCTGAACAGCCATTATCAATAATAATTTTTTTTTTTTACTTGTAAATAAATATGTGTAAAGATTGTGCATATAAATTGATGCTGCTAAGTATAGGATTTCTCTTTTTTATTAATAATGCCTCCATTATTTTTAATCAACTTTTGCACGTGGGTAATGCTATTATGTATGCATTGTCAACAAGTATATCACAGATAGGAACATCTCGATGTGTGTTTAAATGAGAACGTATGTCATTTTTAATGAAAACTGCATATATATATATATATATATATATATATTCTTCATTTGTAAACGAGTTATTAACGTGTAATAACTCGTTTACAAATGAAGATTATTCAAAAGTCTCAAAATATAATTGGATTGAACACTTTTTAATACAAATGTGCACTGGTTCAATTTTATTATGACCAAAAACTAAGTAATTAAACAATATATATATATATATATATATATATATATATATATATATATATATATATATATTAGTCATCCACATACATTAGTTTGGTTAGACGTACCACTTGTTTCTAGCCGGAATCAAAACTCGACCGACTTCTACTCCCTAGACACTAGCGCATGGAATGAGTGAGGAGGAAATTTTAATGTGTTATATATAAGCCGTGTATACACACCCCAGCAACCAGGAGAAAATAATTACTGAAGAGTATTTCGTAAATCGCAGAAGTGGTAAATGTTTTTAAAATTTTTATCTCTAGAGAGATCAATCGTCATGAGAGCATATGTATATATATATATATATATATATATATATATATATATTAGGTATAATAAATTTATATCTTCGTATTGTTTTTTTTAAAATATCCTTCATTTTACATTTTATGAATAATATTTCTGTTTGTGTACGGGATTTCATCATTAAAAAAAAAAGCAATACCAAAAAATTTGAGCTACATCATTAACCGATATCGATGTCTGCAATTTATTTCAGGATCAAATTAAATTTTTTTTCTCTTTTAACCTTTTCCATTGACTCTTCTCTCTCTACATTTTCTCACTTATTTTTCTCTTCACTTTCCCTCTTTTGTTCCTTTTCTGAATTTCTTATCTTATTTTCTAATCTCTTTCTTTTTTTTAGTATCTTTTTACCTCATATGAAAAAATTCTAATAAAGGGAAGTGTTGTTGTTAAAACATTTTGTTTTAGTAAAATTCGTATTACTATCATTGTTTAACTACCTGATAGGACATTGTTCTTTCAATGTCGAAACAAAATGTACAGTTTGTAGTAGTAAGAATTTTTTCACATGTTCTAACGTAATAATAATAATAATAATATATTGCACAAATATATTGCATATATTGGAAAATGAGGAAAAATAAAAGTATATGGGGTTTAGAGTCGCTGTGTTTATTACTTTAAAACGATCTTATATTTCTCTTCCTATTTGCATTGACCATATTAACTGATTATTTTCTACGCTTTTTACATTTTTAGATGCCAACAGTTATATAAAAAAGTATTTACACTATGTACATACATACACTCATATATATTTGTTTTTAATTTTTCTGTCGGCCCCTAAACAAGCTTTAATAAAAGTGAAATATGTTAGAGACACGTTTGCTATTTTGTTCTTTCTTCTTTACTATATATATATATATATTAAGCAAACATTCACCTAAACACGTTAAAACGAAGTCAACACAATAAAAAGCAGATGCTACAGCACACTAAAAAGTGGTCAACACCATAAAAACACTTAAAAGCAAATAACTATCTACAGAATCACGGACATAAATAAGATATTAAATTACACCAAGCTCTATATAAATAAGAAAAAATTGAAAAACAGCAGCAAAGAAACAAAATCTCCGAAGAGTGAAGACATCACAATAACGCCTTTATGAAACATCCAAGTCGGCACAACTCTTTTCGGTTAAGTGAAAGATTTCTCCACATTAATCACACACACACACACACACACACACACACACACACACACACACACACACACACACACACACACATATATATATATATATATATTAGGACGTTGAATATGTTTTCGCTGAATTTTCATGAAAATATTATTTTTTACAAAAATTAGTCAGAAACATGTTACTGAAATTATTGTCCATCGCTAGGCAATACTTTTTCCATCTTTCTGGCAGCATTTGAATTCCGTCATTTGTGGCTAACCACAACTCGACCCATTTTTTGGCATGTTCGTAACAATGAAAGTGCCGCTCAGCCAAGCCATTTAGCATCAATCGGAATAAGTGATAATCGGACGGGGCAATGTCTAGTGAAAATGGTGGGTAGGGTAGGACTTCTCATTTAGGCGTTTCCAAGTAAATTTTCACACGTTTTACAATATGAGGTCTTGTTACTTTGTCTTTGTAAAGAGGCCGTTTTTCCTTCAATGCTCAGCTCAAACGTATCAATTGTAGATAGCGATCTTTCGTTATAGGTTCGGTCGGTTTGAGCTGATCATAATAAACTACATCCAGCTGGTCAATTTTGATGCATGATCGGGCTTATCCCAGGATCTTCTACGTTTAGGCTCATCGTAACGTATCCACTTTACATCGCCGGCCATTATACGATGCAAAAAAACTTATCCTTTTACACGTGACAAGATACCGTTCGACAAATCTTGGTTTCAGCTAGTATGGCACTTAATGTCCTTATTGTTTTTATCATTCTTAATGCTTTTAAACTTTTCCACACTGTTGTGTGATCAACTGCTAATGATTCTGCAAGTTCAGCTTACGCCTGCAATGAGTTTTCATGAAGTAATGCACCCAATTCTTCATCTGTGATGAATTCTGTGTTCTTTATTGTATATATCAAAATATTTATTTTTGAAGTGTCTAAATCAATCTTTGCATGTTGTTTTCGACAGAGCACAGTCGCTGTAAGTCTCAACAAGAATTCTGCGTGCTTTAACTGCAGATTTCTTTTGAATAAAGTAGTGCAGAAAAATTCACCGAGAATACCCTTTATTTGAGCCGAAATCCGACATATTTAACTCTATGAAAAACAATGCTGTACACATTTTGGCGAAATGTCATACACTGAATTTCAAGCTTGCTTATATTACTTCCTTACAGATGAGTTACTATGTAAAACTACACGCACGCAGTTCTGGGACCGTTATCAGTTGGAAAACAACGAGAACTTCTTCAAAGTCCTAATATATATATATATATATATATATACTCTTTATGTTCCAGACAACTCCGCTTAGGCGAAATGTTAGTTGAAAATAGACTTAAAATATAAATTGATTAGAAGCAAGGAATAAAAGTGAAGTAGTGTCATATATTTTCTACCTCTCTGTATTTTTTTGTTTTCTTTTTAACGGTAGCTTTCGAGCAATCTGTCTCCCGATTTCTTTCCCTTTTGTCTTTGTTCCTCTTGAAATTTATGACAATAACGTTTTATGTTTATTTCTGCAGAACATTACTGACCCCCCAGTGGAGTTGGTCCGTCACAGTGCATGCCTCCTGAAACGACATCAACCGTCTTGTCTGTTTTTTTTTTAGCCTAGATATACAGTCATCATCCCAAGAACCTAAATGGTTAATTCATTCGATTTGAGCAAAGAAGGTTAGCTGTTCAACTTTCATATACAGGAAAGAGATAAAAGAATGAAGGAATGTGAAACAAAATATTTCAATCTCAACCAACATTATAAAGAGCTCTTTAGCAATGGAAAGCAACACGCATCACTGATATTTAATGAAAGTATCGAAACGTCTCTATTGACTGGACGACAAAAAACCTAGGAATATTAAATTTAATCATAGTTGATTTAAAACACAAAAATCGATTTCATCTATTGGTTATGGTTATATTAGCTGTTTCTTTAATGGCAGTGAATCATAGTGTTTTTCAAACTCAGGCACTTTTATTCGAAACATATGAACCCTTGTTGAAAAGATATAAAAATTGCCCAAGAATTTATCTACCTTTATTCACAGTCTAAGTAACTAAGTACTTTTATTCCAATTATAATTGAACCTTATTGATAAAGGTAGAAGTTTACTAAGATATATACAAATCTGTTATATTAAAAATCTCAGGACAAAATTCATATCATGTTCAAATTTTAATTCATCTGAGAGACAAAATATATGTAGCTAGAAGTATTTTAATTCAAAATATATATACAGTTATTAAAATGTTTAAACATTTATTTAAACTGTTTGTATCTTTAAGCAAAATTTAACATTATCCAAATGTATGAAACTTTAATCAAATTTATAATTACCTTTATTCAAGAACTAGGTAATTCGAGAAAATAAATAAACCTATTTCGATATTAAAAACAAAATTAAATATGTTTGGGTGGATATATTCAAAATCACGAATTTTTAAAACATTAAAATTAAACAGAAATTCCTTTTCTCGTTAAGAACAGATTGTAGTTCATTTTTAGATCAACTGCCAATGTAACTTTATTGAATCATTACTGTTAAGACAGAAGTAAATAGTTATGTCATCAGTACTGATCCCGAGTTGAGAACTGATTATATCAGCAAGCTCCTTTATGAAACTAGAAACAACGTAGGTCCAAGGACAACACCAGCATTAATGCAAAAAGACGTAGAAGGGTAGCCATTCAAGACAAACTTTATTTCGCAATTTGATAAAAAAGACTGAATCAGTTAAAAAATTAATCCAGAAATACTATAAAACTTTCAACTTGTGAAGACCAGTATGTCAAACACTATGAATTGTCTTTGAGATATCCAAAGCAGCAACTCAAAATTCACCATTCTTATCTAAAACATGACAGTCTCTTTCAGCAATAATTGGTAATACAACAGTAGTTGATGAAGAGAAGCGAAATCCATATTGCTTGTCCGAAGAAAACCATGCGTGGTAAGATGCTTAACCAGTTTAGAGTTAACGAGAACCTCTAGTATTTTGCCAAAAAGAGGTAGAATGCTTATGAGATAGAAGAATTAACTATATATATATATATATAGTAGCGGCCATAATATAAGGAACGAAAACAACAAACACATTAATATGTTTACTACTTAAAAAGTCATTTTATTAAGTTAAGTTAAATTAAGTTATTTTAATTTAAATTCTTTTCTATATCGTTCTATATCGTTCTATATCGTTCTAATTTTTATCTCTTTCTTTTCATTTTTCGCCCTTCCCTCCTTTTATGTTTATCTTTCTAACGGTTCATTTTTTACTGATTCAATTATTTTAACGAAATCTTTTAAAAATTAAGAGGGAATTTTGGAATTTTTCAACTTTTTTCTCTTCTTTGCATTAATCAATCGTCTATCTTTTCTTTATCCTCTCTTTCCTCTTTCTTTGGGGTTCTTTTTCGAATGAGCGAGAAATTTTCGTAAATAACCGTTAGAAATGTCTGTTCTAATATGGGCATGTGAGCGTCTATGTAAAATTAAATAAAAGAAAAGGAATTTTTGGTGGTGGGGATACTTTGATTACCTACTGTTGTACCATTTGAGTCTGACGAGCCGCGATAATAACATCAAAACGCGGTGAAATATGTATTACCCATTCTAATGATCAAAAATCTTTTATAAAATATTACTCTGTTAAATTAAATAAATGAATTTAACATTGAGTTCTCTTGAGTTCGTCTCTTTTGGAATTTACATACCAAGTGCACTATGTTATATATATATATATATATATATGCTAAAGCTAACTTGGTAGCTATTCTTAACGGCAAGATATCCTTTAATGTTTAATAAGCAAATCTTAGTCTGATGCAAGGTAAAAAGTGTAAGACACTCGCTGAGGATGAAAATCAATATATAAGTAATAGTCTACGTGATATACAAGATAGTGTGGATTTGTCTGACAGTCGTCAAAACAAAACAAAAAAAATACATTTAGAAGTGACAATAGCAAAGCCCAAACCATTTTATTTAATTACTTGGTGAAATCAGTCAAATTAACCCGAATGAGCGTCATAACAAAAAAAATATGAAGGTCATACAATGCACATGCGTCTGCAGACATAACATCCGTTTAGAAGACATAGAAACCCACGTGCAATGTCTTTCAACTATATCTCGTTCACACTTTCCTTGTCCGCCCATCTGGCATGGCTGAAGATTTTGTAGCAGTAATCAACTTTTGTTTATATATTTTTCACTTTTACTATATTTTAAACTCGATGGTTCAAGTCTATAGACACTGTTACCTTAAATTTAAAAGGGGTTCACGATGGGTAGGGGCGAATTTTCAGTTGTTCAAGATTTAATTTTCTTTTTTAAATTAAATAACCAGATTGGCTTGTCTGTACGCGCACACGTGGGCGGGAACACACATGTACATACATATGTGTGTGTATCTGCATGTCTGTGCGTTTGTGTGCACGTATATGTACACATGTGAATACGGTGGGCCGCAAAATTCGCATAATTTAAGGCACGAAATACCATTTTCAAGAAAGGAAAAAAAATAATATAAACTTAATTTCCAGGTGTTTGATTAAGAAATGTGTGAGCTGTCATGAGACACATCGCGCGCGCGCGCACACACACACACACACACACACACACACACACACACACACACACACACACACACACACATATATATATATATATATATATATATATAAATTATCATTTTACTCCAAGCAAGGCAATAAAATCACTGGTGCACAGTGAAATGGGTTACGGAGAGAGAATAAAATGGTACAAGGAATAAGAGATGGATGGGAACCACGTAGGTAGAAAATAGCAGTTGCCGTTGCATTTAAATTTTTGGAGATTGTAGATCAGGGAAGCAAGTAAATTGAAATGAGTTCCACCAACGGGAAATGCGAGAAAAGAAAAGATGGTTACATTTAGCTATTTCGACAGTAAAAGGTTGGGATCTTGATGCCAAGCTAGTAGCAGGAGTAAATACATGTAGACCGGGTACTAGAAAAAAAATCTAGTCAGAGAAGTTTCCATGAAAATGCCTGTATCACGTCAGGGAGAAAGTGCATGAAGGCCGGCTGCCAAGTCAGGATCAATTATATTGTAGATCTTCTTTTGGATTTTGTCAAGAACCTAACAATGAATAGCAGGAACACTCGGCCAGATATGGCAAAAGCATTCAATGCACAGACGAATGGTAGATTTGTAATTGTGCAGAACGGTTTCTGACGAAAAAAAATCCTGGCCCGACATAGTGAACCAACATTCTTAACAGAAGATGCGGCTATGGATTCGATGTAGTTATTCCATTTGAGTTCATTATATATATATTCATTTCACTAGAAAAAAAAATAAAGCCACTTAGAAAATAAACTTTATCAAACAGAAAGGACAATAACAGAAAAGGAATTAAAAAGAAGAGAATGACTGAAAGAGCTTTGAAATTTTTTAACTGCCAATCTTGTTTAAATTCGTAAAGTAGAAGTACCATAGCAGAAACCGTATCAAAATAATTATCATGAAAATATTAATAAACAAAAAGCAAAAAAAAAAAAAAAAAAAGAAGACACACGGAAGGTGCATTATGGCGCTGAGAAAGTGTTTGCTCGATTTTAATCAAACTTGTATCATTGAACACACACACACACACACACACACACACACACATATATATATATATATATTTAATCATATCACCCTGAGCAAGGCGGTAAGGCCACTGGTGTGAAGGGGGCTACGTAGGAGTAAATAGATTGGAAAAGAGAAAGCCGGAAACTACGTTCTAAACAGGGAACAAGGTATGAGCCTCTACACCTGTCCAATAGACGTGGGTGGAGTGTGAACCGGGCGATAGTTCAGTCTATCTACTCCAACAGAAAAAAAAATAAACAAAAAAGAAAAGTGGAAAGATTGGAAAAGTGAAAGCCGGAAATCACATCCTAAACAGGGAACAAGGTATGAGCCTCTACACCTGTTCAATAGACGTGGGTGGAGTGTAAACCGGGTGATAGTTTAGTCTATCTATTCCAATTATCGCTGCATTTAAATTTTTTACGAAAAAAAAAAGTGAAAAGATTGGAAAAGAGAAATCCGTAAACCACGACCGAAGTCGAAGGAGAGTGTACCGGACACCCCTTCCTAAACAAGAAACAAGGCGATCACCTCTACTCCTGTTCAAGAGAAGGGGGTGGAGTGAAAAACCAGGTGATGGTGGGTGCTATCTACTCCAAAAAAAAAAAAAATTAAGTTTCAACTTAGCATAAGTCGAAACGAGATTTAAACGCAAAAATTATTTACAATAGCAGAATACTACCCCTGTTAAAAAATTAAGACAAATTAAAGACAAAAATTAAACAGACAAAAATTAAACAGACAAAAATTAAAATAAAAAGCGGAAATCAACATACCAAGTAAGACAGACTGAAAAAGTTGAGCAGAAATACCGAACTAGGATTCCGTTCTTTAATTTTCCCAGAGAATTTAGTAGTGTTATCCGCCACCTTCGGTTAGTTGAAATCGGAAGAGAGAGAGAGAGAGAGAGAGAGAGAGAGAGAGAGAATGGACCACTGCGAAGAGGAGTTCACAATGATCGATTCTACACCGACTCTACCCTTAAATAAATTTCTTCAAACAGCGAAACCACTATGAGAACTTTCACCATTTACGTCGAAACGAGATTTACAATAGCAGAATACTACCCCTGTTAAAAAACTCGGACAAATTAAGACAAAAATTAAACAGACAAAAATTAAAATAAAAAGCGGAAATCAACATACCAAGTAAGACAGACTGAACAAGTTGAGCATATATATATATATATATACGTACACACACACACACACACACACACACACACACATATATATATGCGTATGTGTATGTGTGTGTTTGTATCGGCGTGTGTCTTTAAGCAGCAGACATTCAATGATACATATTTGATTAAAGACCGAAAACAAAGAATATTTATAGTTTATATACAATAAAACGATTATTTTGTTTGTCAGCAAGAAACGCTATCTAAATTAATTAACAAATTTCGTACTCAATGACCTTTAGAGCAATTTCTTTCAATAATAATTACAAGTGAATAATTCGCATTTATATTTAAATTTCTATGCTATTTTTAATAGTCGGGACGGAGAGCAGTTGTGGCTTTCAAAGAAATCTAAATTAACAATCAATTGACCTTAATGGCTGCTAGTTTCCGACTACACTCGTCTTCTTGGTTTAACTAATCCCTGTTGCAGACGCCTGCGCATAAATTTGTTTTTCTTGACCATCCACCTTACAGTTTTCGAAAGTGAGCGCACTTTCGTTCAGACACTGAGACTATGACGATTTGTAACTTCCCAAGAAGTTACAAATCGAATTCTACTCGATAGAATTGGGCCACTTATGGCTAGGATTTTCAAGCTTTGTTTTGCCTTTCGTAATTGTCTCCTCAGACCGATATTCTATCAGTGTTAATCACTATTTTCTTTCTTTCTTTCTTTCTTTCTTTCTTTCTTTCTCTCTCTCTCTCTCTCTCTCTCTCTCTCTCTATATATATATATATATAAGCACAAACATATTTGAATAAATACAATTCTGAATAGATGTCGGTAAAGATGTAGTTAACTTACAAATGATCTCGCTAATAATTGTCAGTGAGTTTTATCTTTATTAAATTGCGTCATATTCAGACATTTTAAAACTAAATTCTAATATAATTATTTATAAAAATGAATGCGGTTATATAACCACAGGCTGCATACAGTAGTGGCGTGGCTATTACAAACCAATTTGCTCTTTTAGTGAATTTTTCCTGACCTGGTGTTCCATTATTTTGCATTTACCAGACAAGAAACAAGTCGTATTTCACTTCAATGACGGGAAGAAGAAATTAAGTCATCCCTTACCTGGCTCACAACTTACCCAGGTGAACGTCTAGTAGCTTAAATTCTTTTGTTATCATGTGTATACCGTGATTAAAAAAAAGAAAAAAAATCCTTTTTTCAAGGAAAAAATTACCCTCTTTTAAGAAAATTTTTCTTTTGTTTTTTTGTTTTTTTTGTTTTAGCTAAATATGCCAGAAAGGGAATGAAGAATAAATCAACCGAAATATGTTTTTTTAAAGTGTGTTTATGAAGGTCTTCAATTTTTCGAAAAAGTATTGAGCATTGATCTTTATACTAATAGCCCAAGAGCCACTTAAGGTATATGGCGACTGAATGAGCTTGTTTTATTGACGTAAGTATTGGTGATTATAAAGATATGTAGGATACATAATTGTTGATTAGACTTGAAGAGGTTAAGATTGTGTTGGTGGAAAAAATGTTCTCGTGTGTCTGTTCCACAAAGTAGTATGTTGTGATGCAGTGAATTGTAGCGAACAAAATAAGTTCTAGATTTAAAAATTCAAACCTGACTCATCGTTAAAAATAAATGAATAAACTTTGCTTAACACACACAAAACTCGCGAAATTTCACACCTCGGTGTAAAATGTTTGTCGTCCAATGAAAAGGCCAGAATCAGATCGGGGAGTGAATTCCCAAATGAAATAAAAGACGAGCAAGTTCGACAGTCGTCAGAGAGTTAAGATGACGAGCAATTAACATGTACTCTTGACAAACGTCAAGCAATCATTATTATTATTGTATTATCTTTCTCTCTCATAACTCACCTCTTTTCACTATTCACCCTGAGCGATAACCTCAAAGACTATCCTACCCAACAATAAACGCTCATACATACATACATACATACATACGTTCCTGCCAAGTACACATAAACTCACTCTTGCAAGGACTACTACGAACTCTCGATACCCTTAACTTTTTAACTGTTTCTTATTGAACGTTTAACTTCTACCAATTTGTGTTGTTCTTTTCTATTAATAAATTTCTATTTTAAACATACAAAATGTATACTTTTATTCTTCTACACATTCCAATCCCCAATCTTCTACTGATGACCGGATGATAGCAAATAATCCTAAGTTGTAGAGAGTTCGGTTATGTCACACACAAGGCCAATTCAATAAACATTACCCATTTCCCTATACGTTCACCGGTGAAGTGATTGTTCCATTGCGTGTTTTTTCTAAAAAAAAAAAACACGCAATGGAAGAATCACTTCTGCACTGGTGACCCCCTACGTTTGACACACACACACACACACACACACACACACACACACACACACACACACACACACACACACACACAAAATGTAAGAATCACTTCTTCACTGGTGACCCCCGACGTCTGAAAAAAAAAAAGAAAGAAAAAAACACGCAATGTATGAATCACTTCTTCACAGGTGACCCCCGACGTCTGAAAAAAAAAAGAAAAAAACAAAAAAACACAAAATGTAAGAATCATTTCTTCACTGGTGACGCCCGACATCTGAAAAATAACACGCAATGTAAGAATCACTTCTTCCCTGGTGACCCACGACGTCTGAAAAAAAAGAAAAAGAAAAAAAGAAAAAAACACGCAATGGAAGAATCACTTTTTCAGAACATTGCCTTAGAACGAGAAATCGAAATGCCGAGTTCGAATTCCAGTTGAATTTGTTGCATTACCTTACGCGCAAGTACCCCCCCCCCTGGGAAAAGTATTATTCCGTCTTCAGTTATGGGTTAAATAACAGGACAGATTGTGTTCTATAGCCTTGGTTGGCAACCAGCTTACCGTAGAAAGTAACTGCAGGAAAATATTCTGCCCAGTCAGTCATGTCTCGAAAAAGACATGATCACCCAAGCGTGTATGATGTATGGCACTTAACTGACTGATAAAAAGCCAACCATTTTTCCAATATCTTTGACAATGTATCAGGTATATGATTTGCACTTGAGATCCGGAGTGAATCACCTAATAGGCAATCAAAGGTCGGAGCCTCAATGAGTGCAGCCATTATATTGTGATTGTTGAGAATTCAGTGTCAGTTTCATGATGATTAGTTACTAATTCGGTTTTTGTGGTATTGAAAGTTACAAGTAATTACCCCTCCCCCAGCTATGGGGATAGATCAGATGAGATATTATCTGTGAGGTGGGGGAGAAGAAACTGATTCAGAATCTTTCCTAAGCGTGTTTGAACCTTAGTGAATGTAAGCCGCCATCTTTACCCACTACCAGTACATCATAGCTATTAATAAAATATATTGCAATGAAATAAACCGGATAAAGAAGTCTATATTTTAAAGAAATTTGAATTACGTCTGCTGAAAGGGTTCTGTAAAGTGCTATTCCTGTCAGAGCTGCTCCCTAGAAAAGTTTTCGGCCTATATTACTTACTTAGAGACATCAATCTGTAAAACTTGATTGTTGATGTAAGCGAAATAAATAAAAAGAAAAAAATCGTATAAACTAAACTATTTAATTTATTTGTTTGAACATTATTTTTAATCGATACACGTATTTGAGTAGATATTCTTTTTTTAATTAAACAGTAGATTTTTATATATATTTCTATTGGCCTGATTTTTTATGAAAAATCTTTGTTACGAAATGTGTATCATTCGGCAAGATACGAACATGCGACCCGTAACAACATAGTTGAAGCCACCAATTGATCTGGAGCGTCTTAGACCACTCGACTACGAATGATTTCACAGTCTCAACTAAGTCAAATCAAGCCTTATATACACAATTTTCGATTTCTCGTGAATAATCATCTGTATTATGAAATGAACCTTCATGAAAACAAATGTATGGAAAGTTCCGGAGATTAATGAAATGGAATTAACAACCGATATGTAATTTATTTGTTTGAACATTATTTTTAACCGATAATCATATTTGAGTAGGTAGTCTGTGTTTAATTAATATTTGTACTGGCCTGATTATTTATAAGAAATTTTGTTCGAAAAAAAACTATTTGTACTAATTTGGCGTTATTTATAACGACCGAACAAAATGCCAGACAACTAGAGATTTGCTGCAGTTGTCACTTAGCATTAAAATCTAAAAAAAAGAAAACAAACAAAATAAAACAAAAAGTGAATGTGCAAAGAATGCATTCTCCTCTTACTGCTTCACCAATTATAATTTTACAACGAAAGTCTGCTGATATCCATTTAAATAATAAAAGTAAACAATAAAATAGCTTAACAATCATTACAACGAATGGCTGACGAATTGTTTGTTTACTTTTTGACGAACAGCCAATCAACATATTGTATCTTTGGATTCTGCGAGGAGAGGGGATCTGACGTCATCTACAAACCGTAAGGAAAAACTTTTGCAGACGAGAACAGCTGTGTTTATTGTGGCATTTACAATCAAAGTAAGAAAGAGAGTAAACACACACATATATACACATGTACACAAAAGTGGGTCAATCTTTCCTCATTATAAGCTGCATGGTGGGCATCTGTTCCATCGAAAATGTTAAATTTATACCAGGTTTTTGACTGACACACTCGTAAGTTACAAAGGTACAAATAGATGCTATTTTTTAATTCGAGAATAAAAAAGGAATCGGCCAGGAGACCAAATTCTATTATGTTTTATATCATTTTGGAAATAGAAAATATACGTTGTTGGTGTTTATCGGAAACTGTTTAAATAGTGTCAGAGATTATTATTACTAACCTTAACTAGGTCAGGCTCAAGGCCAGTTTGTGAGATATTCTATGAGTAGTGAAGAGTAAACTAACTACAGTAGCGAGTGCACTGAAGAAGTTTCAAATTCATTACATAAATGAGTCTGTCTGTAATAGTTATGACACTAATAGAGGTACTCAGTTGTTATATAAACAACTTCATTTTTAGAATTACTTTAGATCCAAAATGTCCGAGTATAAGATAAATGACTTAATAAGCACTTGGAGTTCTTATTCGTTATCTGAACCTTTACCTCGGGGCGTTTATTTACCTCGGGGCGTTTATTTACCTCGGGTCGTTCAATTTGGCAGGATTCTACTGCCATAAAAATTGGCGTTGCTATTTCGATATTTTCTCAAAAGAATTTTTGTCCTTTTAAGATATGTCGGGGATCTCGGGATTCTCGACAAAATCAAAGGGAGGATCTGCAATGTAATCGATCCTCATCTGGCGGCTCGACTCCAGTCACTTTCTCCCTGACGGAACGTGGCTTCCCTCTGCCTCTTCTACAAATATTTTCACGGTGTTTGCTCTGAGGAGCTTAGATCTCTGGTGCCTCCGCTACACGAATTTACTCGAGCTACTAGACTGGCAACTAGGTCCCACTCTTTTACAGTCAAAACAGTCAAATGTAGCTCTCACTTCTACTCTATTAGTTTCTTTTCACGCACTTCTCGCCTGTGGACATCCCTTCCACATATTTGTTTTCCTGATAGCTACAATCTCCAAAAGTTTAAGTGCAACGTCAATTGCAATCTCTTATCTCCTTGATTCTCATCTTTCTCTGATCCTTACCCACTGTATCTTGTTCTCCTTCCTTTTTGCTCTACTCCCAAGTAACTCTCCTCACACCAAAGCTTCTCTCATCCATTCCCCGACACCCTCTGTAACTTGTTCCTCTTTCTTTTCGCTTTCGTCTACTTGCACACCAGTGACAGTCCTGCTTTGTTTGGGGGTGAAAGAATTATAAAAAAATAAATAAATAAAACAAACTGCGAAGCAATTCTCTCTTTATCGTTCTTGCGTGAGTGATCTTCATTGAAACAATCTATAAATTCAGTGGTTAGTTGGTGAGCGCTTATTCGGCAGGGTTATTAGAAATACTTTAACCCAGACGCTTATTTGACAAGGGCTACAATTTACAAAAATATTTACTTTGGTCATTTAAGGTATTAACTCGATATTTACACAAGCCTCCTTACAAAGCGAGGATGTGGCACAAGGCCGATTTTACTGAGAGGTTTTCCAAGCGCGTACGCTAGGGCAGAATTTCCCGTAGACCCCCGCATACACGTAGCCAGGTTATCGTGTATTTATTCCAGACGAGATTCCGCCTTTTGGCATAATCTAGTCTTTGTTCCTCTCAGCCCGACAAGGATAGAGTTTTTCGCACTCTAAACTCTTTTGATGCTAAATTTGTTTGATGGTGCATTTCTAGTTGCAATCGAGCGTCCAGAACTTTAAGAAAAGTCATTAATATGCTCAATATTTTTCGAAAAATTAAAGACCTTCATATCTTCTTCTTTTTCTATGTGCCCTGTCACTTCAGGACGTAGGCGATCATGGTTCTCCACGTCTCCCTATCCCTTGTGGCTCTTAGTATGTTTGCTCCTGTTGCTCCTGGCAACCCCCGTTCCGCCATCCACCTGATCAGAACCTGCAAATATGTTATCCGCTGCCTTCCTCTGTCTCTCCTTCCTTCTATCTGACCAGTTAGTATCAGGTTCTCCAGGCTCTCTTTCTTCATTGCATGTCCCAGGAACTTCAGTTGTCTCTTCAGTTGCATCAATTTCCTTTTTGTTGCCATTCTTTCCAACACCTCATCGTTGCTTGCATGCTCAGTCCACGATATCCGTCGCATCCTTCTGTAGAACCACATTTCGGCCGCTTCCAGTTTTGTCCTCATTTTCGATGATATTGTCCAGCATTCACAGCCGTATTGAAGAACTGACATCACGTAGCAGTCTAGCACTCTTTTCTTCGTTTCTATTGAGATTTTCCTGTGTGTTAGTATTTTGCTCATCTTCTGGAACGCGTCCTTTGCCATGCCAATTCGCCTTAGGATCTCCGTGTCGCACTTTCCATCTTCTGTTAGAACACTTCCTAGGTACTTAAATTTTTGTACTTGCTTGATTCTGTTATCCCCCACCTGTATTTGGCATTTTGGTGATGACCATGCACTCAGTTTTCTTAAAGTTTATTTGTAGTCCCTTCTTGTCACTCTCAACTGCTACTTTCTGTATGAGGTCTTGTAGTTTCCTTTCCGTGTCCGCAATCAGCACTGTATCGTCCGCATACCTTATGTTGTTCAGGTTGTGGCCTCCAATTCACGCTTTTTAAAAAAACATATTGCGATCGATTTATTCTTCAGTCCTCTTCAAACATATTTAGTGAAAAAAAAAGGAATAATTTTCTTAAAGGAGGTTAATTTTTTCTTTGAAAAAAAGAAGTTTTTTTTTTTTTACTCACGGTATACACCTGATAACAAAAGAATTTAAGCTACTAGACGTTCACTTGAGTAAGTTGTGAGCCTGGTAAGAGAGGACTTAATTTCTGCTTCCCGTCATTGAAGTAAAATACGATTTGTTTCCTGTCAAAAAATGAAACAGCAGGTCAGGAAGAATTCACTAAAAGAGCGAATCGGTTTGTAATAGGCACGCCACTACTGTATGCAGCCTGTGGTTATATAACCGCATTCATTTTTATAAATAATTATATTAGAATTTAGTTTTAAAATATCTGAATATGACGTAATTTAATAAAGATAAAACTCACTGACAATTATTAACGAGATCAGTTGTATGTTTACTACATATTTACCGACATCTATTCAGGTGTGATTTGCAATACCTTGAGAAGCGAAATAAAAAATACAAATTGTTTCTGTTGTTTTTGCTCTGTGTGTGTGTGTGTGTGTGTGTGTGTGTATGTGTGGTGGGGTAACCCCATTTTGCTGGAGCCACTTTTCATATCGATCAATCCCTGTGTGTCATTCATCGATTAGCAGTTGTATTAAAAAGTTTGTAGTTTTTTTGGAGGAGGTATATATATATATATATATATATATATATATACTAGCAGTATAGCCCGGCGTTGTTCGGGTGTAATGAAAGCTTTAAAACTAATCTATGGTCCTGGAGCTCAGACTCTTTGGACGTTGGCACGAAAGACTAAAAAGCAATAGTTGTTTCCAGTTAAAGCGAAACCGTACACTGAAAGAAAAATGAATGGATGTAAGTCAAATTTTGATTTCCTGATATCGATATCAAATAAGTTTTTTCGTCGTAAACTGAATTTTGAAGGCTAAATAAGTCCTCTGAGTAAATGGTATCATGGCTGAGACTAAGAACTATAATTATACCTACTTAGAGCCAAACCAAAATCAAAAACTGAAATAAAAGGCTGAAAAAAAAAAATACAGACATACAGGCAGATAAATAGACACACACACAAACATCTTGCCTTTTATATATATATATATATATATTATCGATTTTCTGCACTATTGTAAGAACTGCAAACTTGAACTTTCTGAATATTGTTTCTTGTGCCTTTGTCTATGAGTGTATCAAATTTGATTTGAATCGGACCACTACTTCTATAACCCAATTTTTTCGATTATTGATTTTCGATATTTATTGGGGGTATCTCGACACAAAACCTAGCTAAAAACACTCGCAGACACTTATAGTACAACTGTGTAAATTTCCAAGAAAATCGGTTCAGCCGTTTCGGAGTCTATAGGTAACGGACACACACACAGAGGCACACACACATACACACACAGACAAAGTTCCATTTATAAATAAGTTCATATATATATATATATATATATATATATATATATATATATATCCATACTGTCATGCTTATCGGCTAAGTGCATTCTCTTTACTACCAGTTATTAAACTTCATTTATAGTTATAAAATCTATGGCCGCATTTTTGCTCTTTAATAAATAATAATGTCATTAAGTGGTAAAGAATATATAAGTATATATAATGAAGAAAGTTGCGTATTTATTTGTGTATACATACATACATACATACATACATACATATATATATATATATATATATATATATATATATATATATATATATATATATAATGCACTCAAGTATAATTCAAGTATCATTTTTGACGGTAGGTGTACACTCATTATAATAGAGTGTTGATTTGTGTACAGTGTAACAATTATCAACACGGAAACGGAACCAACAAGCTGGGTTCTGGTTTAGAATACTCCATTTTTTTGTACTCATACATTTGGGAAGGACATGAATCTATGGGTTCTCCCTCCTCCTAGTTATGGGTTGAATATATATATATATATATATATATATATATATATATATATATATATAAACAAGGACTTACAAGAACTTGATACTACAAAGCATGGTTACTGACTTGAAAAAATTGGAAAGCATTTATATATATATATATATATATATATATATATATGATGACAGAAATTAATAAATATACATATGATACTGATGTACATATGTATAATATTATTATTCAGGTTTTAATAAAACATTGCTCAGTGTATAAACAGAGCTGTATTATACATATATTTTAATAAATATTCATATTATCCTACGTTTATGGCAGTGATTATATATATACTAAATAATGACTGACAAAGCAGTGCTTAAAAATGTCTTGCCCTGGACAAGAAGAGATTGAAACCAAATCTGATGTTAGGTTGTTTGGTCAGGTTAAGTTAAATAGGTTAGACCCATTAATCTGGTCATGCATAACCAAGATACTAAATTATATGTCTGTGTTTGCTCGTGTGTATGTATGCACGTGAGTGAGTGTGAATGTGGAGAGAAGGGAAAGTATAAGAGAACAATATCGACAGTGTGCGTGAATGTAGTTGTGCGCGTGTGTGTGTAAGAGAGCGACAGAAAAACAGAGAGAGAGAGAGAGAGAGAGAGAGAGAAAGAGAGAGAGAGAGAGAAACTGTCAAGAACAATATTTACAGTCTAAAAATGAAAAAGAAATATAAAAAATACTTAAAAAAAGTAAAACGACCTGATAAAATGGAAATACAGACAAACGAATGACAACTGATTTTCTACGTAAATGATATCTTTTAACACGTATCAATTTTCTTATCCAGGTCTCACTAGGTGGCGCTGCCAGTCAGTGTGCCAATTACAGCGACTCACTTTGGCAGGATTCATGTCTCAAATCGACTCATTAATTTTGATCTTTCGACATCCAGAGGTCAACTTCTGCAACTTGTCAGATCAAGCGGCCACCATTTTACTTCGAGTTGCTCAAGTTGCAACCAGCCAATGAGCTGTCTATCGACCCCTGAGTTTTCGCTTAATTCTACTACTTTTATTGTGTAAACAAATCTGAATACTGCAGAAGAAACGATGATGTTTGCTTTGGCTTCTTTCAAACCAATTTCTTTTTAATTGATATTTTTAACACAAACTTTGTTGTGACCGCTTCCCCCCAAAAAACACACAAGATAATAGATGATATAGTTAACTTATTAATAGGAAAGTCGCCATCATATGTCCGAAACCCCGCTCACTTCATGGAACTAATCAAAGACGCTGCCATCAAATCCAACCATATGGTGAGACTGGATATGGTCAGATTTTTCATGAACATACCTGCAGTAGAGGCACTATCGGTAATCAGAGTTTAGTTAAATAGCGTCAGGAAGTGGCATGGCTCATGCAGTGAGAACCCTGGTCCAGATTTCCGTCGCCTGAAGAAGGCCAGAGTGTACAACAAATGAAACGTCATGAATATGACAATAAATATGAGGACAACAGTCCAAACAATGTAAATATCTTTAGTATATATATTTTTCAGTCGGAATTTCTGGGACGAAAATTCATCATTATTTTACATTCTTAATAGTTTCTTATTTTTATTGTTATTACCACAATGTTTCAACCATTATGTCACCGGATTTCTGCAATTGTCAGTGGATTAAAGTACAGGATTAGTACAGCTTTAAACTCACCAGAAACGACTACGAATTCTGAGTCAACCAACTAAGCCAGAACCAAGGTTGAATAGGAGGAAAGTGTTTTATCATCTTTTCTATCCAACAGTATATATATATATATATATATATATATATATATATATAGTGAATTTTAGAGTTTAATTGCAACAACTTTCAAAGAGAGAATCTGGATTCATTTCCAGCTTTTGTTAACTTAATGCAACATTCCACCATCTGTACAGGCATTTTCGGTTAGTTTTTAACCAGGAATGCCAACCTTTCATTTTTGCATCGCATTGTTACAGGTGATGAAAAATGGATTTTGCATGTCAACTGAAAAATAAAAATAAAATAAAAAATAAAAAATAGACTGTGATCATTACAAAACCAGAACCTAGTGCCCACACTAAAACCAGGATACCATCCACGAAAGTACTTTGTGTCTGGTGGAATTTGGTAGGTGTCGACAACTACAAGCTGTTGGAACGTGAAAGGACTATTACTGCAGATATGCATTGCCAGCAAGTTCAGTAAACGAAGCATTACGTCAAAGAATTACCTGCTTTGCTAAACATAAATTTATTTTCATATTGTTTTTTATTTTAATTTCTAAACACGCTAATAATATTTAAATAACTTTAACTTAGATTGGATTTTATATAATTTCTAGTAAAACGTAATTAGTTTTCGATGACTCTAATATTCAGAAATTATAAAAAGTCAGAAGGAACAAGAGATTGAAAGAAGAATTGAAATTCTTTAGACATCAGCAATATTGAAATTAGTAAGGTGACTCGAAAGAAATCTTGAGTATTAAACAAACTAGATGTCGCTTGATCTCCGGTGACAGCACAATAATATGACAGGTCTTGATATTTAATGAATATTAATAATATCAATAATAATATAGTAATTTATTTATTATTTCTCTAACTTCAAGTCGACTAATTCCAGCTATCATAATATTCTATAATAAAAATAACTTCTTTTTTTTGTCTGACACGAAAAATAATTAAAACATAAGAGAAAAAAGTAAAACAAATAGTAAATGCTTTGAACTCCAGCAGTAATAATTTCCAGTTCCGATTCCGGTTAAGTATTGTTTTGCTTTGTATATGAAAATATCGAAATCATTTTTATTGTTTTTGTCAGGAAATTTTTGTACAGCTAAATAATATGACTGAGAGTAAATTAGTTTAGACTGAGGAAATCCAAAGCGGAAGTGAGGAGCAAAGAAAGCAAAGACCACGCGTCAGCTATTGTCCGTAAAATAATGGCTGAACATCATTCAAAAATATGAGTTTCCGGTTTAAAAGAAAACCACGGAAATAGGGAAAAAAGAACAAAAGTTAAGAAAGTGAAGGAGTAAGCGGAGACAGCAGAAGCGACAATTAATGACGATAATGATTGAATAAAAGTGGACAAGTGAAGAATGAGGAATAAAGAGGAGTTTTTTTTCCCTATACAAATATGTATTGCTATATAGAAAAGAGAATAAAAGTATCTTAAAAGGACAGAGAGATAGTGAAAAGTGAATTATGTTAGAGAGAATGTGTATGTGTGTACGCGCGTGCAAATCTATGCATGCACGTAAAAAATGAACGACAGAGCTTGAGCTTGCATGTACATAACAAAGAGGTGAGCGAAATCGAGATAGATACATTAATAAAAAGATAAAAGTGTGTTTAGAAAGGCAAGGTGTTGATTTTGCACGACATTTTAAAATTATTCCAGGTTTTTTCGTTTCAATCCAAAAAAGGGGCCTAAATAACCTTAAAACCAAGATAGTTTACGTTAAAAATTTCTTCAGAAATAAAATAATAGAGGTGGGGAAAAACTGTGAAGTTAATCTATAATATAAGTAAAAAATATTGATAAAGAGACGATAAACGACTGTCATAAAATATTGAAATTTAGATTAAATTTAAGAAGTAAAATTATATTTAAATTGAGATGAAATGAAGGAAATATTATATATATATATATATATATATATATATATAAAAACCCAAATAATTTAGAATAATTAATATTATTAGAAAATAAATTAAATTAAATTCAAGATCATGACAATTATTATTAAACCAAATAGGTTAATTTTCACTATGATAAAAATTTAAAAAATTGATATGAAATAAAAGAAATTAGAAATGGAATGAAAAACCTAGAACTAGAGTTAAAATTTTGAAACTTAGAATTATGACGACATTTGTTATGTATTCATTTTTTAAGTTTAAAACTAAATTTTGCATAGGATATTGTATTATTTTAATTTTTTAAACTAAACATAGATTGCTTCTGTCGTAAATGTTATTGGGGTGCGGCCGAATCTATTAGTCTCCAACTCACTAATGGGTTGACTCCTGCTACTTTCATTTCCAAAAAACTCCGGGAAAGGGAAGTCTGGAATTTTCGATTGGGGTTGTAAAAGAAGTGATTATGAGAGTAATAACTTTGCTTAAATTCTCCAGCCGAAATTCTAATGTAAACCTGATAATTTTTTGTTATTTATAGGGGATATATTAATTTGGTAGATTACTTGGGTAGACCTACATTTACCATTTACCGGTCAGTTGTTGATGGATCTATCATTGCAAGATGGTAAAATACCAGTTTTAGCATTGGCCCTATCTAAATTTCTCAAAATTTGTCTATTGCTGGAATTAACAATATTGTCCATATTGTGTGTGCAGGGATAACTAATTTTAATAGTATTTTCATTAAAAATTTTGTTTAGGAGAGTATTGGTATGGAAATATTTGCTTACTAATTTCAGAAAATATTCCCTATATAATGATTTTAAATAGTCTTCAGAATGGAAGATAAACCATGTTACTTTCTTTTTTTCAACGTCTATTTCTCGCACTAGATGGCCCAGAATGCACAACTGGTTTTATATATATTATACTATTCTTAAAGCTGCATTCCTGAAGGACTTTATTATATAATTTATTTTATTTTCATTAAAAAATTTTAGGTTTGAAAATAATCGATTGATTCATTGTCAACAATGTTAGGTATTTACTTCATAAAAGTATTACGGTGGTTGGAATTAACATTATTATAGCTATGATTATCATTTTCTTTGAGGTAAAGTTGGTAGCAACTGTCATTAAGGCTGAGGATGATATGTAAATAATTGACTATGTTTAGATTCGAGGAAACTTCAGTTTTAGAGGCAAGAAATTTAAGTATCCTGGTAATTTTCTAATAGAATCCATAGATTCTATTAGTTAGGGGCCCATTATATATATATATATATGCAATGGAAAAACAATTTTTGATTATTTAACCCTTAATATATATATATATATATATATATATATATATATATATATAACAAGAAAAATCGTCGCTGATAGTGGATGTTATTGTGTTACCATCCTTATAACCTCTCTGAAAATGGCTCATGTGAGCCGAAAGCTTAGAACCAACTTAATAAAAAATTATCCAAATGTTGGAGAATTTTTGTCTTTATTTTCAACTGAAATTAAAGCCAAAATACGACGTTAGAACGGCTCATGATTAAAAGTAATAGACTTTCATTGTCTGTTATAGTTAACAGTATATGCTTAGAAAATTATTTGCTGTCTCGATACACTATATATATATATATAAATTTTGAAATTTGTGTATGTATATATACATGGGTGTATTACTATGTATATGTTTTTTCTTACTAATGTTTGTGAATATTTCTCCATATGTGAATGTTTGTAAGTTTATTCATGTATGCGTTCTTTTTCTCTCCCCCGTCTAAAATATTAATAATTTTCTAAATCTACAAAATTGTTAATATATATATATATATATATAGTTTTTTTTTTTAGCAACAAAAATATAGTAGATATAATAGTTAATTAATAATGCTGATCTTAATTTTATAAAATTTTAATACCAATGCCCACCAAGATTAATTTTAAGTCTTCCCACATATTCTCCAAAGTAAAAGTTGCTTTACTCTGATTGGTCCACATTGTACATACAATAATGCCTCCCTGAGGAAAGAGATCTTGCTTGTTCTTAACCTTTTAAAGCCATTCATTTCGAAATAACAACATCACTTGAAAAGACACAAAAAGTGTCGAAACAAAATAGCTACTTTTGTAGTGATATTATAACATATCAATGTTATAATTTATTAATAAATATTATTATTATTAGCTCTACTTTGTATTGAGCACTTTTTAAAAAATAGTGTTTCTTTGGATGGGGAATATTATTCCACCCATACTTGTATATATATATATATATATATATATATATATATATATATATATATTATATGATATGTATATACATACATATATATACTTATATATACGTACATACATACACACACACGCACATACACACACACACACACACATATATATGGCATGTCTGTATATATATATATATATATATATATATATATATATATATATTCAAAATGCAATAAAAATAAGTTTTTGAATAACGGTTTTTTATTTTTTTAATAACCTTTTCTTCCCTTAATATACCGTTTTTATTATTTACCCCTTTATATATTGTTTTTAAATAATATACTGTTTCAAAAAGCAGATTTTCGTTATTTACCTCTAAATATTCTTTTACTTCACAATAATATACTGTTTTTTTAATTATTTACCTGTTAATATACTGTTTTCAAGTAATATACTGTTTCAAAACATATACTCTTTCAAATAACAGTTTTGCTTATTTATCCCTTAATATACCGTTTTACGTATTTTTTTTATTTTCTAAATAGTCGTTTCTTATCCTAGGATGTTCCCGAGATCTGTTCATTTATATGTTTTCCTTAGAAATGCGCCAACGTGCCAATTGATCCTTTATGTTTTTAATGATTTTCTATTCTTTTACTAGTGTGGTTTTAAATTTCATTTGAAGTACCCGTATGTACTTTGTCAACATGGTTTTATTTCTATATCCACAGATTATGTAGAAAATGGAAAATTAAATTTCTAACATCCTGAATATGTTTTAATTTACTCAAGATTAAATATAATATAAATGGATGACAGTACATGGCAAAATATACAGATCAAACGTTCAAAGGTGCACAAATAAGAGAGGCGTCTACATTACTCAGTAATCACATTATAATAACCTGTATTTTGCAATGCATACAATCATACATGTGGCGAATACAGTTTTACGGTATCTTATTCCTTGCGCCCTTTTAATGAAATAAAACAAGAACTTAATGCTTGCCGAGAGAAGTAGATGCTTTTCCATCACTTCCTATACATGTTCAATATAGGAAAAGGAAGGTAGTTATGCAGTCTAGTGACGGTTATGAGAATCTCGTAATAGATATTGAATATATTAAGCAGTATGTGGAAACATTATCTGGCTTGAAAACTTCATCTTTCTAATTCGGCAATGATAGGAGAGAGGACACAAAATATTTCTGGATATACATGGTACTGTTTAACTTTCTTTTACAAACACCAAAATAGACTGAGTTTTGTATACTATACCACCCCATACTTTGATAATAGAGTATATATATATATATATATATATATATATATATATATATATATATATCACGACCCGGCTCTACGTCACACGCTCAAACGACCTCACCTTTTTATAAAGGTAGAACCACAATTGACACTGTCACTACAACTTCTTATTCTTTTTCTTTTTCTTTTATGTGTATTGTTTTTTCAGGACGTAGGTGATCATGGCCTTCCACGTCTCTCTATCCCTGGTGGCTCTTAGCACGCTTTCTCCTCTTACACCACGCAACCTCCGTTCTGCCATCTATCCGCTCTGACCAGTCAAGTTTAGTTGTCTCTTCCTGATGCTCAGCATTAATTTCCTTTTCGTTTCCATCCTTTCCAAAACCTCATCATTGTTCACATGCTCGATCCATGATATTCGCAGCATCCTTCAGTAAAACCACATTCCAGTTGCTTCAAGTTTTTTCCTTTATCTTCGATGATATTGTCCAGCATTCACTGCCATATTGAAGAACCGACATCACATAGCAATCCAGTACCTCTTCTTTGTTTCTAGTGAAATTTTCTTGTCTCTTAATACTCTACTCAGCTTCTGGAATGCGTCTTTTGCTATGCCAGTTCGCCTTTGGGTCTCCGTGTTGCACTTTCTTTCTGCTGTTAGAAAACTTCCCATTTATTCAAATTTTTGTACATGCTTGATTTTAGTATCCTCCACATTTATTTGGTATTTTGGGCTGCTCGTTTTTGCTAATGACCATGCATTCGGTTTTCTTGCATTTTATTTTTACTCTTTTCTTGTCACTCTCTTCAGCTACCTTCTGTAGCTACCTTCTGTCACTACAACACTGAAGACAAAATGGCAGTTTTATAAGCAGAATGCTGAATAGAAGCATCAGAACCCTCAGTATCTTTACAAAGAAAATGTACCCAGTGTTCCTGGATGACACTACTGGAGCTACTAATACGACCAAATTGCCGTAACAAAATTTAAAAAGAAAAGTAAAAAAGAAAGAATGCTTAAGTTGTTGCCAAAAGGTATGGCCAAGGTTTTCCCCTCCGGTAGTGGATGGTTTCTTTCTCAGGGTCAAATACACGGATAAGAAAAATGACATGACGACGAACAGTAAACACTGGTATTAAAATTTAGTAAGATTTAATATAGAGCAAAAATAATACAAGTAAACATGCCTGTGTGGAAAAGGTGTGTGCGAAATACGCAATATGAGAATAAAATAAAATGATTTTAACTTCGATCCTTTGTCAAATCACAAACATTTTTTTTCTTTATCTTTTTCTTTCTCTCTCTTTATTTTTTTACATTTCTTTTTTTTTATTTCTTTTTCTTCAGTTCATTTCTTTACTTTCTTTGTCTCGCACATTTGAATAATATTTAGTTACAAGCTGTGATTTCTTCTTAAAATTGCAATCTTCTGTTACCAAGCGATGTTCGATTTTCAACAGTATAAAAGTTTTCTTCCTGTTGTAAAAATTCAACATTGAGTTGACTGAAGTGTTCTCAGCTTTTCTTTACGAAAAATCATACATACCTTTATATGCGGTGATTAACATAATTGGTGATTGAACGTTGCTTTTTGCTTTGTGACTATTTTGTCAATCGAATAAATGTTCATATGTGCCATGGGATTAATGTAGATGAGTTGGATAAAATATTCGGTCTCTTCAGTTTGCAACCACCAAATCTGTCACTGACATAAAAAGAGTCTTCATTCCTCAAGGTCTGCAATCCAACTTAACTCTTAATATGTGTGAGTTGGATATATGATTGGGTCACTTCGTTAATCAATCTCCTAATTTGACGATAACATGAGGAGTTTTCGTCTCTCGAGATCCGCAGTCCAGATGCTTCAACATATTTCTCCAGCGTAATTCTTCATTTTGACTCACATGACTCCACACGTGGGATGTGCTATTTTTAGCCACCAGCTGATCCTGTTTTCAAGGTTTGTCATTCAACTTTGCATGCTTAATTGTTTATTTCGTAAGGTTATCAGAGAAGAAGAAGAAGAAGAAGAAGAAGAAGAAGAAGAAGAAGAAGAGAGATAGTAAAGAAAGTGTGAGAGTTTATAGACAGTATATACTTTTAATGCTGTGGGGGTTAAAAGTGAATACGTGGTAACATAATACCACATTTGCTCTGATCTGTACAGTCGACCACCGCTGAATGGTTAATTTTCACTCTTTGTAAAATAATCTCAATTGTAAAAAAAATAATAATTCCATGAATGACATAAAAATATCCTAATGAATTCTTTGCCGATAAACCACCGAAAGATTAGCTTTGATTGTTGTGTCTGTTGGTATTTTAAAGTTCCATAAAATTGTAACAGGTCCTCTCTATGTAACCGGGTCTTGGTGATGTTCATACCAGTTTCTTACAGGTTTTTTAATGTTAAAGATGAAATATTTAAGTCGAAGTAAAAATCGAGAAAAATTGCACAACAGAATGATTCATATTTAGTTGAATAAATATCTGATGAAATAATTTTGTTGTATTTTAATTTCCCTTAAAAATCGGCATAAACATCCCGGACGACCTTGTACTTTATTAAATTTTGTTAAAAACAGACAAAATGTTTCTACCTTTTTAAATATATTTTTACATCTTCATTCTTTGTCTATCTTGTTTTTTATTTCAAGTGTTTTTTTGGGGGGGATTATTCTGTCGCAGATTTTTTGAAAAAAATTTTCCAATTTGATTTAATTAGCAGTTCACTTGTCATTGAATCGTGTTACAAGCAGAGTAATTAGTCTCATTTTCATTCCAACACAATTTTCCTTCGCCAGAAAAGAAAACGTCGAAGATTTTTTGAATTAATCACTTGTAAATATAAGTTAAAACAATTTATATTTACAAGTGATTAATTCAAAAATCTTAATGACGTCAACAATGGTGTGCTTTTCACGTGTAGTCTGACGTGGTGATGGAATCGTCTAGAAAGCACTTGAAGGGTATGAAGTTAGTGTAAAAAAGGGAAGTCATACTTAAGTAAAGAAATATATTTGCCACTCTGTTGAAATATTTCTGACGTAATCTGAATCATAAGAACAAGTAGGAAAGTAAGGAAAAAACGCCAATCTCGATGCAAATGAAATTCGGCATTACACTCAACCGATTGGAGTCCTGGGTAAACTCCATCCAACAACAAGGCCTCTGATTGGGAGGTTGTGAGGAGCATGAAACCACTTCTTAATTGTTGTTGCTCCCAGGTTCACCCTGACCTGGAGTGGTAGCACCTGTTAGGGTCCCAGCTATGGGCAAATAATTACTCCTAAACTGGAGTCAAAACACTTTGAAAGTATAAAAATAAACCTTTATAAAAATATATTCATAGAAATAGACTTTTATAAAAAAATATACATTTTTGAAGAAAAAATATTACCTAAAATACATTTTTAAAGGAAAAAATATTATCAGAACACATTTTTAAAGGAAAAAATTATTGCCATAATACGTTTTTGAAGGAAAAAATATTAACAGCAATAAATTTTTAGATACAAAACTAGAAGACATCTTCAGTTTTCTAAAATAAAAAAAAGATTTTCATCAAAATCTGACTAAATCAACTTCTCACTATAACCAAACATTTAAAAAATAGCTTAAACCCTACTTTTGGGGCATTAATTAACACACAGAAGTTGATATACCGTTAAACAAAACTCAAACCGAACCGATTAGGAAAAATAACTTTATGTGAGAAAATCCCGGATTTCTGGGCATCTCTTGGCTCAGATTCAATAAGAATCCAATACTCATTCTCTCTTTCTCTGTTTGGGCATCTCGCTAAAATCATTACAACTGAGTAGTCAATTCAATCCTCATTAAGTAACGCATAATTTCAGCTATGTATCACATCTAAGCAGCGGCTAGAAAATCAACACTTTTTCTATTTGCCTCTTTCTATGTTTGTCTCTCTATTTCCACCCTCTCTCTCTCTCTCTCTCTCTCTATATATATATATATATATATATATATAGGGTGGACAGTAAATAACATTTATTTTGAGATTACATATACAATTATATTTGCTAATACAATTATTACGCTGACAATTAAATTTTATCGTTTACCAAAAAAACTAAACCAGAGTTACAATGAACAACTTTGTAATAATATAATCGATACACAAATCTATTCCATTTACTGATAACGTACTCTTTGACCACCTTATATATATATATATATATATATATATATATATATATATATATGTGTGTGTGTGTGTGTGTGTGTGTGTGTGTGTGTGTGTGTGTGTGTGTGTGTGTGATGGTCGCGATTTCGATTTTGAGTAATGCTATCGCTAGATTTATCTTCAAGTATAGGTCGGGCGAATGTGGGTTTTAATCCTGCTTTTAATCGATTTTCTCTCGAGCGGATGTAGCAACGTTGGACACCTCTTTCAGTAATTGTTACAGTGATATTTTTAGGAACTTTCATATGACGTTTCACTTCATGAACTGGGGAACATTGTTTTAGACATTTGCCCCAAGTAAAAATGTCGCATAAGAATGTAATAAATGAGTTATTTTTGTGCGTACCGTCTTTGATGACTTGTAAGTTCTGTCATACTCAGACAGACCTTACAAGTCATCAAAGTCATTATCAAAATCAGTGTTAGCCATTATGAGGTGAAAATATTACATAATATATCAAGATCCATATGAACATCCCTCTTGATTTTTCCTGTTTGGAGCAGAATCATGTTGAGTATGAGGAATCAAGAGAGATGCTCATATGGGTCTTGATATATATTATATAATAGTTTCACCTTAAGCAATGCAAAACTGCCACTGGTTTACAGGGGGTTGCAGAGAGAATAAAAACATGGTACAGGGGATACCTAAGAAAGGATGTAATTTCGGGAGAAGGGTGAAATTTAGGGATGTGAATAGGATTTAGGGAGAAAAGAGAGGATAATTGGCATAGCATTTAAACTTTTAGAGTTTGTAGCTACCAGGAAAGCAAGTATACAGAAAGGAGTTATACAGATGGGATGTGCGAGAAAAAAGCTGGTAGAGTAGAAGTGGCGGATACATTTGACCATTTTGACTGTAAAAAGAATGTGACCTTGATGCCAAACATGTAGCACGAGTAAATTTATCTCGTCGGAGCACCAGGGAAAGGAGCTCGCCAGCGCAAAAGCCGTGAAAATATTTGTAGAAAAGATAGAAAGAAGCCCCATCCTGTCGGTGAGAAAGTGACTGAAGCAGGACTGATTAGTTGCAGATCCGCTTTGTATTTTGTCGAGAACCTTGAGATGAATAGCAGGAGCACCCTACCAGATATGACAGCAGTATTAAATGCACGAACGAATGGTAGATTTATAAATGTGCAAGATGGATTCTGACAAGAAAATTTTTATGGCCCGACAGAGTGATCCAACCTTCTTAGCGGTAGATGCAGTTATAGATTTGATGTAGTCTTTCCACTTGAGGTCGGTTGAAAGGAGGCACAGTGTGTTGCTTTTCATACTGATGAAAGGTAGGGAAGTTTCTCTATAGTGGTTAAAGGAAAGCAATTCGTTTTGGAAGTATTAACATTTATGAACCATTTCCTACCCATATACCATTCCAGACTGAAGCAAACAGCGAGGTTTACTTTATCATCCTTGGCAGATTTCTTATGTGTACATATAATCTTGCCTATACAGAGAAAGGTAGCGATTGTCACAGAGGAGTTGAGCAGTTGTACCACAGCTAGTTGGTTAGTAAGAATATAGATTCATTACCCGGACATTCTTCACTACAAGACTGTATATATTGTTTCTACTAATAATATTCTTAGTATTTCTTAATTGACTAACCTGTGTTCTAGTTCGTATATTTTTCTTCAATATAAGTTACATTTCGATCTCCATATCTGCTTTTGCTATTTAGGATTTCGAACAAGTTCACGCGAAGAAAAAATACGTTTTCACATCAGTCGCAAAAAAAAAAAAAAATTGGTTACAAAAGAACGCGAACTCACGTATAACACGAAGGAACAACAAATTATTGTCAAGGATTTCGAAACTCACATACAGAGTCGTCGCCAATAACAAATTGGCGAAGTAGATTCGTACACAAGTCGCACAACAAATTTGTGACGAACTTACCCTGAATCACTTTAACAAATTTCGCTACGAGGATTCGAACAACAAGTCGACCACAAACAATTTGGTGACACTATCACAGAGAGATAGAAGAAAAAATGGTCAAAATTGATTGCTAGAAAGCAATAGCTAAAAAAATCAATCCCTTCACGGAATCGAAACCGCAAATCATTGAGGACTTTCAGAAAAGAATACTAGAAATCATTTAGAAGAGTGAAAAAGACAATATAAACTAGAAGAAAGACAAATGGAAATGCAAAAAGCAAATGAAGAAAGACATATGAAAATACAAAAAAGACATGGAAATACAAAAGGAAAATGATGAAAAACAAATGGGAATACAAAAGGTGAATGAAGAAAGACAATCACAATTACCAGAACTATTATTAAAATTAAAAAGTACAGCACTAGAAAGGAACACTGAAAAGGAGGAGACGTTTTCGCAAGATGCTGTATGGAACTCTATTGAAACTTTTAAATACTCAATCGGGGAAGACAAAAATTTTGGAGAATACTACAGGCGATATGAAGGTATTTTTACTATCGACTGCCAGCACTGGAGTGAAAAGAAAAAACAAAGGCTTTTACTCAGAAAATTAAGTACGGACAAACACACTAAGTTCGTAGATTATATTCTCTCAAAAAAGACAAACGATTTAACGTTCGACGAGGTAGTGACAGGCCTCACGGAGCTGTTTAGCCCCAAAATCTTCTTGTTCCATTAAAAGTGGAAGTTCCTTAATCTCAGAAATGACGAAAACGAGGGCTATTCTACATTCGCAGCTATCGCCAACAAACACTGTGACGATTTTAAATTGTCGGAGCTAACCCCAGACAACTTTAAGCGTCTCATATTTGTCCAAGGACTAGTTGCTGCTAAAGACAGCGAAATGAGAAAACGTATGCTTACCAAACTTCAAAACGAACCAGGTCTAACACTACAAAAATTATCAAAAGATTGCCAGAAATTCCTCAGTATAAAGAAAGATAGCAAGGACATCGAAGAGTCAGAAGTCGCGCACATCCGAAAGGTAAAAAGAAATTTACCTTGTGTACCCTCACCAAAAGCAAAACAATATTATACTGACAAAGAAAAGAGACACAAAACTACGCTTGACAAGAAGAATCCAATAAAAAACAAGCCCTCCCTTCTGCGTGTTACTGTTGTGGTGGATGACATTGGCTTAAAGATTGTTTTTCAAGTACAAAAATTGCCGAGCGTGTAGTAAGATGGCCCACAAAGCAACGGTATGCAGAAACAAAAACAAACCTAGTAGAGTAAGATCTGCTAGAGTAGAATATAACAATGAAAACACTAGAAAATACGTTGAAGTGGCAATATTGATTAAGAAGATCAAATTATAATTGGATTCTTGATCAGACTTAACAATAATAAATTTACAGACATAGCGGAAGTTGAACAGGCCGACCAGGTTATACACTAAAAACGCTGCTAAATCGATAACAGGAAAAATGAT
Source organism: Ascarosepion bandense (assembly GCA_037127315.1). Classification (NCBI taxonomy): domain Eukaryota; kingdom Metazoa; phylum Mollusca; class Cephalopoda; order Sepiida; family Sepiidae; genus Ascarosepion; species Ascarosepion bandense. The sequence goes on from JBBBDQ010000768.1 coordinate 98,722, forward strand.
TAAATTGGAAGGCGAAATTATCGTGAATGTAAAATTTCAAGGAAAGACCAAAAAAACTATAAATCTACGTGACAAAAAACACACATAACCTGGTAGAAACGGACTGAATGCAGAAATTTAGAGTTAAGCTCGTCATTCTCAAAAAACGTTGGCGCGATGAAAAAAAAAGAAATATTTTGGAAGCTGTTGAAAATATTACATCCCAAGCGAAAAAAACGCTAGCTCCTCCTAAAAAAGAAGCTAGGGATGGGGTGTTGGGCAGCACCCCTTCTTGCTCATAAGAATGGACTCGCCTGATGTGTACATATAATCCTGCCTATACAGAGAACGGTAGTGATTGTCACAGAGGAATTGAGTAGTTGTATCGCAGCTAGTTGGTCAGTAAGAATATAGACTCATTACCAAGACATTATTCAGTACAAGACTGTATATATTGTTTCTACTAATAGTATTCCCAATATTCATGAATTGTCTAACACGTGTTCCAGTTTGTATATTTTTGTTCAATATAATTTACATTTCGATCTCCATATATGTTTTTGTCATTATTTTGTGTGGTTTCTCAACAAGAATTCACAACAGGATTTGAGTGTGAGTACCCCAGACGAGTTAAATGTGAAGTTGAAAGAAAATTTGAGAGTAAGGCACTCCGCCTTATCCGCCGTGGCCGTGAGGACCTAAAATTTATTGAATAGAAGGGGGAGGGATGAAGGTTTTCTGTTGTTCGGCACACTTTTGCAGAGACGCCAACAGTACTTTTTTTTTAATCGTTCCACCCCAAGCAAGGCATTCCACTGCCACTATTGCACTTGGGGCTACATAGGGGAAGGTAAATAGAAAGAGTGGTTAGATATAGGAAATGTCAGAAGGGGCTGATAGATAGTTTGGAGGATGGGAAAAGTGTTTGAAAGAATGGAAGCAAGTTAGTGTGTTAGGAGGTGTCTATTGACCTTACATTTAAACTCCTGGAGATTGTAGCCGTCGGGGAAGCAGTCATGTGGAAGGGAATTCCACAGTCGGGAAGTACGAGAAAAGAAACTGTTGGAGTAGAAGTTGCGGTTGCATTTTATCGGTTTCACTGTAAAAGGTTGGGATCTAGTTGCTAATCTAGTATCTCGTGCAAATTCGAACCTAGGGGGCACCAGTGATCTAAATTCATCGGAGCAGAAGCCATGGAAGTATTTATAGAAGAGACACAGAGAAGCCACGTCGCGCCGGTGAGAGAGAGACTGCCAAGTCAGTATCGATCACATTACATACCCTCCGCTGTACCTTGTCGAGAAGCCCAAGGAGAATAGCAGGGGCACCCGACCAGATATGGCAACAGTATTCAATGCACGGGCGGATGGTAGATTTATAAATGTGCAGGATAGATTCAGACGGAAAAAACCTCCGGGACCTGCACAGAGAACCGACTTTCACAGCAGCGGATTTAGCAATGGATTCGATATAGTCATTCCACTTGAGGTCCGCTGATAGTGTGAGACCAAGGAGGCGTAGTGTTTTACTCTCTGGGAGACAAACCTGGTCCATGCTAATGGGAGGTAGGTGCGGTTGTATATGATGGTTAATTGATAGTAGCTTCGTTTTAGAAGCATTAAAATTTACGAGCCATTTCTTACCCCAGTCCACTACGGATTGGAGGTCCTTTCCAAGCTCAGCTGCAAGGTTAGCTTTGTCGTCCACACCAGATTTTTGATCGAGGCAAGAGTAAACTGTGGTGTCATCGGCGTACGTACCTACTTGGGATATTATGTTATCGGGGAGATCATTAATGTAGATCAGAAAGAGCGTAGGACCTAGGACAGAGCCTTGAGGGACACCCGCGTTCGTATGGTAGCTCTGGGAGGCATGTCCGTTTAATACCACTTTCAATGTGCGGCTAGATAGGAATGACTGAATTAGTTCAAACAATTGTCCAGCTATACCATAGCTCCACAGTTTGCATAGAAGGCCAGCATGCCAAACTCTGTCGAACGCTTTAGAGATATCCAAGGCGACGGTTCGGGCTTCGCCATTCCTGTCGAGTTCCTGGTATATATATTCGGTGATGGTCGTTAGCATATCGGCAGTAGATCTGGTGAAGCGGAAACCATACTGCTTGTCCGAGAGGAGCCTGTGTTCTGTGAGGTACTGAACGAGCTCGGCGTTGATAATGGTCTCGAACACTTTGCCAAAGACCGGAAGAAGGCTGATAGGGCGGTAATTTGTGGGGTCCGAGTGTTCTCCAGAGTTTTTGAATATAGGAACTACAGAGGAAGATTTCCAACAGGCAGGAAAGCAGGAAGCAGAGAAGCAGAAGTTGTAGAGCTTAAAAAGGACAGAGGAGAGTTCAGGGGCACATTTCTTTAAGACTATGATTGGGATTCCGTCTCCTCCGCTCGCTTTGTGGGGATCAAGTTTTGAGATTATCTTAGAGACAAGCGAGAGTGTAATGTGGACGTCATTCAGTTGAGCCTCAGTTCTAGGTGAGAAGTCGGGTGTAAAAACCCCAGACGAGTCCAGTCTCGAATTGTTCGAGAATCTCCGTGCTAAGCATTCAGCCTTGTCCGCTGAGGAGGTGAGGACCTCAAAATTATTGATTAGTGGGGGTATTGTGGGAAACTAGACTTGGAAGATGCTATACGCTGTTCCATTCTTACAGCAAACAAAAGCTTAGCATCGTTTAGAATGCGCTTACATTCATTACGAGCGGACAAAAAGAGACGCCTATTGTAATCAGATGTGTTACTCTGGTAAAGTCAGGAGACGTGATTCCTTTAGACAATGGTTGCCGAGAAAGTAGGGGAAAACCAAAGAGATAAATGAGGTTTGAATCGAAATTTTCTGGCTGGAATGAAAGCATTGTTATCGGCTTTAACCCAGGAAGAGACCTCGGAAGCGCAGTCTTCAACAGAGAGACTGAAAACTTTGTTTCAAGGAACTTCAGAAAGGAAAACACGGAACGAATCCCAGTCCGCTCGTTGATATCAGTAAGATGTTCTCCTAAGAAGAGGATCCTAGAAGGAAGGGGAGAAGAAAGAGATACTAGCAGACACCAGAGTTTGATCAAAGTTTCCAAGAGAGCTGATCTGTATGGCTTGGCAAGTCAGGGATAAAAGTAAAGAAGAGATCTAGAAGGGAAGTGTGCCTTTCAGGGTTACTGAGGAAACGCTAAGGGAAATCCACCACTTGTGTGAGAGACTGATAGAAAATTTGAGGTTTGGACGCCAGCAAGTTTAGGGAAAGACATTTTTCAGCAACTTGATGGGCATTGAATTCGCTGAACACAAATAAAAGAACGGGGAAAAGGAAATGGACTTGTCTATATTATATGAAATACTATCTGGCATGGAACAGTCATGAGAAGAAGGGGAACAATAGAAAAAGAAAAAAAATGCGTTTAGCACACACACACACACACACACACCCATTTTTTGTAAACAAAGAGAGTGTTTGCTTGAGCTTGCTTTGCTGGATCTCTAGCATCTTTAGGTGAGATAATTTTTAGCAAAATAAATTTTCCCTCACTTTCATTCTTGTCACCCATAATATATATATATATATATATATATATATATATATATATATATATATATATAGTTTGTAATAATATTTCCCCGTTAGTGCTGACGAGTGGGGACGAAACCGGTTGACTGGCATTTTTTTGTTTTAATATTTGGCATAGCCAATTCTAATAAAATTAGTGTTTTTACCACCATATTAAAATTTTGTACCACCAAATATATATACTTGCCATGATAAGTAAACAATTTTACACACTTTCGCTACAACATACCTTTAGGCTTGTCGCACTGCTTTCTGCCTATGAGTGCTCATAATATTACTATTCTAAGGAGAAACAAAGTGCAAAAATCTGATTTCTTTGAAACTCATTAGAGATTTTTATAACAACACGACGACAGGGCGCTACCGAATAGAAGCGTGTATGAGTGGATCGAAAAGTTTAACCAATTGGACAGAAAGGAGTGCGACGACTGTCAACCTCCATCATTGACGAGAATATTCAACAAGCTCCAGTAGAAGGTAATGGTGACCCGGCGAGTTATCATCGATGACATAGCGTGTTCTCTGCATGTTCGGATCGCGGCTGTTAGTTCCTCCTTGGTGCACACTGCTAGCAGAGTTGCCACTGTAACAGCAGCAAGAAAAGTGGCGCGATGAAGCTTAAACTTCGATCACGTGACCACAATAGAACCAGCAATAAGCTCGCATAAGCAGAAAAAGCAGTTTAACAAACTTAAAGATATCCACTGAAATTATTTTTTGCCATTAATACGAAGATTTTTTAAAAGAAATTCTGGTATAAAAATTGTGTACATTCTATGATCATTTGTGACAAGCGATTACGGGAAAATGTCTTTGCTTATAAAATAAACGTCACGATTTACATTAAGAAATACCATTTTAAAATCAACTAAAAATGATGTATATTATATTTTCTGAACGCTTTTTCCATCTCATTTTTCGAATGAAATAATAATAATCTCTCCCCTACTATTCTGCATATCATTAATAGCACTAACCATTCAACTTAACAAGACAGAATGTGGTTATGAAATAGCCCCAAAGAAAATAAGCCATTTATTTTACATGGATGACTTCAAGTTGTATGCTAAGAATGATAACGAGCTGGAAGGTTCTCTGCAAACTGTAAAATGCGAAGACATTTGAATGAAATTCAATTTGAATAAATGTTCTAAAGCTACATATTTACGTGAATCGCTACAACAAACATTCTCAATTAGCTTAGAACCTGATGTAACAATAAAAGATTTAGAGCCAGAAGAAGCTTATAAATAACTAGGTGTAAAAGAGAGTGAAAAAATTCACCATAAAAAATGAAAGAAGATAGTGCGTAAAGAGTACTATAGAAGGCTACGCCTGATATTAAAAACTGAATTGAATTCTCAGAACAAAATTATGGATATTAATAACCTTGCAATACCAGTTGTCCAATATAGTTTCAACATCTTAAACTGGACTCTAAACGACATCAGGCGAATGGATTCTAAAACAAGAAAACATCTTTCTAAGCATAAGATGCATCATTCAAAGGCTGATGTAGACCGTCTATACATACCCCGTAAAGAAGGTGGAAGAGGTCTTATTCAGCTAGAATTGTCAAATAAGACAACAACTATTGGCTTACTAACATATATAGAAACAACAAAGGACTGGATGATACAATTAGTCAAACAACATGAAAACAGAAAGAAAAATATTCAATAATGAAAGAAGGCAATAAATATAAACAAGATTTACATTTAGTAGATTCTGTAGAAAAGCAAAACAGAACCAAGAACCAATTACTGCGGCAAAAATATGAAAAAGAAAGCGAAGAATAAAACACTTGAAAAGATGAAACAACGCTGACAAGGCAAACCTCTGCATGGCCAATATTCAAAACGTGCCAATAAATCCAATGTTGATAAAGTTAATACTCATCGATGGTTACGTGCATCTGGATTAAAGTCTGAAACTGAAAGCTTTATTCTTGCAGCGCAAGACCAAAGTGTTTTCACTAGGAACTTTCAGGCAAATATTATACATAATAATGTGGATCCAAAATGCAGGTTCTGTGATAAATACCAAGAAACAATAGACCATCTAATCTCAGGATGTTCTTTACTTGCCACAAATGAATATAAAAATCGTCACGATAGAGTGGAGCAATATTTACATTGGACAATGTGCAAACACTATGGAAAATCTGTAAACAAACACCGGTATGAACATCACCCAGCACCGGTTACAGAAATAGAAGGTGTCACTATACTATGGGATTACACCATCTACACAGACAGAAAAATTGAAGCAAATAGGCCGGACATTATTGTTAAAAACCGGAAAGAAAAAACTCGTCTATTAATTGATATGGCTTGTCCAGCGGATTGTAACATGCAACCAAGGAATTCGAAAACCTGTTAAAATATAAAGACCTGGAAATTGAAATAGAAAAAATGTGGAAATTGAAAACAAGAATCGTGCCAGTGATAGTAGGTGCACTTGGAATGATAAAAAAAGGAACAAAACAACACATTGAAAGAATCCCTGGAAACCCCAGCTTAAGAGATATACAAAAAATTGTCTTGTTACGTACAGCCCACACACTAAGGAGAACTTTGTCTATGTAACGCTAGAGGTAATAGGGGAGATAGAAAAATATGAAATGGAGCCATAACGACACACCACGAACTGCCTTAGGTCTTCCCGCAGACTTGGTAGGTAGTGCGACCATAGCAGAAATAAAAACATGATGAAAAATGACAACATAATAATAATCTTACAAAACCAAAACAACCGGTCAGCAAAGATACCTAGACACATCAGAAGACTTGATGATGATCTGTGTTAAAAATCATGAAAGAAACTTTATTCAATAATAAAGGAAGCCAACAAATTCAAAAATTAATTTCAAGTGTGTGAAGTTCAAATAAATCATAATACACTAATTGTAGCAGCAAAGAACTTAAAATAAGAAAACAAAATCAAATGCAATGTTGCAAATGCAGAAACAATGGCATGATAATTCTCTTCGTGATCAATACTCTCCCTATACCAAACAAACTGATGTAGACAAACCCCCGGACCCGTCAGTAATTATGTAGTGCACGGTTAAGAGCTGAAATCGAAGGTTTTATTCTTGATGCACATGACCAATGCTAACTGAGTAGAAATTCCCAAGCACATATCCTGAAAAATTGACCCCAAATACAGATTCTGTGATAAATATTCAGGAACAATTGACCATCTTTTATCAGATTGCGCGGTTTTAATACCTAATGAATGTAAATCTAGATATGATAGAGTGGGCCAATATCGACACAGAAAAATCTGCAACTTTTACGAGAAGGAAAATACAATAAATTGTTTTGGATATCATCCAGATACGGTTTCAGAGACAGACTCTGTAGCAATTTAATGGAACTTTACAATACACATAGAGAGAAAAATCAAAGCAAATCACCCAGACATCGTGATAAAAGACCACAAGAAGAGAATGTGCTTTCTTATTGATATGGCAGTTCCTGCAGATTGTAATGTACCTTTGAAAATCTTTAAAAAATATCAAAATGCAAGGATCTTGAGGTGGAAATCTCCAGACGTGTGACACATGAGGACATCAGTAATTCTAGTTCTTCGGATTGATTGAAAAAGGTCCAGGTATATTCATTGAAATGATCAATTAGGATTGTTAAGGGATCAATTATACGCACAAGTACCGCTCACTTATTACAAAGAGATTTGTCTATGTAAATTGTGTGTTATCTTAGTTTGCTTTGTTTTTTTTTGTATTATTTTTTTTTTACGAAAATGATCAGTAGAATATGTCATGAAGCCATTTTTAACGTTAGTTCGCTGGTCGGGATCCGGAAAAAATATATGTACAATAGAATTTAAAGAAATAATAATATTGATAATAAACAAATAAATAAATAAATAAAAGGTGCGCACAACACAATTTGCAGATTAAAACGCTACAATATAAACAAATGATGAGTACTAGAAAAAGCTGAGTGTCTATAAAATGCAAAATTTTCAAAAGCTTTATACATTTTAAAGAAAATGAAAATGTTAGAAGATTTGTTGCACTAAGAAACGATATAAAATACAACCATTTCTCTGTATTCAGAGTTGAATGGTTTCTACAAAGATACAAAAACCCATAAATGTTTAAGTCCTTTATTGAAAAAAAAAAGCATAGTATTTGCGTTTAACCTAAGCATATTCTTCTGTATATTTTAAGTTATCTCCAGCTTAATTATAACACCTAATACAATCTAAAACGTATTTGTAACTTTTTCAGTTGATATTCGATGAAAATATATGTAGGTAGTTGATATCGTTAAAAAAACCTTTGGGCTATTAGTAAGAAAGTTCTGATATAATATTTTTAAAATCCAAACTTGCCTATATTTGTGAAAAAAAATATGATGTAAAACGTTATTTACTTGTAAATAATAAGTAATATTTACTCTTTACAATAGAAAATGCATATTTATACGTAAAATAACTATTCCAAAAATAAACCAAAAATTGTATCAACAACTTATCAAAGGCTCCGAGGGATGCAAAATACATTTTCAAATAATATAACGAGGAAACATGAGATGAAACAAAAAATGTCAAAGTACAAAGTGCAGAAGAGATTGGTGGCTAAAATATGTTAAGCGTGAAATATGTGCAGCAGTATCCTTTTGCCTTTTCAAATGTTTTTTTTTATTTTTTTAATTATATTTTCGATTTGCTTGAATACGCAGATGCGCGCCATGTGGATACGAATAGTAGACTATAGACGAGAGACTAATAAGATGTTCTTGGAACGACAGAAGCTATACTAGTCTGAAAAACGCGTAAAATTTTCGTAATTTTAACTTAATTTGTATTACACACACACACACACACACACACACACACACACACACACACACACACATATATATAGTGTTGAAGTGTAACATTTTTATTGTTTTTTTCAGTAGTTTTACTAATAAAATATTTCATTTATTTTCAGTGCTCGATATTGATGAGGAGGTGGAGCGTTGACAGTTTTAGTACAAAGAATTTGTCACTTTAACTGAGCAGGTTCGTTCTGACTTCGAAGTTTTGTAAGGACACCGTTATGGTGTATTCATTCATCGAAGATATATATATATATAGCCTCGATGAATGAAGACATCATAACTGTGTCCTTACAAAAATCCAAAATATACAAATATATATATATATATATATATACATATATATATATATATATATATATATAGAGAGAGAGAGAGAGAGAGAGATACATATATGCCAGTACCTCAATAGTTGCATCAACTTAATGATGAATGATACCTAACTTTTCATTATATCTTTATAACACAGCTCTTTTACAAAAATCTAAATTCTTCTAATAACGATGAAATTGGCTACGACTATATTGATCTGCCATCTTATATATAAATGGATTCATTGTAATTGTTTCTGTTATCTCTAACAATGTAATCCAATGTTTTTTTTGGACAGGTTTTAGTTTGAAATAGTTTTTGGTTGGAGTAAGAACTTTTCACTACCTCAATAAAAATAGCTTCTTGGTTGCAAGAAATTGAAACTGAAATGAAAAGAAATTTAAACGTTCATATAATTGTTGAGAAATTTGTTACATTTCATTAAACGAAACTGAAGGTTATATTTTAAAATTTTATATAAATATTGTGCTTTCGCGAGGAGCAGATATGACAATTTTACGACGAATATTCATCTTAATATAGAATATTTATATGAAGGTCATTATGATTTCCAAAATACGTAGATATTTGATAAATAGGATATGCACACACACACACACACACACACACACACACACACACATATATATAGTGTTAAATTGTAATGATGCTTAGTGCTAAAAGTGTATTTTAGGTAGCAGGTTTTTTCTTATAAAGTGTTTGATATCAGGATATAGATAGAGCGTTAATAAAATTAATGTCGAGAAGATTGTCACTTAACTGAACACTGTTATTTCAGTAATGCCGACTTCGAAGTTTTGTGAAGGCTTTTGTGAAGTTTTCACTCTTCAGGGTTTTCTGCTGCTGTTTCGATTCTTTTTTTATTTATATGAAGTTTGATGTAATTTGATGTCATTTTTTAGCTTAATGAATGTTGTTTATCAACTAATGTAGGACTTGCAGGTGGTATTTTTATTACTTTTTATTGTGCTGACCTCTTTTTTGTGTGCTTAAATGTATATTTGTTTAATTGCTTTATATTGGGTTGACCTCTTTTTGACATTTTGGCCTGACCAATTTTTACTGTGTTAGGTCAAACTTGTATATATATATATATATATATATATATATATGTGTGTGTGTGTGTGTGTGTGTGTGTGTGTGTGTGTGTAAACATGTTACGAAAATTAACGAATTTTAACGAAATTTGGTTATAAGCAACCGACAATTTGTAATGAATTATTTTGAACATTATTTTAATGTAATAAAAAATTAACGTAAATAATCAGGCCGGTAGATATAAATATAAAAATACTGTTTAATTAAAAACAGAATATCTACTTAAATACGAGTATCGGTAAAAATAATGTTCAAAATAATTCATTACATATATATATTAATACAGGTTTCATTGAATAATATAGACAAGTTCTGTCTACTTATTTTGTCTAAGATCTGTTCGTATGATCTGATTAGCTTGATAGTGTTGTCATGGAAAGACGACAAGAAATCGCAATAATTGTTGATTTTTTTTATCAGGTCTGAGCTTTCGGCTTACATAAGCCATTATCAAAGGATGAATATTTAATGTTCAGTGAACATAGAACATTTAAATTATTATTAACAGAGGGGAGTTATACAGAGAAAATTAGACAGGTCCATTTTTTTGTGTCGCACATGGCTATAGGCCGAGAAGGAATGGTGGTAGTGGGTTTTTTGTTCACTTGAGTGTATATTATTCAATGAAACCTGTATTAATGAAAAAATGCTGCCAAAATGCACACACACACACACACACACACACACACACACACATATATATATATATATATATATATATATATATATATATATATATATATATATATACCAAGAGTTTTATTTCAACAAAATGTATATTAGGGAGATCAAATGTGAATCCAGTGAGGCATATAAAGGCATAAAGTATATCGTTATAGGAATGATGTTTTTAAATAATTTCAGCTAATCATTTTCATTTTATTCATCCATTTATGTATTAATTTATTTTTAATGTTATTGCATTCCATTGTTATTGTTTCAATGTAGCTTCGGTCAGTCACTTAAATGTCATACATGAGATTGACTCGAGCGAGGCATGACTGACTGGGTAGAAGATTTTCCCGCAGTAGGTTGACATTACTTTCTGCGGGAGACTGGTTGCCAGCCAAGACTATAGAATCCCATTTGTCCTACTATTTAACCCATATCTAAAGAAAGAAGCAACGGATTAATACCTTTCCCAAGGGTATTTGTGCGTAAGTGAATGCAACAAATTCAAATGGAATATGAACTCGGCTCTCTGATTTCTCTTTCCAAGTCGATATCCACTGCACTACAATGCACAAACTTAACAAGAGATAAAATAAAATAACCTGGTCATATGAAGTATTCGAAGATCATAATGCTTCCAATGTTTCAAGGAGTAAAATTGTATTCATTTCTTTTTATTAAAATATCATTCTACTACATTTTTAAAAAAATTCCATATTTATTTATTCCTTTATTTATTTTCTATATTTATTCATTTCTCTCTTAGATGCGCCGTTTAAAACAAAATGAAAATCGAAGAAAAGTCAAATTTGATAGCTTCTCTTCCTGATTTTTAAAAAATCAATACGTACTAAATGCCTTAAAACAAATGAACAGAATTTGTCGCTTTAATACTAAACAAACAAGTGAAGAGATGTATACTTGGATACTGGCAACTGTCAGAGAGAGTCCTCTTGGTTAAACTGCGGGGAAGGCCCTTCAATATAGCTATTATAGTAGTTTATGCGCCGACAACTCAAAGCTCGGAGGACGAAATAGAATCTTTCTATTCAATACTGGACAGTGCAAAGACTCAGTGCAAAAGCCAAGAAGCTAGGATAATAATGAGGGACTTAAATGCAAAGGTAGGTAAAGATAGAGAAGGAGACACGAACGGCAACTTTGGACTAGGAGAGCGCAACGAAAGAGGAGAAAAATGGATCCAATGGTGCCAATGACCAGGTTATTACTAACACCTGGTTTCAAGAACACCCACGACGTTTACGGGCATGGAGAAGTCCAGGAGTTGACACGAAGAACCAAATAGATTATATAACTATAAACAAGAGATTCAGGAACGCAGTAGTCCAATGCAAAACATACCCAGGTGCCAACTGCGGAAGTGACCACGTCCCAGTCATCTGCAAACTAAAAGTGAAACTCCGAAGACTGCAGAAGCCCAGCATATCACCAAGACTGCAATACGACACGCTAGAGGACGATCTCACCCTGCAGAAAGAATACAATAACAGCGTGAGAAAGAAATATGAAGAACAAATTGGAAAAGGATACTCAAAATGGGATTCACTAAAAGAAGCGATGGTGACCTTAGCGAACAACATAGCCCCAAAGAAAATCAGACGCAGAAGAAAAAACGAGTGGATGACCGAAGAGATCCTCCACATGATGCAAAGGAGACAAAAAATAACGCCAAGACACGGAGCAGAGTACAAAAAACTTCACAGGGAGATAAGGAACAAATGCAGACAAGCCAAAGAGGAATGGCTCAACAACAAATGCGCAGAAGTAGAGAGACTGAGCAGGAACAACAAAGCAGAGATGCATAAAGAGATAAGAGAACTGACAGGACAAAAAAACCTGCTCCTCAACAGGATGCATAAAATCCAAGGAAGGGACAATCATATTAGAGAAAGAGGAAATACTCCAGCGATGGGAAGAATATATAAAGGATCTCTTTTGCGACAAGAGAGAACAACCGAGAATATACAAGGAGGTGGATGGACCGGAAATACTAAAATCCGAAGTGGAAGCTGCAATGGCCAAAATGAACAGAAACAAAGCACCTGGTCCAGATGGCATAGTGATAGAGTTGCTGACAGCCTTAGAAGAATATGGCATAGAAAAGATTACCGACATAATAAACGAAATTTATAGCAGCGGAATAATACCAGACGACCTATGCAAGTCGATATTTATAGCACTGCCGAAGAAACCAGGTGCAGACGAGTGCGAACTACACAGAACTATCAGCTTAATGAGTCACATTACAAAACTGATTGTCAGAATCCTGATGAATAGAGCGAGAAGCAGAATCAGGACAGAGATAGGGCAGGAACAGTGCGGGTTCGTCAAAGACACTGGAACAAGGAACGCCATATTCATGATTAGGATGTTCTCTTAAGGGACGTTACAAATGAAGAAAGACTTGTACCTATGCTTCATTGACTACGCGAAAGCATTCGACAAAATACGACACAAAGAATTGATGGAGATGCTGGGCAGCTTCGACATTTTCGGGAAAGACATAAGAATAATCAAGATTCTCTACTGGCAGCAAACGGCCTGCATACGGACAGGTAACGACCTCAGTAGATACACAAAGATAGAAAAAGGCGTAAGACAAGGATGTGTCTTTTCACCGGATTTGTTCAACCTATACGGCGAGAATATTTTGAGGACCCTAGATGACACGCCAGGATTTGTTATTGGAGGCCACAACCTGAACAACATAAGGTATGCGGACGATACAGTGCTGACTGAAACTACAAGACCTCATACAGAAAGTAGCAGTGGAGAGTGACAAGAAGGGACTACAAATAAACTTTAAAAAAACTGAGTGCATGGTCATCAGCAAAAGATACAACCCAAAATGCCAAATACAGGTGGGGGATAACAGAATCAAACAAGTACAAGAATTTAAGTACCTAGGAAGTGTTCTAACAGAAGATGGAAAGTGCGACACGGAGATCCGAAGGCGAATTGGCATGGCAAAGGACGCGTTCCAGAAGATGAGCAAAATACTAACACACAGGAAAATCTCAATAGAAACGAAGAAAAGAGTGCTAGACTGCTACGTGATGTCAGTTCTTCAATACGGCAGTGAATGCTGGACAATATCATCGAAAATGAGGACAAAACTGGAAGCGGCCGAAATGTGGTTCTACACAAGGATGCTACGGATATCGTGAACTGAGCATACAAGCAACGACGGGGGTTGCCAGGAGCAACAGGAGCAAACATACTAAGAGCCACAAGAGATAGGGAGACGTGGAGAGCCATGATCGCCTACGTCCTGAAGGGACAGGGCACATAGAAGAAGAAGAGAAGTACAAACAAATCAACAGAATTGATTTGTTGGAGTCAATTTGACACATTTATAGTGAACCTCATGAAGAACGAACTTATTTTAAGTGGATATCGCTAAACCTGCAAAATGTTATGCTAACGTTTTTAACTTGAAGAAGAAAAATTTAAAGAAAACAATTAATTTACGGTTTGCTTTTATTATTATACCAATTCGGTACCTATTGCTTTGCTGAGAGCAAGATATTCACATTTCACATTTCACATTTAAATTCCTATATCTAACCACTCTTTCTCATCACTTTCCCCTATGTAACCCCATAACCACTCTTTCTCATCACTTTCCCCTATGTAACCCCATAACCACTCTTTCTCATCACTTTCCCCTATGTAAACCCCTAACCACTCTTTCTCATCACTTTCCCCTATGTAACCCCCTAACCACTCTTTCTCATCACTTTCCCCTTTGTAACCCTGTAACCACTCTTTCTCATCACTTTCCCCTATGTAACCCCATAACCACTCTTTCTCATCACTTTCCCCTATGTAACCCCATAACCACTCTTTCTCATCACTTTCCCCTATGTAACCCCATAACCACCTTTCTTTCATCACTTTCCCCTATGTAACCCCATTTAACCACCCCTCTTTCTCATCACTTTCCCCTATGTAACCCCATAACCACTCTTTCTCATCACTTTCCCCTATGTAACCCCATAACCACTCTTTCTCATCACTTTCCCCTATGTAACCCCATAACCACTCTTTCTCATCACTTTCCCCTATGTAACCCCATAACCACTCTTTCTCATCACTTTCCCCTATGTAACCCCATAACCACTCTTTCTCATCACTTTCCCCTATGTAACCCCATAACCACTCTTTCTCATCACTTTCCCCTATGTAACCCCATAACCACTCTTTCACATCACTTTCCCCTGTGTAACCCCCTAACCACTCTTTCACATAACTTTCCACTGTGTAACCCCCTAACCACTCTTTCTCATCACTTTCCCCAATGTAACCTCATAACCACTCTTTCTCATCACTTTCCCCTATGTAACCTCATAACCACTCTTTCTCATCACTTTCCCCTATGTAACCCCCTGCGCAACAGTGGCAGTGAAATGCCTTGTTTGGGGTGAAAAGATTAAAAAATTGTTTGTTCATTTAATATGTTACGTTCATTATTGTATTCAATTTAAATACATAAATCATAAAAATGTTTTCAAATGGCAACACATTTTATCTGTTATCCATGCGCTGTTATGGCTCATGACACATATTTTCAATTCAATTGCATTCAAATTGCGTGTATATAATCTTGCATGTATGCATTTATATTTGAATCCAATAACAAATCCCAAACATATTTCTACAAAATTAAAAAATCATGAAAAAATAATTCTATTTATTACTGAATAAAATCTTATTAATTGTTATTATTTTTTATGACTAAAAAAATTGACTTTCTTTTTCTTCTTTCTAACTTCATGATTTTATTGTTTAGCTTAGGGTAGAGTTTGTCCAGACTGTATTATTCCAATGTCATATTTCATTCTTAGTCAAGTAGTATGTGTGCATGTATATGCGTGTGCCGGTCTGTACGTTAAATGGCACAAGCACATATAAGTCACTCATGTATACCACACGCGCATATACAATATATATATATATATATATATATATATATATATATATGTATATATATATATATATATGCATGCAAAATCGCACGCAGACATTCAGATGTGTACAGGTAATCAGCCTTTTTTTACAATATACTTTATGGTTTATTATTTCATCAGATTCTTAATGGCTGCAACCGACAAACTGGGAGCTTATTTCATTTTTGTATAAATAACAACTAACAAAGTTTTCAAAACAATCTATGATAATGTTAACTTTTCTATGAAAGTCAGTTTAACTCACTTCTATTCTCGTTTGCCTGAACTGTAGAATGGCATCTATCTGTTTTTTCTCTTTTCATTTCATATTCGTTTTTATTTTATTTCAAGTTATTCGTTCTGATGAGGACCAGTGAAGAATTTTGGAATGCTCGGCAGGTGGCGTCCCTAGATAGTGAATCATGGCTTCTAATTTGTGTCTTCATCAGTTCGAAAAACTACTTTCGCTTATCATTTCATTTTGTTTTTTCTGACTCATGTTTTCCTGTTCTCTTCCCTCAAAAAGAGATTTATGTGTCTGCAAACACACACACACACACACACACACACACACACACACACACACACACACACACACACACGTATATATATATATATATATATATATATATATATATATATAACGAACACACGAAGCTATGAAAGCATACATTTGTATTTTCAACTTATCGCATACGCAGAAACAGGTAAGCACATAATTGGACAAAGGATAATTATTCAGAAACCGCGCTTGTAAGTTTAAAAATAAATGAAATAAAACATTTGCACTTGATTTCGATTTCATATGTTTATCTCAACCTGCATGTATCAATCTCATTCTTCAGTTATGTCGTCTCTAAGCACACATAGACGGCAATTTTTTTATTTGTTCAATGAATTAATGAATATTCCTTCTGCATAAATAATACCTTCATGAATAAGTTACCAATGTCAATACATCTAATTGCAGATTTATATATTTTCTTGCGCTCTGCACTTTCTGTCTTAACATATTTGTCTTTTCATTGATTTTCATCCATTTTGCCTATGAGAGAAAACATATTCGCCAATTTGCCTTCTTTCTTTAATAGGTATATAAGCGTAAACGTGAACGTACACATGCTAGCTTACACACCAACTGTCTCTATCATAGAAAACACACACGGCTATAAAGCCCAATCTGCGGTACTATTAACCTCTAAATAAGGTTAGAAGAAATAAATTCATACCTTTCCAAGGGTATTTGTGTGAAAGCAGGCGCAATAGTCACAAATGTAATTTGAACTCAACATGTCAATCCCATGCTATCGATTTGTGTTCAATTACTATATGATGTTTTTCTTTTAACGTTACGATGGCTTACAAATTACAGTACATTCATCAAACTTTGCGTGAAGTTTAGCAAATCAAATACTGCGATCTCTGAAATGTTTTGTCAGGTTTCTGGTAAATATTTTATTTGACTCGAACACGGATTTTGAGTCGTACGAGCAATTTAAGGTCGGTCAAGACTGCATTCGATGATCTGATGACTCAATTAAATTGACATTTTCTGACTGTTAATGACGCAACGGTTATCGATATGAACATTCAAATCAGCGATCTGATTTCAAGTTTTAGTGTAATTTATGCTATTCATTTTGGTACTAACATCATTTAGAAAGGCATGAATCCACCTTTTCTCATTATTACCCAAATATCGGCTAAATGTCGGGGACTGTACTCTATTCCTAAATGGTAGAAAATTTAGGACTGCTCTGTACTCCAAATCGTGGAGAATACAATAGAAAAACAGCACATTATTTTTCCCAAGAAGTCATGGTAAGTCATATACATTAAAGGAAGCTTTTAAAAATAACGAGTGTTTACAATCCGTGAATTGCGAGTTTATACTGTAAATGATATGAAGTGTCTTTTAATTTTTTGGAAACTGTCTGAATAACAAACAATATTGTGTTTCACTATCGATCTACAATCACTTTTTAAAGATTTTTCTCAAAAGTGATGATGAAGAATATGTTTTACTTTTTGCCTATTTTTGTTGCTTTTTATGCATTTTAGAGAGATGTACCTGGCTTGCGTTAATAAAACAGAATGCTGGATTATCCTAAGGGTAAAAAAACAGAATGTTGGATTACCTTAAAGATAATAAAGAGAATGTTTAATTGTCCTAAAGATAAAAAGCAGAATGTTGGATTATCCTAAATATAAAAGAAAATGCTGGATTATCAAAAAGGTAAAAAAACAGAATGTCGAATTATCCTAAAGATAAAAAAACAGAATTTTAGATAATCTTAAAGATAAAAAGTAAAATGTTGGATTATCCTAAAGATAATTAACAGATTGCTGGATTATCCAAAAGATAAACATATCTAAGATCACTGCCCCATAAAAATGACGATGGCTTTCATCCACATACAAAAACATATCGATGAACATATTATTATTTTTTATTTTTACAACACACACACACACACACACACACACACACACACATATATATATATATATATATGGCCTAATGATGAAAAAAACTTTCTTTTTTTACATAGTCTTCTTGACAATGCACTTTTAACAAATAACTCTTTAAAGCTGCGGGCTTCTAACAGACCATTGGGGAGATACAATGCCTGAATCTTTTTGATGAAAGATCCAACAGTGACATCCTTATTTCAAACTACTTTTTATTAATTATTAATAAAAAAAATTCACTCGCTTCTTAATTTGAGTGTCAGCATTAAATTCAGTTCATTTCATTTGAATATTTATTAAAAGGGGCAGTTGAAATAATGATGATTCGCAAAAAGAAAAATCTACTCGATTACTTGACACCCAAATATATATATATATATATATATATATAGATAGATAGATAGATAGATAGATATTGCTAATTGGTCAAAAAGTCGAAACAATTACTACGCCTTCAGTTTGCGCATAAATATTCGCATAGTTGTGGTAAAAAGGTACTTGTTTCTAGCAGGATAGAAGTTTTTTTTTTGTTTTGCAGAATCAGTCAGTTAAGTGCCATCAGTCAAACACGCAAAAAGATTATCCCGCAGTAGGTTGCCATTACGGTAGACTGGTTGACAGCCAAGGCTATAGAACCCAATCTGTCCTGTTACATAACTGAAAGGAAGAGGCGGATCAACACCTTTCCCAAGGATACTTGCACGTAAGTGAATACAATGAATTCAACTGGAATTCGAGATCGGCTCCCCGATTTTTCGTTCCGAGCCGAGTTGGGCTAAATTAAGGAGGTGGGAACAAGGGGTGATTGTACCGTAAGTTTTTGGCCATAGTTTCTTTGACTAGGAGATTAGTGGATAAACTTTCAACTTCATATATATATATATATATATATATATATATATATATATATATATATATATTGATGCATGTTTCATTTAATAATATAGACAAATTTTACATCAGCCATTATCAAAGATGATAATTGTATATGTTGTATTAAGCAGTTCGCAGACAAACGATAGTAGTAGTCATCTATTTTGTTTTTACGGAAGATTGGCGAACACGTGCGTGCCTACTGGGAGCAAAAATTGCCCTACAGCTTGTAGCGTCTCACATGACCACGCGGGAGTGGAGGCGAGAAGTATTAAGTATGAAGAGCCATTGTGATAACCAATCTCTTCTGTTATCTATTATAGGCATTTGAAAATGTTGGTGGAGATTTCGTAGTTAATTTTGTTCAGGTTAGGTTTCAACTGCTTTATGTATATGGCTTTAATATTTTTAGTTTTTGTTTATTGTTTTCATGTTTAAGTATGGTTTTGTTTTCGACGAGGATTTCGCGGAATTGTGTATGTGGCCTGGTATATTGTTTTAAATGTCTAAAGGTGTTAGAATTACCGTTTAAGTGTAGTGTCAAATGTCGTGAGAGTGAGTTTGTAGTGCGACCAACATGTATGTTGTTTAATTCGTTGGAGATACAATCTCCCAAAGGGCATTTGAATTTGTTAACTATGTGTTTTTTTTTTTTTGTTTTTTTTTTTTCAAATCGCTAACCGGGGTAGAAGAGTCGTTGCGAATTAGTGACTTGGGTATACTAGATTTAGAGTAGTATATGATTAACTTCATTTTTTGCTAGGATCTGTTGTAGATATATTAGTATTTGCTAACTTTTTTAGTATATTTTCATCTTGTTTGTAGTTTATATGCATTTGATTGCGACATAAGAGATTAATATGTTTGAGATTAGTTGAGGCAGCACTGTGCTTCACCCGCTTAGTATTGAGACTTCTAAGAAAGCATCTTATTTCTTCGGCAACTATATAATTTGGGAAGCTATTATTAATAAGTGTTTGTTTTATATTCTTTAGTTCACCGTACAAAATCTGTTTTCTGGATTAATTAACGATGTATTAGACTTTTTATAATTCCTATTTTGTAGTAATATGGGCACTCGCTCTTGTAGTTAAGTGTGTATGAACTTATTTTTTGTAGTTTTTTTTGTATGGTAAAATGATAAATTTGTTATCATTTGTGTTTATCAATATGTCGAGGAAGAAATTTTTGTTATTACTGTTAAGTTCATACGTGAATTTAAGGACAGAATTATTTGAGAAACGTTTTTGAAGTTGAAGTATTCCGTCTGTATTTTTAACTAACATAAGGATATCATCAACATATCTTCGGTAAATGGATGATTTTTAACCTCTGTAAATATATTATTTTCGAGGTTCGACATGTAGAAATTGCTGAATGCCGGAGCCAGTACTGTAACCCATTGAAACACCATCACGTTGTATGTATATATTATTATTATGATCTATGAAAGAGACTTCAGTAGTACAAGCTAATAGTAGTTTCCGTAATATATTAGGATTAATTTTAAGTGAGGGTAAGGATGAATTATTGGATATATTCCTTATAGTTATATCAATAGTTTCACTAACCGCGACGTTGGGAAATAAGTTTCCAACATCAAGTGAAACTATGATTTCATTGTTGGGTTTTTCGCTTAAGATTTGGATTACTTCTAATGTTGACTTAACAGTATATCTACTAGGAAGGTAGGGAGTAATGAGTTGGTTAATGTATTTTGTTAACTGGTATACCGGAGTTGGAATTTGCGATATTATAGAACAGAGAGGATAGTTAGGTTTGTGTTTTTATAGTGCCGTATATGTAACCAGGTCTATAGTCGCCAACAATTTTAGGGAGTTTTAAAGAGTACTGTTCAGCATTATTAGCAGTAATGAGTTTATTAAGCTTTGATTTTAGTTGGTTGGTTGGGTTCTTGCTAAGTTTTTTAAACTTTATGTGATTATGGAGTATGTGGTCGATTTTTTGTTGTGACTCAGTTTTTTTAGGATGGCGAAAATGTTTGTTTTATCGGCTGTTTTTACAATTATGTCGGGGTGGTTGCTTAGTTCTTGTGCTGCGATTTTTAGTTGTTTAGAAAGAATTTTTGAGGAGTTACTGTTTTTATTATGCCGATCCTTAAAGTCTTCGGCCTTAAGTAAGTCTTTAAATTCTGGTGTTGTTTATATTAGATTTTTTTATCCTGGAGTTTAACGATGTTTTGGTATAACGTCTCAATTTCTGTTTTTTTTTAAAAGTCGGTTGTACTTACGGTATACGTGACAGTTAGATCCAAAGTTAAGTAGTTTTGTTTGGTGCTTAGTTAATTCATAGTTGGAAAGGTTGATGAATTTATCACTTTTGGTCGGAAGAGTGATAGTACCTTTGTATAACGTATTCAGTTTTTTAAAAATTTTGAGCCAGATTTATTGGTAATTTCCTCCAGTTGGTTCGGGGGGGGTAGTTATGTCTTTTAGTTTATCGAAGATGTCCTGTGTGGTGTTGTTAAGGGTGTTCAATATATATATGAAGAGAGAGAGAGAGAGAGAGAGAGAGAGAGTCGCTAAAATGTTGCTGGCCCGATCAAGAAGGTATTATGAAGACTCTGATATTGGTCAAATTTTGTAAAGTAGTCTGAGAACCATTCCGCCCACTCTCTTTCTCTATCTCACACATATATATAAACGGACTGAGATAAATAGATGATTTTCTATGCGCCACTTAGATGTGGCACAAGCTCGAAAGTATGGGGCATTGAGTGAGGCTCGAACTCACTAACCAGTTGTAATAGATGTAAGACAAGCTTGCTAACCATTACACCACGCCGAGGTGTCAAATAGATAGATAAATAGGTAGATAGATAGACATTACTAATTTTACAAGAACATAAATGTAGTAAATATTAGAATAGTAACAGATTTATGTTGAGCTAATCTTAAAAAAATCAGAAAAAGACAAGTCGGATGTTTAATCATGTTTTTACTTGTTAACAATAACATTTAACATTTTATAAGAAATTTGTTCGCTTTACGTCACATGTCCTTTCTAAAAAGGATATGGATTTTTAATTTATTATTTATTCCATGTGATAAAATAAATTATAAATAAAATAATCAGAGCGAAAATATTTATTATTTTGGCATTTCTGCTTAATCGGCGCTGCGTCAGTGGTTTTGTCTACTGCCAGTTATATTTACTATTCGATATTAAAGTACACAGATATGGATGTACATTACTTCATGTGCCTAAGGATGTTATAGGTTGGAGACTTGAATAGTTACACAAAAAGGCGTGTCATATTCTGATACGGCCCTCGCACGCGCACACAAAAGCAGAAACAAGCAGAAACATTTATACGCGCAAAGATTGTACACAAATATGCACGCAAAAATGCAAACATATGAACATACAAATACTCAAAAAAAACGAGAACTTTCAGAAGCACAAATACGTAGATAAGTGACACATACGAACTCAGACACACGTACGCACAAAGGCAAACATGCAGATACAATCACAAATACATATACAGGCAATAGTGAAATATATGCATATGCTAACGCAAACATACTTACACGCGCACACAAACATATACACGCAAACAAACCCACGAATACATACAAACAGAAACATGCACAGGAGCATAGCAAACATGAAGGGCGGTCCATTTCTTGCCGAAACTGAGAACTAAACAAAACACTGATTTTATCTTCATGACAATGATATTGAGATGAGCTCTATCATTTCTCTTAAGTCTGTACTGCTTTTCATTTTCCGAAATATTTCAAAAGAGCTAAATCTCCACCACAAAAAAACAAAACAAAACAAAAAAACAAAACAAAAAACATTTGTTTCTAAAAACGTTTATAGGTTTTATATGCTGAAAAATATATCTGTAATTGGTAAACTAATTAGGAAACCTCTTGAAGACTGAAGCCCTACACACATTTGGCTGAAACTGGAAATTAATCTTAAGACTAAATTTGCCATGTTTTCCTCATTCTATAAAAATACTATTGAGATGAGCTGTACTATTTGTCTAAAATCACTACTGCCATGTTCTTTAATTAGCTTTTAAAACCTGTATATAAGTGTCGTATACAAAAGAAAATGTTTAATTCCAGAAAGCAAGTACATGAGAAATGAAAAAAAACAAATGTTTATTCAGATTCAAAACAATAATGTTTACAGTAGGATCTAAAAAATAAGAAAAGCAAAAAAGATCAATTATTTGGAGAATAAAAGTATCTTTAAAACTGAATATCTGATTTAAGTCTCCCGTTCCGCTGACACAATTTTGACATCTTGTTTAGCTCCCTAACTTTTTAGCTTATGGTACCCTGCTTGGAAAGGCAAAAACATCCACACTCGCACTAGCGCAATTACACAGACAAACACATACACGTATAGAAACATACACAAAACACATACGCACACACAAATACTAATACTTCCTGTCAAAATAAGGAGCTCTCATTATTTACACTATTTCCAGGATTCGTCATAGGCGGTCACAATCTGAATAACATAAGATATGCAGATGACACAGTGCTGATAGCAGACACGGAAAGAAAATTACATGACCTTCTATAGAAAGTAGCTAAAGAAAGCGAAAAAAAAAGAACTAAACCTTAACTACGAGAAAACTAAATGGATGGTCATCAGTAAAAAGAGGTACCTAAAATATCAATTACAAGTCGGGGATACTGAAATCAAGCAGGTACAGAAATTTAAATACCTAGGAAGTGTTCTAACAGAGGACGAAAAGTGCGACACAGAGATCCGAAGAAGTATTGGCATAGACAAGGACGATTTTCAGAAACTGAGTAGAGCATTGAGAGACAGGAAAATTTCGTTGAAAATAAAAAAGAGAGTACTGATATTGTCCTTCCTTATGGCAGTGAATACTGGGTAATCTCATCAAAGATGAAGGAGAGACTTGAAGCAAATGAAATGTTGTTCTACAGAAGGAGAAGCTGATACTCACAGGTAAATGGAAAGAGAGACGTGGGGAAGTAACGCATGGCATGCTTGATGACATTGAGCAAATGGTTGGTAGAGCCGGGTTTGGGAGGAGTAATAAGAGAAAGGGTGTTAAACCCTACAAGGGATAGGGAGATGTGGAAGGCCATGATATAAAGGACACGGCACATAGAAGAAGAAGAAGAAGAAGAAGAAGAAGAAGAAGAAGAAGAAGAAGAAAATATTTGGACTATTCTTCTCATCTTTTCATTTCAGCCGTTGTGCTCTATGAGCTTCTTCATGTTAATTGTTAACCTACAGGGATTTCTTCAAGGGTAACCTACATGGAATTCTGAACAGAATGCTTTATTTAATCTAAGGGGGTAGGCTGTTATCTTTCCCTTGACGTGTTCAGTCTGTTTCTTCATTAAATGAAGCATTCTTTTCAGGATTCGATAGATCGATATACTCCTGAGGAAGGCCGAAATTTACAAGGGTTGAAACATTGTGATGACAACAACAAAGATGAGAACGAGAGTTTGTATATAAGTAATGTAAACAAGCACAAATGCATGCACACAAGCACAAACACGCATACTCTAAAACAGA
This sequence comes from Ascarosepion bandense, assembly GCA_037127315.1. Lineage (NCBI taxonomy): Eukaryota > Metazoa > Mollusca > Cephalopoda > Sepiida > Sepiidae > Ascarosepion > Ascarosepion bandense. The sequence goes on from JBBBDQ010000768.1 coordinate 123,095, forward strand.
ATCGCACACGTACAAATACACATTCAAAAACATATACATGTTTCTATGCGCAAACACAACACATACTTACACAACGGCCCACATATACACACTCGCACAAACATGGATATATAAACATTGGCACCCATACGCGTCTATATACTCACACAACTCAATGATCCATGACTTAGTAGGTCGGCATAGTATCATGCTGCGTCCTTCATAGCGTTTCTTGACGCAACGATGCCATATGTAACAGACAACAGGGAGCATTCTTTGTTTATACTTGCACAAAAGCACACATTCACCCAAAAATTATATAAAATATCAGCACACGTTATTATGAGGGCAGCTGAAGAACTCCAACGTGTCTGTCAGAATAGATACTAAGGAAGGTGAATCTATACGAAAAGAGAATTTGAAAGAAGCGTAGTAAAACAGAGGAAGCGAAAAATCTTGTTTCATCATATGTAACACATGTCCTTTTGTTTGTCTCACTAAGCAAAAGAACTCTCATCTTTTTTCTCTATCGATTACACAAAGAACCGAAAATGTCAATGACAGGCTCAACATCAAGGAATTTCTTTCAAACAGAAATATATGACCGGAAGTGAGTCGTTCTCTGACGTCTGCAAGTGCGATAACTCCAAATGTGTCTTTGATGTTCATTGAAGCGTCGGCTTGATGAGGCAAAGTAACGGGATTCCTACAAGAAAGAAAAGAGTGAGTTTCTCACTCTTCCTCGCGGACTTATTTATTTAACAGCAGCGAACATCAAAAACCTTCCTTCGTTTACATTTATCAATTGTTACATCAGTGACAATTTCATATTTATCATTCAGACTCGCGCAACCAGACATACACAAAACATAAAAAATGAATATAAACTCTCTCCCTCTCACGCACACACGCACACTAAGGCACACACCTACACACGCGTAGGCACGCATGTATACACGTATAAGCACGCGCACACACACACAGACACATAAATGCGCGCACACACACATATATATATTAATAAATATACATATTATCCTACGTCTATGGCACGACTCGGAGTTTCATGCGTTATGCAATTATCAGTTTCAAATATGCACCTGATAATTGCATAACGCATTAAACTCCGAGTCGTGCTATAGACGTAGGATAATATGTATATTTATTAATACATATATAATACAGCTCTTTTCATACATTGAACACTGTTTTATTATCACCTGAATAATAATACTACATATTGTACAACCTCCTAATGTGTATATTTATTAGTTTACGTCACTATATATATAAATTAAAAAAGGATTAATTCAATGATGTTGATGGGGACAACACATCACCTCAGCAACAGAAAAAAACCTTTCAGAAACTGGAGAAAAATCAGTCTAATTTTCCTTTTTAAATAGATTTGCAAAGAAATTAAAAAAGAAAAAGAAAAAGATAAAACAAAATAAAATCAAATAAAGAACAAAAGAAAAAATTGACATCGTCTGGGTTCGCAAAAAAAAAAAAAAGGAAAGAGAATTGTAACTTAAAATTAACGGACGGCGTGTTGAATTGATGTAAGGTTAAGCAACACGGAAAAAAAGGTGGGAGATAAGAGAGATAAAGGAAGGAAGGGAGGAAAAAATTTGCTCTGTAATATTTTATTACATGGAGCTCTCTTCCTGTATCACTTTTTAATATTAAAATAAAATTTTTAATATTAATTAGGATCGGGTTTTTGGAATTTACCTTCCTGCTTTTTCCGCTTGGATTAAAGTATCTGAATTAATATATATATATATATATATAAGAGAGAGAGAGAGAGAGAGAGAGAGAGAGAGAGAGAGAGAGAGAGAAGGGCATACCCATAATAAGTGAAAATTAAAAAAAAAATCATCATTACATCAGTTAGGCGAATACACGCACATACATACATAAACATGTATACAGACACACATATATACATAAATACATAAATTATATAAATATATATTACATACATATAATCAAATATAATTTATGTATTTATGTATATATGTGTGTATGTATACATGTTTATGTATGTATGTGCGTGTATTCGCCTAACTGATGTAATGATGAATTTTTTCCCTTTTAAAGGAGCGATCTTTATTTTTATTTCTGTTTTTGGATTTTTCGGGGTTTGTGAATTTCATTCGTGTAAAATCTGTAAAATAATGATAGAAGCTGAAGATGGTTCGCCTGAAATAGACCCAAACTTCCACGTAACCATGGAATAACGTGTCTGTCTTAATTTCTCCATATATACATACTTTTTTCCGACATTATGTTCTTATTATTACAATTTTGTCTCCGACTGAAATCGAAAATGGAGAAAGTAAACCTGATAAAAAAAAAACCTATGCAGGTTCGATTACTGTTGGAGTTTCTATTTAGGCCTGTTGTTATAAATCGCACTGTTTAATAAAATAAAAAAAAACAAGGATATAAACGCAAACACGTTTACCCACTAAAAATATATAGCACTAAGAAACCCACGTACACGCAATATATGAAGATATGGATCGGAATCCGACAAGATCACACTTAAACAAGGAAAAAAAGGAAATAGAAAAAAAGAAAAACCTGTGGGTGTTTTAAACTACTATTTGTCGTACTTTTGGACAGGATTCGGTGAGAAAAAATACATCAATAAAAGAATATATATATAAGCTGGATGTGCGTTGTGGTAGAGTGGATATCGGCTCGGAATCAATGATCGAGTTTGTATTCCAATTGAATCCCATGGATTCACATACCTTTGGGAAAGGTATTAATCTGTCACTTCTCCCTCCAGCAGGACTGACTGGCTTCTAAAGCCATAAATAGCAAGATAGATAGGGGTTCTGTAGCCTTGGTTGGTAACCAGTCTACATCAGGAAGTAATTATGATATAAAAATTCTGTACATTCTATACAAATGAAGATATTTGTGAAAAGCGATAGTAGGGAATGTTTTCGCTAAAGAAAGGTAATAGGTTACTTGATAAATAAAGGTCATAATAATAAAGGTCGTAATTTGCATTAAAAAACGCCATTTTTTAATCAACCAAAAAGATGATGAATATTTATTTTCTGGAAAAAATTTTATTTCATATTTCAGATAAAATAATAATAATAGTAATAATCATCTCATAAAACCACTCCAACCGGTCTTCAAAAATACCTGGAAACAACAATGCTGGAAGAGACTGGATGATGATCGGTGTTAAAGAACATGAAAAAATAAGAAATTTTACTCATTGCTAAAGGAAGCAAACAAAAGATGCAAAAGGAAATTTCAAGTGGGTGAAAAAATGCCAATAAACCAAAATACACCTAGTGCAGCGGCTAAAAAAAAAAAAGAAAAAAAAAGAAGAAAATGCTAGATACAGAAACGATAGTAAGATAAACCTGTTCACGGTGAATATTCTCCCCGTACGAAACAAGCTGATGTAAGCAAACCGTGTATCTATTATTGGTTACGTAGTGAATGGTTAAATGCTAAAACCGAAGTCCAATGCTTGCGAACGAGAAATTACCAAGCCCATATAGTGAAAAATTTTGTTCAGTCGAAATGCAGATTCTGTGATAAATATCCAGAAACAATTGACCATCTTACATCAGGTTGCACATTGTTGGCACCCACTGAATACAGCATGATATAATGAGCCAATATCTGCACAAGAAAATATACAACTTTTACGAGAGACTGGTATGAATATCACCCAGACCCGGTTGCATACATAGGACCTGTAAGAAATTTATTGGACTTTACAATAAACACAAACAGAAAAATCAAAGCAAATCGCCAAGACATCGGGATCACAGACCAAAAAAGCAAACAAACAAAAACAAAAATAAAAACAAAACAAAACAAACAAACAAACAAACAAACAAACAAACAAACAAACAAACAAACAAACACAATGTGCTTTCTTATTGACCTTGCTTTCCCTGCAGATTGTGATGTATTTTTGAAAATTTAAAAAAATATCAAAATGCACGGATCTTGAAGTGGAAATTTCCAAACGTGTGGCACATGAGGAAATCAATAATCCTGTTTGGATCCTTCCGATTGATTGAAAAAGTTTCCTGTATATTCACTGAATGAATCGATTAGGATCGTTAAGAGATCAACCATACGCACAAGTACCGCTCACTCATTACGAAGAAATTTGTCCATGTAAATTGTGTATGATCTTAGTCTTTTTATTTGTTTTTTTATTTTCTTTATTTTTTACAAAAAATGATGAGTGCTTTGCTCGCAGATTGTCTTCAAACTCCACATTTGACTCATCTGGAGTTCACCCACCCGACTTCCCTATTAGAACTGAGGCCAAACTGCACGACGTATATATTCCCCCGACAGTAGTATCCCGAGTAGTTTCAAAACTTGACCCCCATAAGGCAAGCGGTGGTGATGGAATCCCGGTGATAGTCCTTAAGAGGTGTGCTCCTGAACTCTCCCCTGTCTTCTCTAAACTGTATAACCATCGGACCCATCCAACTATCGCCCTATCAGTCTTCTACCAATTTTCGGGAAAGTGTTCGAGGCCATAATTAATGCTGAAATAGTTCAACACCATACTGCCCACAAACTCTTTTCTGATAGGCAGTATGGCTTCCGCTTTGCCAAGTCCACGGCCGACATGCTAACAACCTGCTCCAACATGCTCCAGACCCTTGATGAGTCAGGCGGGGCTCGTGCTGTTGCTCTGGACATCTCCAAGGCTTTTGACAGGGTATGGCACTCTGGCCTTCTATGCAAGCTACGGGGTTACGGTATTACCGGATACTTGCTTGATCTAATCCAATCTTTTTTAAATAAGCGCAAAATGAAGGCCGTTTTGAATGGGCATGCCTCTTCATCCAGCACATTTGTGCTGGTGTCCCTGTGGGACACCAGCACAAATGCTGGTGTCCCACAGGGCTCTATCCTGGGCCCGACGCTCTTCCTTATTTTCATCAACGACCTCCTAGAAGAATCCATCCTGCATATATACAAGTCAACCATTCGTCCGTGCATGGAGTACTGCTGCCATATATGGTCAGGCGCCCCTACCGTTCACCTCAGTGTTCTCGACAGGCTCCAAAGGAGAATCAGTAATGTCATAGGTACTGACTTGGCGGCTCGACTACAGCCACTTCCCCACCGACGAAATGTGGAATCCCTTTGTCTGTTCTATAAATACTTTCATGGCTTCTGCTCGGACGAACTTAAGTCACTATTGCCTCTGCAACAGGTGTTTACTCGTGCAACCAGATTGGCAACTGGGTCCCACCCATTCACAGTTAGATTAGCCAAATGCAGACGACAATTCTACTCCTGCAGTTTCTTCATTCGCACTTCCCGCCTGTGGAACTCGCTCCCATATTATTGCTTTCCTGACGGCTACAACCTATAGGAATTTAAATGCAATGCCAATAATCATCTATTAACCACTTGACTCTAGTTCTTTCCCCACCCCGTATATCCTTTCCTTTCTCTCCACCTTTGAAACTGTCATCACACCTGCATTCTCATCTTTCTATTGCTCCTTTCTAACTGGTTCGTCTTCCTCTTCAATCTCTTCTAATTAATCTTTTTACACTTATGTAGCCCCCTGCATATCAGTGGCATTACCGCCTTGCTCGGGGTGAAACGATTAAAAAAATGTGTACAACAGAATTTAAAGGAAATAACAATAATGATAATAAATAAATAAATAAATAAAAGATGTGCACAACACATGTTGCAAATTAAGAAGCTATAAAATGGACATTGCTCAAATGATTAGTATGTTATAAGATTTGTCAAACTAAAAGAACACATGAAATACAGTCATTTCTATATTCAGAGCTAAATGGTTTCCACGAAGATACTAACACCTACAGACGTTTAAGTCCTTTATGGAAAAAAGCACAGTATTTGCTTATACCTTAAGCATATTCTCCTGTATACTTTATTTTCAGATTACTTATAATGCCTAATACAATGTAAAACACATTTGTACTTTTAGTGGGAAACTGATATTTGATGAAAGTATATGTAGGTCGTTGATATCGGGAAAATCTTTGGGCCATTAATAAGAAAGTTCTGATACTTTTTTTAAATTTAAACTCGCAGTATATTTGTGAACTTATCAAAGGCTTCGAGGGATGCAGAATACATTTTCAAATGATATAACGAGGAAACATGGGATGAAGCAAAAAATATGGAAGCACCGAGTGCTGCAGAAATTGGTGGTTAAGATATGTTAAGCGTGAAATATGTGCAGCGGTATTCTTTTTCTTTTCTAGCCTCCATTAGCAACCATTCCAGGAGAAAGATAATTCTGAAATCAAACCTGGGAAGGGATGTTTTCGAAAACATCCTCTCACAATATGCATCATTTTTCTGTTACGAGTCCTTCTCAAAAATATGTCTGCTTCTGTTATTTCAACTATAAAAACCCACTCTAGACATTAGAAGAATTAACATGAAAAAGAAGCAATCAGTAAACATCATTAGAATTTTTATGGACAAGAGACTACATATATCTAATAACAGCAATAATAATGAACGTGGTTTACGGTTTCATCACGTTGAAACACCGGATCCATTATGATTACTGAATAAGCAATGTCGAGTTTTATAATGCCGACTCATAGACAAAACATGTAAAAATAGAAGTCCACAAAATTGTTATATATATATATATATATATATATATATATATAAATTCATTCGAAAGTCAGTTGATTACGCAACATTGTTTTCAAACTTTAATTATTTTCAGGTGTTTTATATCAATTGATTCTTCCAGTTATTTAAAACTTCTAGATGAACGTTCTGAAGGTTCCTATTGTGCTTTTGAAAAAAGTTTTGGCGAATGAGTTGATATAAAACACCTGAAGATACCGAAAGGTTGAAACCGAGGTTGCGTAATCGACTGACTTCCGAATGAAAATATTTAAAAGCTCC
>JBBBDQ010000768.1:132500-440000 GCA_037127315.1 Ascarosepion bandense
TATGCAGTTAATAGAGATGAAAATGATATGACTGATAATGATGGGAACGAAGAAAAAAGGTTATTGCTTGAACTGCTGCTGCTGATGATGATAAAGCTAATCTTTATGCAAACAAGATTAAAGAGTATCGTAGAAGAACGTGAAATTTCTCGAATGCTCTTCAACAATTCGCTCTCTCAAACACCTGCAGTCGGGCGCACACGTTTTTGACAATTGAAAAATGAAACGTTAAATTCTGACACTTTTTTCTGAAAACTGTTGTGCAGATGTTAGTAGAATTTATAGGATAGCATGTTCTTCCATGGAAGAATTACTTTACCCACTACATTAAGATCATCGTCGAGTAGTTGTCAAAGATGAAAATCTGAATGATTCAAAATGCTATCATGAAACCATTAGCAAGTTAATATGTGTTTTTTTATCTCTCAGATATGCATATAGATATATAACAGATATATATATAAAATCGTACGTGCACATATATTTACATATCTGATGTGTCCTTTAGGCACATTTGCGTTGTGTAATGATTAACAAGCTTGTCTTGCTAGAATCTATTACACCTGAGTAATGAGTTCGATCTTCACTGGGTATTCAATACGTTCGGCCTTGTGCCACATCTAAGTGGTGCTTAGAAAATCTGAGGTATCACGGTTTTGAAACTTTTAATAATTTGGTCTCGCAGAGCATTATGGTTAATTGATGTGCGTTGTGGTGCAATGGATATCGACTCGGAACGACAACTCGGAGAGCAGAGTTCGAATTCCAGTTAAATTCCTCGCATTGACTTACGCATAAATAACCTTGGAAAAAGGTATTAATCCGTCTCTTCCATCCAGTTATGGGTTAAATAACAGGACCGATTGGGTTCTATAGTCTTGGCCGACATCCAGTCTACAGCAGAAAGTAAAGGCAATCTACTGCGGGATAATTTTCTGCCTAGTCAGTCATGTCTCTTTCGAGACATGATCGCCAAAAGCGTGTATCACGTATGGCACCTGACTATTAGTGAGTTATTTCCTACCTGGATTACTCATAATAACGGCCAGATGCCAAAGTATATACTGTAGCGGCCATAATATAAGGAACGGAAACATCAAAGACATAAATATGTGTATTACTTAAAAAGTAATGCATGATTAGCAATGAATTTTTTACTGAATAAAGATTACATTATACAAAGTTACAAAAATTTACATAATGTTTTTTTTTAAATAAAGATTAAATAGAACAAAGGAAATAAGCTACTGGACAAAATTTAAGGAATGATGTTCATAATTTGCATAAACTTTTAATTTACATTGTTAAAAAACTCGATGGACCTTTTCAACAATAAATAAAAGTTCCTTTATCATTTGAACTTTATTTTTAAACAATATGGCAAATTTTACACGCAAAACGCCCTCTTTTGGAGAAAAAACTCATTATCGCTAATTACCAAGAAAAAAGACCAATTTCAGAAATTTCTGATATTGTTCATAGGTCTAAAAGTGTCGTTAATCGTGTGATCAGCAGGTATAAAAGCGATAAAACGTTAGCTAAAAAACGAAAAACCAGCAGACCTTCGAAAACATCGCAAAGAGAAGATCGAAGAATTGTTATAATATCTACAAAAAACGATTTTGAAACTGCTACATCAATTTCTCGTAAATTTAGTGAAAAAACCGATAATAAGATCTCAAGGAAAACGGTTGCTCACAGGTTAAAAAATACAGGGTTGCATACTCGTATTCCAGCGTCGAAGCCTTTCATTTCCAAGCGAAACCAAAGGGCACGCCTGGAGTATGCGAGAGAACATGTTGTTTGGACTGACGCACAATGGGATACAGTTCATTTCAGTGACGAGTCCAAGTTTACTATATTTGGTTCTGAGGGCAAAGCTTACGTACGACGTAATTACAGGTGAAAGACTGTTTTCTCAATGTGTCAAGAAAACCGTTAAGTTTGGTGGCAGCAGTGTGATGGCGTGGGGAATGATTTCATCTGGTGGAGTTGGCCCTATCTTCCGCGTATATGGCAATATCAATGCTGAGATTTACAAAAGGTTTGTTCAGCTGCATGTGGTACCAAGATTACACCATAATCTTTATGAATCTCCTATTTTCATGCAGGATAATGCACCTTGCCACAATACTCAGAAGGTTATGACTTTATTTGAAGAAGAATGAATCGCCCTAATGAAGTGGCCAGTTCTGAATCCAACAAAAAATGTTTAGAAGATAATTGGAGAAAGGGTTCAGAAAAGAAACCCGAAAAACCAGGATCACCTATGAGAGTTATTGAAAGACGAATAAGGGGAAATACTGCTGTTATTTGCAAGAAATTAGTTAGATCAGAGAAGTCAATGAAAATAAGGGGATGTTTACCAAATATTAAATTTTGTTGATATTTTGTTCACAATCAAATATTAACAAGATCGTTCCTTAACTTTTGTCCAGTAGCTTATTTCCTGTGTTCTATTTAATCTTTATTTAAAAAAAAACAACCATTATGTAAATTTTTGTAACTTTGTATAATATTTATGCATTACACCCTAATCTTTATTTAGCAACAATATCATTGCTAATTATGCATTACTTTTCAAGTAATACACATATTTATATCTTTGTTTTTTCCGTTCCTTATATTATGGCCGCTACTGTATATATATAAGACACAAGGAAACTTAGCTTAGCAGACACGTTTCACTCGTTCGGGAACTTTATCAAGGCAAATACAATATAAATATCGGCCGATATTTTCTTAATCTAATAGACAAGCACTTTAATCAAATAAACCTCTTAAAAAGAATTTTCAAAAGAAAAACTCTGAAAATCAGTTATTCCCGCACCAAAACTATTCACAACATTATTAACTCACACAACAATCAGTTATTAAAAATAATTACAATAAAGCAAAAGATAGACCTCCTTGCAACTTTAATAACAGAACCAACTGCCCCGTTGAAGGCAAATGCAATTCCGATAAAGCAATATATTAAGTTACCATTTTTCTGGAAGAAAACTCATACAGGAAACAGACATACATAGGGATATTCGCAGGAATTTGGAATCAAAGACTCTACAATCATCGAATTTCCTTTTCCAACGCATCAAATTGCCCTATCAAAACATTATTGGAAATTAAAAAACGGAGCATTCACCGCACAAATTAAATGAATAATCATCGAACATGCACAGACTCCCAACAATTTCAGTGACAGATGCAATCTATGTTTAGAGGACAAAATCGCAATAATCAAATATAAAAATTCCAGTGAACTATTGAACCAAAGGAATAAACTCATCTTCAAGTGTAGACATCATAATAGATTTAAAATTCCATAATAATATTGAATTTACACTTAAAAGCTTTAAGTGTCTAAACCCCCAAACAATTATTAAGTTTAATTAAAATGTAGTTGTACCAACATTTCATTCAGTAATGAATTTGAACAATCTCAGCTACTGCCGTATGTTTAGATTGTATATAACGCGCCAAAAAGTCCGCCTTCCTCTACCAAGCACCCATATCTCATAGGTAGAATCGCCGAGTGATGTCAATTCGGTCAGGTTTCAATCTGGCTAGAAGCAATCAGATGTCTAACCGTACTGATGATCTGTGATACAACGAAACAGATCTGTCGGCGGATGACTTTTTACGCTCTCACACCCTGATTGAACACTGGCATATGCTTACATTGTATATAACACGCTAAAAAGTCCGCCGATAGCTCAGAGGTAGAATCGCTGACTGATGTCAATTCGGTTGGGTTTCAATCCTGGCTAGAAGCAATCGGATGTCTAACCGCACTGATTAGCAGTGATACAGCAAAATAGATCTGTCTGTCGATGATTATATATATATATATATATTTGTTAAATCTTATCCAAGAATACATATATATAACGGGGTATGTAAGTGTATAGGTATGTAAGGATATGTGTATGTATATATTATGTAAATTATGTATGCAAGTCGTAGGTAAATATAAGTGTGTTATATGTATATGCTTATGTTAAAATGTACGTATACAGATAAAAATATGTGCAAGTATATATATATATATATATATATATATATATATATGTTTATATATATATATATGTTATATATATATATATATATATGTGTGCATGCGATTTTATATGTACATATGGGTGTATATGCATGCAAGTATTTACGTGGTCACAAGCAAGAAAGTGTGCAAATAAGGGTTTTTATGCAAATAGGTATGTAATTTAAGTCTTTTAAAAAGACCCTCGAATGTTTTCATATAATACCCATGTATTGTTAAAGGCTATAAGCTTTCCAAGCCTTTTTAAAAATTGTTTTTCTATTATTTTATAATTATAGGATTATTAATATTATTTTTATTATTTGATTTTTTAAAAATTATTATTATTATTATAATTAGAAATAATTATCATTGTTTTTGTTGTTATTATTATTATAACAGAATTACATGAACCATAAACCTAAACATTAGCAAAACCTAAATCTAACATTTTTCAAACAATACATTTAAACTAAACCTAAGCTAATAATAACGCTAATTATGTTAAAACTTAAACTTGAAACCGAATCAAAACCGAATGCAAATACTAATCAAAACTCTAATCAGCATCTTAGTTTTAGATTTAGACGTAACCGTAAACTGTATGCCCAACTATAAACAGAAATTAGTGATGGTCAGTCAGTTAAGTGCCATGCGTGAAACACGCTTGGGCGATCATGTCTCGAAACAGACATGACTGACTGGGCAGAAGATTATCCCGCAGTAGGTTGCCATTGCTTTCTGCGGTAGACTGGTTGCCGACCAAGGCTATAGAACCCAATCTGTCCTGTTATTTAACCCATAACTGGAAGGAATAGACGGATTAATATCTTTCCTAAGGGTATTTGCGCGTAAGTGAATGCAATGAATTCAACTGGAATTCGAACTCGGCTCCCCGATTTCTTGTTCCGAGCCGATATCCACTGCCCCACAAACATATCCTGAAAGCAACATAAAATGCAGAATGTAGAATTAATAAATACTAAATGCTTGAAATTACTTGGTGTATGGATCGGCTACGACAAAATTAGAATAGGAGATAAGAAATGGGATATGGTATAGGGGTAAATTTCTTCAACATAGCACGAAGTCGCAAAATGTAAGCCTTAACCAAATGACTGGAGTCATGTTCTTAAACAGCCTCGTCAGATCAAGACTCTTTTGGATGTCATGCATGGCATTTAACGTGTTCAAAAATGTCTAAAATATCTGTATACGACCAATTCAAGGTATATTCTTAAATAGCCTCATCAGATCGAGACTTTCGCGTGAATGTCATGAATGGTATCCAACTCGTTCTGAAATGTCTAAACTATTATCTCTTTACAATCAATTCAAGTTGTATTCTTACATCGCCTCATTAGATTGAGTGAATGTCATGCGTGGCATCCAACTCGTTAAGAAATATATAAACTACCATTTAATACAACACTCAATAATTCCCAGGCCTGATATATGGATGGTGCCACTAATAAAAAAAATCTATATGATTTTTATGAAGTACTAACCATCAAATGGCATGTCACAAAATTTGGGCCCAATCGGAAAATTAGTTTACAAATTATAGTTATTTAAGTGAAGCTACTGTTGCGAGTTTTCAGAACAATTGAAAAATGTGAATTTTGTGTGTTGATAAAGCATTGCTTTCTAAGAGAAAAAATAAAAAATACTGTTCAAGCAAAGCAATGGCTTGATAAGTGTTATTCCGTCTCTGCTCCGTCTGAAACAACGTTTAAGAGGTGGTATGCTGACTTAAAAATGCGGTTGTACAAACACAAATGACGCTGAACGCCCAGGTCGACAAAAATAGGCAGTTGTCCCGGAAAACAAAATAAAATAAAAAAATCCACAAACTCGTTTTGGCCGATCGTAAATTGAAGTTATGTGAGATAGTAGAGGAGTTGAACATATCAGAAGGCAGTGCATTCACCATTTGGCATGAACATTTGTCAATGAGAAAGCTGTGTTCAAAGTGGGTGCCGCGTTTGCTCACACTCGATGAAATACAACAACGCGTCGACGATTCAGAGCGTTATTTGCAACTGTTTCAACGCAACAAGAAAGTGTCTTTGCATAAATATGTGATAATGGATGAAACATGAATCCATCACTTTACTCCGGAGTCAAACTGGCAGTCAGCTGAGTGGTCAGCAGCCGGCGAAAGCCGTTCAAAGTGACTAAAGACACAACATCAGCAGGCAAGGTTTTGGCCTCCGTATTTTGGGATTCGCAAGGTATTTTGTTCATCGGTTACCTTGAGAAAGGAAGAACCATCAATAGCGAATATTATATAGCATCGCCAAGTCATTGGAGCCAACCAACTCTTATCCACTGAGTCATGTGTCCTAGAGGACATCAGTGTATGCATTTTAGGGACTTATGAAAATAATGTCTCATTAACTATTTTTTTACCAAAGCTCATGTTACAACCTTGATATTTGTAATTCGCTTTCTCTAGCACTCCGTGTTATTGGTTCCCATATTCCATTCAGTTCTATGATTCTCCGGTTCAGAAGCTTTGTTGGGCCACAAAAACTACTAAGCCGGCTAAGCACAGAAATTTAATTTTTAAATTTAACATGTAACACTCGAGTTAATTTGAAACCTAATTTTAATATAAAAATGACACTAACCCTAAAACTAACCCTCATGTAAGGGGAGAAATTTATGGAAGAAATTTTATTCTTCCACTTATATTTCCAACTGTTATGTGCATTATTATATCTGTGATATAATAACACCGTAATTTAGGAGCGGAACAAAATTTCTAAATGTAAAAACAATATCAAACATGCTTTGTACTCAAAGACATACAAAAACAACATATATACACGCAGAGAATAATATATCTTATATATCTCGCTGTTTCCTGTTCGTAGAATAGGTCCTCGCCTGGGAGATAGATGAATCCAGCACGTTTGAATCTAAAGTTCTAACTATGGCTTCTTCAAACAGGAGTATCTCGATATCATTATTTGAAAAATAGATTCAATACTAACAATAAGCGAATATAAAACATAGCTATAACGCTCACCCTAAATTAATTGAAAAATAGACTCAACACTGACAATATGCTTACATACAACATAACCTTAAGGTTAAATCTAAATTAATTGGAAAATAATTAACCCTCGTTTAACCCAATGAAATCATACTAGAACATAACACTAGAGCGAACACTAATCTTTATCGTATAATGACTCAACCACAGATGCAATTCTACATTTAACATAATGTTGTTGGTCAGATGTTTAGGTTCTAACCTTAAATTCAAACGTATCATAAACCTAAAACTAGATCTAAACTTAAATAATTGAAACAAGTCTGTATCCCATATCCTAACTCTAACTTTAAGCATACATGTAACCCTAAAATTAGAACACTAAACTTAATCGAAAAATAGTTCTACCCTAAGTTTCAGTGTATATGTAACATAATGTCAACACTAATGCTAATCTGAAAAGATAAAAAATTAAACACTAGAGCTAACAATAAACGTAAGGTTAATTAAAATACAACCCTAACCCTAAAAGTAACCTTAATTTTCAACAAACTTTTTAACCGAAGCAAAAGACACTAACCCCAGACTTAATAAAAAATACTTCTTTAAACCGGTACTTAACACTAACTTTAATTGCACGTTAAACATGATCCAAATACTAGATGTAAACCTAACCCTAACTTTTATTGAAATTAGCTCTAATCATAAACATTTGTTGAAATATTTGTCTATATTTCTGAGATGTATTTACTTGATTTACATTGTCTACCCTACTTCGGGCGTTCTACGCTTTGACCTTTTTCGGATGATTAGAATTTTGAACTGGACATTTTATTTCGATCACTAGGGTACATATTTCTTGTTCCCTGAGTCGAAATAAAGGGTTCGGTTCAAAATTACAGTCATCTGAACAGGGTCGGTGCATACAACAGCCAAAACGTCATGAATGTGTCAATAAAGTTAAGGACAACAGTAAACTTTTGTATCATCGAAGTATGACTTGGATTCAATCTTCAAGCAGTTTTATTTCGGATATTTCTCAACTACCGTTGTTCGCTGCAATAGAAGGGATACTTCGAGAGAAAATTTGGCCAAACCATCATTGGTATGTCCGGACATTTAACGTTTTATTCCTATAGACAGAACGAATATTTCTTCTCGCTTCTTTTGCAGAAGAGCACTTTTTAAATGCACACACCATACAGTGTCTTATGTGGGTCTGATATAAATTCATTTAAAAAAGAAAATTCGGATTACAGTGTATTCATTCTAATATTAAGTAATCTGCAACGAAAAAGATATTGGGACGTTAAAATTAATAGATATTTTACGTAAGTGTTGAGTAAATGTCATGGTCTGGAGTGAGATATTCTTTATAAAAGAGAACTCAATATAAAATAAAGTTGTCGTTTAAAGACATCGTTGCAAAAATCTCAAAAACATTTACCAAACTTTTCACACGAATTAGTTTATTTCCATTGTTATAAATCCACTGAGTTTAACGTTATTTGAGAAAATATTAAAAACAGAGAGACACTGAGACAGCCAACCACGCCTTTTCCCATCCTCCATTTAGTCAAACTTCCGCTCATTTAAAAAGCGCAGCTTCTCAAATCCCAAAGAGAATCACATTTCCTGATTAGCGTTAATCAGCGTAAATAAAATAATATACCACAAATTCTTTCCCCAAGAGTTTTCATTTTTTCATAACATAATCTTACACTTCTTTTCGTCTCTCAAACTTTTGAAGTGATGCTAGTTGTTGCCAAAAAAGTCTCTCAGTTTATTTAAAATATCGCCTACTTTACTTCTATGTTCGTTTCGTTTAAACTTCAATCATTTTAACTCACTACGCACTGATGCTAATTCCGGAAGTAGGTAAACAGGAAGTGATGTTTCGTTCATTAGGTCAATAGGACGACATTTGTTTTCTTTTATTTATTTACACACACGCGCGTGTTAACACACGCATTCACGAATGCGATGACTGGTCGACAATAGGCGTAGCAGCTTTTTGTAACTCCTACCCAAGTACTTTTACTGACAAGAGGGCTTTGTTGGGATGTTTTGCCAGGTAGAGAAAAGCCCAAGTTGCGAGCTATGAATTTGAGATGCCAAAATCATACAAGGTTTGAGATCTAGGAAGTGTTTTAACAAACGACAGAATAAGTGGCACCGAAATCCGAAGTCGAATTAGAGATGGACGGGTGACTTGATGTTTCATTTTTAATTGATCAAAGCGAGAAATAATCTCGCCAATGAATTGATTTATGTATTGATTTGAATGATAAATGATTTGTATGATATATAATTTTATTTATATATTCTGTTTTTATATAAGTCAGATGAGTGCCACACGTTATACATGCTTGGGCGAGCATGTCTCTTTCTTGGCAGAAGGTTTTCCTGCAGAAGGTTACCATTTCTTTCTGCGGTAGACTGGTTGCCAACCAAGGCTATAAAACCCAATCTGTCCTTCTATTCAACTCATAGCTGGAAGGAGAAGAGACAGATTAATGCCTTTTTCAAGGGTTTTTGCGCGTAAGTGAATGCAAAGAATTCAATTTGAATTCGAACTCCGCTTTCCGATTTTTCCGAGTCGATAACTATTGCACCACAACGCACATTTTATATATTATATATATAAAAAGAAAGATTTTTTTCTGCTAAAGTCGGTTGAAGGCCTTTCTTCTCCCAAGTTGCTGCAAACGAACGGGGCAGAAGAAGTTACAATTATTACTAATATCATTGAATTTAACACAAAAGTAAACCTCAAATGATAAAAACATTTTTTCCAGCCACACTCGCTGGAGAAATAGAATATCGCGAACTGATAAAATGGCAGCTACTTTGATTTTGTATCCGTGAAGAAGTTTGAGGGCAGCTCCCAATGCTCATCACTTAAATCTAAAGTAAAACAGAAATGAAGGCAAAAAGAAAATAAATTTTCTTACCATTTTGTCTTTCTCTCGTATTTACTATTATTATTATTATTATTATTATTATTATTATTATTATTATTATTATTATTATTTTGTGGGTTTGATTTTGGTGCGATAATTGCCGTGAAGAACCAATAAGAAAGCAGCCGACATCTTTCTAAGTTCATCACTATTGGCCGACAGACAACTAATAAAAACGAACTTTTTCTTTCCATTTGTATAAATCTTTCTTTTTTCTCCTTTGTATGAATCTTTCATTTGATTTTCCTTTGTATAAATATTTCTTTCATTTTCCCCTTTTTATCACCTTTTCCTTACTTAAATTTTTCTTTTCTTTTTCTTTTTTTTTTTCTTCTTTGAATATATCTTTATTTCTCTCTATTTTCCATACGTAAATATTTATTTTTGGTTACTTTTCTTTCTTTCTTTCTTTCTTTTTTCATTTGTATAATCTTTTCTTTCTTTCTATTATTCCCTGTGTGTTGATCTTTCATTTCCTATTCTGTTGTATAAATCTCACATTTTTTTTTAGCTAACGTAAATCTTTCTTTCTCTTTTCTCTTGTGTAAATCATTTTCTTTTCTTTTTTTTTTCAACCCCCCTATTTCTCTCTTACCTTTTTATTTTCTTTGGATTGCTTTTTTTTTTATTCATCTTTCTTTTTAATACCTTCATTCCTTCTTTTCTTTTCTTCCAGTGGCTTTTCTTTCTTTCTTTCTTTCTTTCTTTCTTTCTTACATATTACCTCTACATATATCAAAATTAGCGTAACAACCCTTTATAACGCAAGTGGGGTCCTTTTTAAAAGTAGTAAATATGTCTTTTAAACAGATACTTCCACTCATTTTTTTTTAAATTAAATTTTTAAAAATAAAAAAGTTTCCTTGAAATTTTTATTTTAGTTTAAATTGAAAGCTAAATGATTAAATTTACTATTTCCATTAAGCAAAACAGTCTAGTGTATTTCAAACAGAAATTATATTGATTAGAATCTAAAATTTTTAAATTTTAAAAAATATTTTAAATTTTTCAGCCATTTTTGAGCGATCGACACGTTTGTAAGCTAATTCTCGTTTTTAAAAATTTTGAAACAATAAAATATAGATCAGGGGCACATTATTTTAGGAAAATTAGTAAATTTAAAGTTAAATTAACCTGATTTACACAAGTATTATTTATTCATATAATGAAATTTAGACTAAAATTATTTCTTAATCAAGGATTTTTACTTTTTGACATTTGCTGTATGATTTGACATGTAATAACAGCTATATGCGAGATAAGGTAAGTGTCTAGGGTAATCAAAATTGACATAATTGTCCAAATCTTTTTCCTGGCAGGGAAAGAAGCTGTGAAACATATGGCCCATGAATATAAACACGGAAATTATCATACAAAAAAAAACTTTAGATATACAAAAAGTTGAAAATGATTTTTAAAATACGATGGCCACGATTTGTATCAAACTTTTCAATTTTCGATTAGTAAATATAGTCTTCACTTAACAACCTAACAATCTAAAGCCTACAAGTTTTTGAAGTATTTAAAAATAGTTTGAAACTTTATAAATTTTTTTAATTAAAAAAATAGAACAATTCTTTTAAAATTTCATTATTAATCGAATTGTTTTTCTTCAGACTATAATATCTTTAATATATATTATATCTTAAAACAATTAAAAGCTTATTCAACTAAATAATGTCATAGTTTTATTGAATTTTCCATTTTACTATTAGGAGAAGATTTTCGGAAAAAGGGCCAAGTGTTTGAAAAAATAATAAATGGTTTACATTCCCTAATGAGTTCTTCGTTTAACTAATAAAAACAATTTTCCCTACAAAAATTTAATTTCTTGAAATTTCATGAATTTTCGTGAAGGTGGTTAATAGATATAAAAAATATTGTTACCAAGTTGTTTTAAAAATAATATTTTCAAAAATAATTTCACCCATTTGTGAATAAGTTCTGAAAGTTTCATTAAAATTCGACAATTATTTGATTTTTGCAAGAATTTCCAAATTAATGCGTTTTTCACCGGAAAAAAAAACTGTTATACATTATCTATTGTAAACTCTCGTAACAATTTGGTTAGCCCTTAACGAACATCAAAATAGGATTTTTACAAAATTTCGGACATATTAAAAAGGATTAAAACATTAAAAGAAATTATTAAAAAATACCTTGCTCTTTTCTTTTACTAATAAAATAAACATTCTGATAAAGTTTGCTTTTAATTTTTGCCCTTTTTCGTCATGCTATGCTTTCTTTTCTGCGATTTAGCAGAGATATCTACTTTTAAATGAACCATTACTATAATATACCATTTTATAAATATTCACAAATAAGATATTCTATAATAGAGATAATTTTGTCCTACAGTCTCTTTACGGTTGCCTTGAGATCTCGCCTTTCATTTGGCATACGATAACTTTATTCTTAATATTTCATGTCGAGAGCAGTTGTTGTAGGAACTACTGTGATAATATTAACTAGTATTTAGTAAAATACAATACCCCAAAATAAAGCTAGTAACGCTTCATCACCACTGAACAGACCCTAAATTTGCTCTAGTTTTGATGAGCGGTCATGATCTCATTGAGGTTCTGTTGGGTATAAATTCCGACTCCAAATGAAACTCGTATATTCATACCATCACGGAGTCAAATCATAATCATTCCCTTCGTATTCTTTTGGTAAATAGCAAGTTCCGTCCTGTCATCTTCTTTCTAGCTTATTGCCAGAATTGTTACATCGCAGAAGAGATTCCCGAGAGGATGCTTTTTCGACCACATCACTCTTAATATTGTTAAGGGCCAACCGATATCTATCCTACATATCCTCATAATATGCGCATATTTTCCTCCTCTTTCCCTTACAACAATCTCACTCAGATAACCCTTCTACCTTAAGTGGCCCTCAGGTATTATGTTGGGTGAACTAAAATGTAAGCGTTCTCAGGAGCCTCTTTTCTGGAATGATGATTGTGAATGACTTAAGCATTTCTTTCTACTTCAAAGTTTTTCGGAATTAAAGTAAACCTCACTGAATGACTTGAATGATTTAATATAAATGGATGTTTCAACAGTTTTCTTATAGTCAATTCGCGATAAACTATTTTATAGCAAAATATTGACAATCCGGAAGAAAGGTCTTCTTAGTAGTTAGGAATTAAGTGTTAATGAAAGAACAGAGCTATTTATGTACAA
The DNA here is from genome assembly GCA_037127315.1 of Ascarosepion bandense. Lineage (NCBI taxonomy): Eukaryota > Metazoa > Mollusca > Cephalopoda > Sepiida > Sepiidae > Ascarosepion > Ascarosepion bandense. The sequence continues at coordinate 145,686 of JBBBDQ010000768.1, forward strand.
TATAACAGATTCCTACTCATTTTACTGCGGAAAACAGTAGAAAGGTTTTTATTATAGTTATTTCATCAAAATATCACAATAGATTATAATGAAAAGCAGGAAGAAATATCTTGTTGGTTGATTGATTGGTAAGTTTTGTTCAGCGGTACATCAACATTTGGGTTATTTGAAATCGAAATTTATTCTAGGTAATTCCTATTACCATGGACTGAGCACGTGAGCACCGACGAGGTGTTGGAGAGGATGCAAACAAGAAGAAAACTCAGACTTAAAATTAGAAAGAGACAGCTGAGGTTCCTGGGACACATAATAAGGAAAGAGAGCTTGGAGAATTTAATACTCACATAACGGATAGAAGGAAAGAGAAACAAGGGGAAAGCAGCGCGAGACATATTTGATAGGCTTGAGCAAATGGATGGCGAAACGGGCTTTGGGAGAGATACCAAAAGGGAAATATATTAAGAGCGACAAGAGATAGCACCAACTGGCAGTCCATGATCGCCTACGCCTTGAAGGAACAAGGCACTTGAAGAGGAAGAATTCATTATAATTTTAGAAATATAGAAATATATATATAAAGAATTAAATAGAAATCGTTATGAATTAAAGCTAGTCATACAGAAAGAAGGTATTATTGGACTTCATATTATCCATGTCTAATGTTTACTGGAAAAGGAATAGAAGAGGAAAAATAATTTCCTATTTTTTTTTTCTGTCCTTTTTTTTTTTTTTTTTTGCTGTCTTAAGAAAAATTTGTCTCTTATACATTTTCATCTTCATTTTTAAATTTTAAAAATGAAATAAATTTCCCATATGACCCCGAAGAGGTTGGGATTGAAACCAGTTGGTCTTTCTTCCATCGTTTTTTATTGTTCATCTTGTTTTCTTCCACAACGCCTGTAAGTATTACACTTCATATATTTCTGGCCTTAATACAGTTTTGTACAACTAATAATTAATGTATACGCACCTATGGCTTAGCGGGTAGCGATTCCAACTAACAGCAATATCGGTTGAGTTTCGAACCCAGCCAGAAGCAAGTGGATGTATCTAGCGACTTTGGTGACCTGTGATACATTGAAACTGGATGGCTGGTGAATGACTAATTTATATATTGTTAATTTGTGATGATGCTTAGTTTCAAGATTTGTGGTTTACTGGTAAAAACGCAAGCAGGTTTTTTGTCATAAAGTGCGCAATATCGAGGTAGATTGTTAAAAGATTTTTTTTTAATCATATCACCCCAAGCAAGGCGAACACGCCACTAATGCACAGGGGGCTACGTAAGAGTGAAAAGATTGGAAAAAAAGAAAAACCGGAAACCACAACCTAAACAGGAAACAAGGGATGAGCCTCTTCACCTGTTCAATAGACGTGGGTGGAGTGTGAACCGGGCGATAGTTTAGTCTATCTACTCCAATTGAAAAAAAAAAAAATAAAAATTGAAAATGAGTGAAAAGATTGGAGAAGAGAAAAACCGGAAACCACAACCTAAACAGGAAACAAGGGACATGAAATTTGTTACTTATGTTTCGTGAACGCATTATTGAGACGTATTCTCTCCTCAGGGCTTCTGCTTCTTCTGAGGAGTAAAAACAACACTATAATGCCATCATAAAACTTCAAAGTCGGCATAACTCTGCTTAGTTAAGTCAAAAACATCTCAAGTAGGTTGCCAATTCTTTCAACGGTAGACTGGTTGACATAGAACCATGTCTGCCCTGCTATAGGCTCATAGCTGCGGGGGGTTGGGGAGAAGATATAGATTCATATCTTCTACCAAGATTATTAGCGCTTAAGTAAATTAATGTATTTGACGGGAATTCGAACTCGGCTCTCCGATTCAACAATCAAGTCCGCTATCCATTACTCCACTGTAATTTATGTTATGTTAAACTATGCATTCCGCATCTTCATTTATTGTAGTACAACTTGGCAAGGAATAAGTATTTGTTTAAGTTTGAGGCAGACCGAATAATGTCAGTCCATAGTTTTACTACAGATTTTCTTTATCGGTAATCACACCCCGAGGAAAAGGCATGAACTCATTATTTTATTTTTATTTTATATATATCATCAGTCATCTTGACCTTGCTTTCTCCTTGGATTGCAACACAGAAACGTGGCAAATTTGTGTGTGCACATGATACTGCGCATGCCCACTTCATTCTAATTGCTGATGTTCGTGTGCAAGCGTGCACAGACGGATAGAGTGGAGAAATGACCTTGAAGAGTTTTTAGGACTATAAATTTCAACAGTGTGAGGTATTTTGTTTTTATCATTCCCCCCTGTGAAGAAAGAAAAACAAAGTGGCATGCATCATTTCAGAAGTAGCAATCGTTATCTGAAAACGCTGACATGTCGTTTGAATATTTATTTCTTTACTTCCTAGTGTTTCATTTCATTCGCCTTGCTTATCGAGAGAATCCAATTCACCTGATTAAAGCGATATTATTTTATGGCTGATTGTGGAAAGAGACTGTAGCTCTCTCAGTAATGCAAACATTTCTATAACTTATGTCTAAGAAGCGAATCATTCATCTTGATAAGTCTAGTCCAACAGTTAACATTGATTATTATAGTAGATATAGATAGAGTTCAATTCTATAACTGTGTTAAATTTTGCAATTCTGAGCGTTAATCGAGAATATGATCTAAAATTAAATGTAGTTCCGTATTAATTTCTATTTTTGCCATCCATTACTGACAGACACAGAATCTATATCAGCAATAACCTTATACAGCAATAACCATGCCAAAATCAAAACCGAAGAGACCATGGTTTTTTGGTAGTCCCAGTTTTTATTTGTTTAAAGTGACAATATTTTAATCAAACTCTCAGTCAGTTAAGTGTCATACGTGATACATGCTTGGGTGATCATGTCTCTTTCGACCCCAGACTAACTCGGCAGAAGATTTCGTCGCAGTAGGTTGCCAATTCTTTTTGCGGTAGACTGGTTACCTAACAAGATTATCCAATCTGTTCTGCTATTTAACCCACAGCTGGTGAGAGAATAGATAGGTTAATACATTTCTCAATTGTACCTGCGCGTAAGTTAATGCAACGAATTCAACTGAAATTCGATCTCGGCTCCACCAATTTCCCACTCTGAACTGATAGATATTACACCAAAATGTACATCCAGTGAGATTAGTGGGGCTTAGTAGAACTATCTATTTGGGATTAGTAGAACTATATATTTATTAATAATTTTCCGTCTTAATTTTAAATGTAAATTTCATTTTACACGATAAATATTCAATCAAATTCCAACTTGATTATGATCATAATTTAGCAACTATCTATCTCTTTCTCTCTCTGTCAATCTCTTTCTTTTTTTCTTTCTTTCTTTCTTTCTTTCTTTCTTTCTTTCTTCTTCTTTCCATCTCTTCCTCTCTCTTTCTCTTTGTCTCTCTATCGCTTTCTCTCTCTCTTTTTCTCTATGCCAATTACTTCTTAGTGGCGTTCGACTTCCTGCCTGTCAATTCTGGGATATCTTCTTCTCTGCCTATCTTTCCTCTCTCCTTGTATCCTGTTTTACAGGCTTGTGCATCTCTGTTCAAGAGCGAATGTAACGAGGGAAAACCATGGCTGGCTATCGAAAAAGTTTAAAAGGAGTGTTAGCCAAGACGACTTCATATATTCATATATAACTTGAGATCAGTCTCAATCGGAGACCATCTTGAATGTATGCACCATCTGCAAAGCCATGCGCTTACTTTTATCAAAACCTCGGGAATATTTGGCTGTGATGCCTGCACCTGGTATACCCTTATTAGGGTTTTCATATATTTCTACCCTAGCCTGAACTTTGTTCCCAGGTGCTCTTATTGCTCTTACTCGGCAATAATAACATGTATATCGGATATAATGTTTATATGGCCTACTTTCAATGGGTTTATTTATAAATAAAATGTTCTGTTACACTTAATTAACATAATAAAACATGACATCCGTGAAACACGTTGTTATCAATTTTTAAAATAAAGACACGCATTATAAGCTGATATTCATAATTTTCTCTTGCTCATCTCAATACATCCTGAAACTTTTATTCATATCTGTTTATCTTGCATAATACAATGTGACAATTTTTGTAAAAGTGAATAACACGTTAAGCCTCAGTTAAAAAAACAAAAACAACAACAACAACAAAAAAAAAACAAAACAAAAAAACAAACAACCTTATTAAGTTACCAAAGAAGTAAAGAAATCATTCTTTTGGGATAAGAAAAAAGCACAGAGATCAATTTAACGTTAGTCTTTTCGGAAATGATGCAAAATGTGAAAGAAGAATAAAGATTTTCGAAGAATTTTATTTTACATCTTATTCATGGCTTTTCTTTCGTCTTTGTCTTTTTTTGCAACTTTCTTCCTTAGAATCGGTGTTTATTTGTTTCGTTGTTTGATTTATTTTCTTTGCTTTTACTTTCTTTGTTTTTCATTTTATAATTCTATCTTTCTTTCTTATATTTGTTTACCTCACTTTTACATTACTTTTTAATTTACTTCCTTCCTTTCTTTCTTTTTTTCTTGCTTTCTTTTTTGATTTTCTTCTTTTCTTTTCTTTTCTTTGTGTGTTGCTTCTTACTTCCTTTTCTTTTTCGTTCATGCCTTTTTAAGTTTTTCTTTCATTTCCTGATTTTAATTCGGGCTTTCTTTGTTTTTTTTATAGCTTTCTTTCTTTCTTTTTTCTTTCTTTCTTTCGTTCTTTCTTCTTTCCTTTTTTCTATTTTGTTTCTTTCGTTTCTTTTTTGATTTTCTTTGTCGTTTATGTCTTTCTTTAATTTCTTCTTTTTTTTTCATTAATTTCTTTTTTCTACTTTTCTTGATTTTAATCCCTTCTTTCTTTAAGTTTTCATCTTTCCTTCTTTCCACTAACAAAATATCTACTTATATCATCCACTGCCCATTTTCCCAGTTTTTATTTTAGACCACACGAATAATCCACTTGAATTTCCTTTCCTTTCTTGTCTTTTCTTTCCTTTTGAATGTCTCATTATTTTACCGAAGGTTTTCGCTGCTGCTCATGTGTTATCTTTTTTCTCGATACGATCAATTCAAAAAGCAAATAGACATAAAAAGGTTTCATCCCCACGGGATAAAGACTAGCTTTCATTTCACAGAGATAAGTCGTTGTAGGACTCGAACAGTGAAGATTAGCTGTCAGTTGAGGAGGAAGAGACATTCTCGGTGGAAGATTTGCTAGTAGACGAACAACAGTGTTAACTTATTTAAAAAGGATGTCATTGCATAAATATTCGGTTCTTACAGTCTTGGATAAAAAGGCAGATAAAGTTCACTGTTTCGAGGCTGTAACAATTCACTTTAAAGGCAAAAAATACACACCTTCAAAAAAGTAATTATAAATTTTTATAAATGTCAAATTTTATACATTATTTTAATAAATAGTCTAACTCCTTGAGATTAAACATCTGATCAGTTGCTCCTGAACAATCATTATTTTCACTGCCTACATATTTATTTATTATTACTTTTGACACTATCCGATTCACTGAAAACCAAAGAAAATTTCTCAATGCATTATCCTAGATTTAATATTGACTGGGGTTAATTTTCAATGTCGTTTGCTTTTTGTTAAACTTCGCTGGATAATTGAATGACAAAAGTGAAAAACAAATCTCTGTAGCGCGTTTCGTATTTGAGAAACGAAACGCATTAAATAGGATTTTTTTCATTTCGTTATTCAATTATCCAATTATTGTTCTCATAACAAAGAATTTATGTATCATATTCTCCCATAAATTTTGTTACTGACCTGACACTGGACTATCATTCCTGAAAAATCTATTGTAACAGTTCTCTTCTCCCTCTCCCTCGTCTCTTTCTCTCTCTATCGCACACACACATACAAGTTAACGGGAACTTCTTTGCTATAGTTCTTGTTTAAATGCTTTTTATAAATGAACTTTTCCGACAAGTTTAAGGAAATGATGCGAGGTGTTAAAGAGGAACAGGAATAAGAGAATAAACAATAACGAATAAAGGAATAAAGATAAAAGTATAAAGAATAATAAATAAAGGATTAAAGAATAAAATAATAAAGGAATAGAGAATGAAGAAATAAAAACAATGAATAAAGGAATAAAAGAATAAAGGAAGCGAATAAAGGAATAGAAAATAATAAATGACGGAATATATTATAAAAAATAAAGAATATTAGAAATAAAGAATAAAGTATAAAGAATGATATTAAAGAATAAAGGAATGAAGAATAAATGTTTAAAAATAATGAATAACGAATAATGAATAAAGGAGTATATTTTCGAAGAATTTCTATCTCGTAGTTTGGCGATCGTTTAACAAAAGTTTAAATTCTTTTGACTTTTATTTCCCACTTATTTTTTATTCTATTTTAGATCTTATTTATCAGTTTACTTTTTCTTTAGTTACTTTTTCTTCATGCTTTTTCTTAACTTTATTTTTTTTTTGATTCTTTGTTTATTCTTTTTTCATTGATTTACTTAGTTCTTTTCTTCTTTATTCTCGTCCTCGTTTCCTTAATTCCTTAATTCCATTATTATTTTTTGGCTTTCTTTCTTGAAATAAGTAGAACAGTACTTTTAAAATAGACTTCGACTTTGTCAAATAAATTATTTAATTCAAGCCCTGAACATTTAATTTCTAAATTGAATTAAACTTTCAAACTAATTGTTCAGCCATCTTTAACAGAAATGTAAGGTATACTGAAAAATCTCTCTCTCCTCCCTCCTCTCTCTCTCTCTCTCTCAAAATATCTGACAGTTGATTAGATTATAAAAAGTGAGTCATTTCAATGCCCTCTAGTATATATATATATATATATATATATATATATATATATATATATATATATATAAGAAAAATTAAGACAGACACGTTATTCCATGGTGAATCAGAAGTGTGGCCTATTTCAGGCGAACCATCATCAGCTTCCGTCTTTATTTAACAAATGATTTTACACGAATAAGATTTACAAAGACCTAAAAAAAACAATATGATTATGTATGAATATGTGTATGTGTTCACCAAACCGATGTATTTTTCTTAAATTTTCTCTTTTAAGGGAGGGACCGTTATTTTTATTTGTTTTTTTTTTTAGGTCTTTGTGAATCTCATTCGTGTAAAATCCTTCGTTAAATAAAGACGGAAGCTGACGATGGTTCGCCTGAAATAGGCCCATACTTCCGATTCACCATGAAATAACGTGTCTTTCTTAATTTTTCTTATATTTGCTCTATATGTATTTATATGCATATATGTTTAGAGCTCTCTTAGAGAGTTATCATACCATTGTATGTTCAGGATACTCCTTTGGATTTTTCTATACCCACACTGCATGGGCATGCCTCCCAAAACTACCAGACGAACGCGGGCGTCCCTCAAGGTTCTATCCTAGGTCCCACGCTCTTTTTGATCTACATTAATGCTCTCCCCGACACCATTAGATCCCAAGTTGGCATGTATGCCGATGACACAACAATCTACTCCCGCATCGATCAGAAACCAGGTCTGGACGACAAAGTGAACCTCGCTGCCGTACTTGAAAGGGACCTCCAATCCGTAGTGACCTGGGGTAGGAAATGGTTGGTAAATTTCAATGCCTCTAAAACAAAGCTGCTATCAACTAATCACCATAGACAATCGCATCTACCTCCCATTAGCATGGGACAGGCTAGCCTCCCAGAGAGTAAAATACTACGCTTCCTTGGCCTTACACTCTCGGCGGACCTCAAATGGAATGACTATATTGAATCCATTGCCAAATCTGCTGCTATGAAAGTGGGCTCCCTGTGCAGGGCCCGGAAATTTTTCCCACCTGAATCTATTCTGCACATATACAAATCTACCATCCGCCCGTGTATTGAATATTGCTGCCATATCTGGTCGGGTGCCCCTGCTGCTCTCCTTGGGCTTCTTGACAAAATACAAAGGAGGATCTGTAACGTGGTTGATACTGACTTGGCAGACCGGCTGCAGCCGCTCTCACACCGGCGTGATGTGGCTTCCCTGTGCCTCTTCTACAAGTACTTTCATGGCTTCTGCTCCGATGAGCTTAGATCACTGGTGCCGCCTAAGCACGAATTTACACGAGATACTAGATTAGCAACTAGGTCCCACCCTTTTACAGTTAAACAAATGAGATGTAACCGTAAATTCTACTCCAACAGCTTCTTTTCTCGCGCTTCCCGCCTGTGGAACTCCCTTCCACAAATCTGCTTTCCCGACAGTTACAATCTCCAGGTGTTTAAATGTAGGGTCAATAGACACCTCCTATCACACTAACTCCCAACTATTCTCACAACACTCTCATCTACCCAACCCTCATTCTCGGTATCCTTACCCGCCTATCACCCACCCTCTGTCATTTCCTATATTTAATCAGCCTTTCTCCACTCTACGTAGCCCCCTGCACAGTAGTGGCAGTGACATGCCTTGCTCGGGGTGAAACGCTTATAAAAAAAAATATATGTTCTCAATATATGTCCCAGAAAATTCAGCTGTCCTCTCCTGATGTTAAGCATCTATTTTCTTTTTGTTCTGTCCATGGCATCCTCAGCATCTTTCTGTAGAACCACATTTCGGCTGGTTCAAATCTTTCCTCCATCTTTGTTGAGAGTGTCCAGCATTCGCTGTCATATTGAGAGACACAGATCACATAACAGCCCAGCACTCTCTTCTTTGTTTCCAGTCAAATCTTCCTCTCTCTCAGTACTCTACTTAGTTACTGGAATGCATCCTTGGTCATACCAATAGCCTTCGGATCTCAGTGTCGCACTTACCGTCCTTTGTTAGGACAATTCCCAGCTATTTAAATTTCTGTACTTGCTTGATTTTAGTCTCCTCTACATGGATTTTGCATTTTGGGCTATTCTTTTTATTGATCACCATGCATTCAGTTTTCTTGTAGTTTATGTGTAGCCCTTTCTTTTCACTTTCTGTAACTACTTCCTGTAGGAGGTCTTGTAGTTTACTTTCTCTGTCTGCTATCAACACTGTGTCATCTACTTATGGCTATCAATGACAAATACTGAAGAACTTCTAGCACTTTCGTAATAAGTATATGTTTATGGATTTAATATATCCTATTTTCTCCTTTTTTAATAATTTTTGCATAAATGGCACACAAGGATATATTGATGAATACTTTCTTTTATAAAACATTCAAGCGTTATGTTATATTTTTATTCAGTATAATTTCTCAAATTATATGTGGAACGCATTTTTTTATGTAAATGCTTTAAAAACGTTGGATATTATCTGCTTATGTTAACGTCTCATCGGTTCAAAAACTGTTTGTTCTTTAATGGATTTTGTCAGTGTTGAGATTCAAATATATGATTGTAAGTATGGCGTTAAGTTTCGTCATAAAAAAAGGCCAGCCTACATCTGGTATCACCAAAAGATGGCATAAAAGGAATTGGGCAAGAAAAAACGAGGAAGGAAGAAAAAAATGAAAAAAATTATTTTTTGCGTGTCAAGAATGTCAGTGAGTTAAAACGAAAACACATCAAGTTTCTGTTTTATTTATTCGTCAAATTAGATCTAGGGAGATAAATAGAGTCGATGATTAAACTAATTTTGAAGTATTTTATAACGTTACATATTTCGATAAGTGTCGGCAAGTTAATCTTATGTGGTAGAGTTAGAAACTGGTTACTAAGAGGCTAATAATGATAATAGAAAAATGATAATAGTTTTAAATGAGGTTGCAATTAATTTAATATTATATATTATTTTGAATACTAAATACTACGTAGTGAATATTAGATTTTATTGAATTTGTTATTATTATTACTATGTTATTATTACAAGTAAAAAATAACGGCAAAATGATTGAGAGGATTATATATATATATATAATCTCTGGCTGTTGATAAATCAGACAGTTTTCAGTCCAGGCTTGAGGCGGACATTTAATCTAGCTGCACTGATACAGCGAAACAGGCCTCTATGGAGATGATTTACTTATATATATATATATATATATATATATATATAAACAACGATCTTTATTATAATAGAGGGTTTATATATATATATATATATATATATATATATATATATATATATATATAGTTAGTTAGTTAGTTTTGGTTATGATTAAATGAGACCAGTACACAGTTGTATTAAAAAGTATTCAATACAATTATATTGTAGAACTTTTGAATATTTTTCATTTGGAAATAAGTTATTTCCACGACCTAGGTTTCAACCTTTTGGTATCTTCAGATAATTTGGAATAACAATTGTTATTATAAATCGCCTGAAGATAATGAAAGGTTGTAATCTAGGTCTTTGTAATAACTTATTTTCAAATTATATACATATATATATATATATATATATATATATATATATATATATATATATATATATAGTCTTCACTACCCAATGACATAATTATTGCAAAAATGAAGTAATAAGGCAATGCTTCGACAAACGAACTCATGGCAAGAGCTTTATGAATGGAACTAAAGAGAATGAACTTAACCGACTTTGTCTCTCTATTGTCTCTGTAAAGAACTGAACCGACGATGTATCACTTTCCGTGAGTGTGACAGGAATATATATATATATACAACGTTCTTCATTAAAATATAGAAGATTGTTATTATCATTATCGTCACTATTGCTATTTTTACTATTATATTTTGCTATTATAAATTTTTTATGCTTTTTTCTAACATTGTCTCGGAAATATTAAAATATTTCCGAGACAATATATACAGGGTGAAGCAAAAGTTACATATCATACGGGTTAATTGATCATGTTTTAAATGTCTAATTTGTTTGGATAGGTCTCGCTGAGTGGTCACTGAGGTCACCAAGCCTCACACATTTTGATTTTTTTCTGTGAAATCAGTTCTTTATCAGATGCGCACAAAAATATTTAACTACTTAAAAAGGAGTCAAAGGAAACTCTTCGGCTTATTAATGACTCATTTAGGTCAGTGCCATACGTGATACACGCTTGGGCGATCATGTCACGAAAGAGACATGACTGACTGGGCAGAAGATTATCCGGCAGTAGGTTGCCATTGCTTTCTGCGGTAGACTGGTTGCCGACCAAGGCTATAGAACCCAATCTGTCCTATTATTTAACCCAATAACTGGAAGGAAGAGACGGATTAATACCTTTCCCAAGGGTATTTGCGCGTAAGTGAATACAATGGATGCAGCCGGAATTCGAACTCGGCTCCCCAGCTTCTCGTTCCGAGCCGATATCACTGTACCACAACGCACATCATTTAGGTACACGACTGAAATGTGTTTTGTTAAAGGAGGACATTTGGAACAGCACTTATAACAATTAAAAAACTAGTAAATAAGAAGTTTATGTCTAATTATACTCTCAATAAATTATCTCTACAGTGAAGATATATATTACTGAATGATTGTGTTTTCTCAATATTCTTTTCCATTACTACCTCTTTAACAAATTATCCCTATTGTGAAGATATTACTGAATGAAGTCGCTCTCTTTTCTCTCACTACTTATTTTTTTACTAATGTTAAACCTATACAAGACGCAAGAGCCACTCAAGGTAGAAGGTTAGTGAAGGTTTTATTTGTGTGAGCAGTAAGATTAAGAGCTTCAGTTTATTAGAAAATATGGTAAAAATAACGGTTAATCTTAGACTTAAACAGGTTAAAATTTTAGTGAATGAGGAAACATCTTTTTAGGTGTCAATTGCAGAAAGTTGTGGTTCAAGAAACTTTTGAATAGAACTTACTTCTCACTAATGTCCCATTAAATACTTCAAAAACAAAACTGGCAACATCCCATCATCATTGAGCAGAGCAGAAATTTTGATCTGTCGCAATGGATGGGTATTCTTTCAAGCAGGCTCCTGGCATTGAACACCGCTTGTGAATTAATTCACGCCAGACCTCAAGTGAAATGCATATATATGATTCATCATCAAAGATGCTGTCAATACGGTCAGTTTCCTGTATTGCACTGTTAAGGTATTGACCCCTGCAATCCTCTAATTTCGGATTGTAGTTTTTTAGTCAGTCACTCAGTCAGTTAAGTGTCATATGTAATACACGCTTGGGCGATCATGTCTCAAAAGAGACATGACTGACTAGGCAGAAGATTATCCCGCAGTAGGTTGCCATTACTTTCTTCGGTAGACTGGTTGCCAGCCAAGGTTATAGGAACCCAAACTGTTCTGTTATTTAACCCATAAGTTGAGAGAAGAGACGGATTATACCTTTCCCAAGGGTATTTGCGCGTACTTGAATGCAAGGAATTCAACCGGAATTCGAACTCGGCTCCCCGATTTGTCATTCCGAGTCGATATCCGTTCCACCACAACGCGCATCAAGTTTTTAGTACTCAAACTAAATATTCTCTAATCATGCCGACTTTTATGTTATTATAGTGGTGAAAATAATTTTCTCACAGCCGACGTCAAGTGGTACGACTACATTGAATCAATCTAAAATTAAAACAAATTAAAAAAAAAAATTTTTTTCTTTAATTTTTAAAAATTTAAAGATAAAAATAATTAAAAATTCTTTTAAATCATTCGTCTTAACAAATCTTTTAAGAAACTTATCCATATATTCAAGTCACACACACACACACACATATATACAACGGTCTTTATTATAATAGAGAGGCGATATATATATTTTAACAAGTCAACGACATAATTATTGGAAAAAATAAAATTATAAGGTACTGTTAAAGAGTAAACATGTGGCAAGAGCTTTCATAAGTGGTAGTAAAGTTTAATAACTGGTAGTAAAGAGATTGAACTGAACCGACCTCGCCTCGCCATTGTCTTTCTAATGTACTAAGCCGATGCTGCTTTGCTGTTGCCCCTCTCTCCATGAGCGTAACAGGGTATATATATGATTTTTATTATAACAGGAAAGATATCCGAAGACAACTTTAAATAGAATTAGGACATATTCCTAAGTAATCTGAATTAAGACTAAATTGGCGCAACTTTAATATGACATTTCAATTTTCGTTTTTTAAGGATTATATATTTGAAATACTTCTTCTTTATGTGCCGTATCCCTTCAGGACGTAGGCGATCATTATTCTCAACAATTTCTCGTTTTCTTGCAGCTCTTAATAAATGTTGTCTTTTTCTTATTTCTCCTAAACCTTGTCCCACTATCCATTTACTAACGTTCACTAAGTATGTTGTCCGTCATTTTCCTCTGTTTCTGTGAGTATCAGATTTTCCAAACTCTCTTTCCTTATCATGTGTCATAAAAATTTTAACACTTTTCCTGGTGTTAATTAAAAGTTCCTTTTTCGGTTTGTCGTTACTTACATAACTCGGTCCATGGTATTCTCCACGTCCTTCTGTAGAACGCCATTTCTGTTGCTTCAAATCTCTTCATCTTTCAGGAAATCTTCCATCATTCACTACCGTATGGAAGAACTGATCTCACGTAAGACTTCATTACTCTTCTCTTTGTTTCTAACAAAAATGTTGTTTCTTAATACGCTGCTTAACTTTTGGAAGACATCTTTGCTTCTCCCAATGTGCCTTTGGATTTCACTGTCTCATTTTTCGTCCTCTGTTAGAACAAATATTAAACATTTTGTGTTTATTTGATTTTTAATTTGCATTTTAGGTTCATTCTTTTGCTAAAAACCATGTTTCCTCTATTCTTTCAATTGATGTTTAATCCTTTCTTCTTACTTTCATTCACTACCTTTTGTAGGCGTTTTTGAGGAAACGAATAATATTCATAATTCTAGCTCGTGTAAAATTCGTTGCCATTCATTAAGCTTAGCTTTGTTTGAAAAATGATGTTACCAATTTGAAGTACACAGTGAGGATCAATTTGGGTAGAAGTTGAACCAAATTCTAGCTTCCTCTACCATCTAGTTTATATCTTTACGGGCAATCTTAGCTTCCTGTGTAAATTAGTTTGTATGTTTACTTCGTCATTATTAATATTATTAGATGAATTTGATTAATTCTCATCGTTTTGTCTAATATCAACAGAAGCGTCTTGTCGTCTTCTATCACGTCTACTGTAGTAATTAAAAAAATACCACTTCCGGAGAAGTATCACTCTCTGATTTTCGTTTCCGGTGCGACCATATTTTTTCCTCTAAGGCAAAGGCTTTTCTTTTTCTTTTTCTTTTTTTCTTGCTACTCTTTAAGTATGCATCAGCGATGAGGGTTTTCAGTAAAGCTATCTAGCTGAATTAATTACGAAAAATGGTTTTAATTGTAATTTCGAGAAACCAGAAGTGTAAAATTCGTAAAATACTCTTCATAATAATACTGACCTAGATATATTAACCGGAAATAAAATATTAAAAACGATAGAAGATAACAGAACTTAATTTGAACTGTCAGTGATTGGCTACTGGTCAACTGGAATTTATCTTTTCTAGCTTCTCAAGGATGTCATATGTTAGCTTTTAATTTTAAGCAGTTACAGTGTTTGTAGATTGTTCTGTGACATATGTAATCCTATCAGGATGTAATTTATGTGGATAGGTAGTAAGATAATTATTTATCGGAAACTTTGGGAATAAAAACGAACTGACTCAAGGGATTAAAATAGATATATATATATATATATTTTCTTTAGAGGGCAGAGTGAGTTCTTTGGTATTTGGCGTAGCATAAAGTTTGTTAATAAGGTGAATATTGACAGCAGTCTGAAGAAATGACCGTTTGCGGTCCGCTTGAAGACCATGGTACGGATAATAGTAATCTTAGAAATGATGTCGATATCAGTCTGCTGTGTTTTTCTTGGTCCAGAAATGGTAGAAATGTCAGTAGCCGATGATCTTTTAACTGCTTCTTCAAGCGACACGCATGGTCGCGTTATTTTGTTCCATCCTCTGCTTGTGTCGTTTTGGGTCTATCTATCTCCGGTCTGGAGGTGTCGGCATTTTTATACTCAAGAATTTGGCGAGAACATTAAAAACCTCTTTGTATCAATTTTTTATTGGCCAAATCATTTTATTTTACAGCGTTCCTTTCTTTTTCATATTTTTTTTAACGAAAGTTATGTGTAGAGCCTCTCGAATTTTTGACATTTTTCCGTCACAAATAAGCAGGTCCTGAACATTTCCGATGTTTTGGGCTAGGTTCAGTCTTCTTTCTCTTTTTATTTGAGGGCTGCCTTCTCATAGGCTGAGAGGAATCTAGAAAGAGAAATTTAAAGAGAGAAAGAGAGAGATAGGAGTTTATAGAAAAGCACAAATGTCATATTTTAATTTTTTTTATTTTTGCTTATATATTTTATTCTTATATTTTATTTTTATCAGGACTTACTACTGGTCTTTGTAAGCAGTCATCTTTAATAAAACTGATTTTGGGTTGTGTAAACTTTGCTATCATTAGTTTCTGTGTGTTTACAAACTGAAGCAGCATTGAAAAAAAAGATTTTTTAAAATCTTTGTTGCTAAAGGTAAATAAAATAAGATTGAACTCGGGCTTAATAGCAAAATTACTTACTCAAGAGTTGTCAACATATGTTTAAACAAACAGTGTATTTCTTCAAACATTCACGGCTTGAAGATGTAAATTCTTCGTTACAACTGCTGATGGCATGAGCATGGATGTGTTTTTCTTTTTTTATGCTCAATACTTTTGTAGATTTCAAGCAAAATGTTACTTATCTTCAATGAAAAACAGCTTGATTTTTTAACTGCATATACATGCCTGCTCGTAAAAAATGCTAAAATATGCTTGTTTGCAAAAAAGTCAGAACTTATCCCAGTTGATGCCGAGGTTAATTTGAAGTCTGAAAATATTCCTTCATTCATATATTAAGTTCTTTTTTTTACGTTTTCATTTTAGTTCTTTAGACACCGGGATTTTTATTCTCTACTTCATTCAAAAATATTTTTGTTTTCATCTTCAGTATGTATGTTTTCATTTGTATATTATTTTTATTTGAACATATTTTTTTATGTCAAATTGTTCTTGTTTTCTTTTCTCGTCTTTCTTAATTTTTATCCTATTTAATTTTTTATTCTTTCTTTTTTGTTCAATACTTTTTCCTTCTCCTTCGTCAATCTGCCTTCGCCTTCATTTACATATTTGGTTCCTTTATTCCCTGTTTTGTTAATCTCAGCAATCCTGTAATATTCAGTCGTTAACATTCGTGCATCATCTTTCACCGTGGTAGACAGATTGCCTCACCCTTCTACTTTTTTCAACCCAAACGAACCCCTTCCCGTCTTTTAGCTCTTTTATAACTACATCTATCTATCTATCTATCACTATATTTCTGAATATATATTTCTATCTCAAGTGTATTCATATTTAACAGTAGTTTATACAAACTTGCTGTGTACCTAAAATCTTTTAGAATGTGATAGAATTTCATCTTTACATAACAACATTTAAAAAAATTAAGTTGACAAAATCCACGCCCTGAAAGTAACAAAATATGGAAAACTGTGAACTTTAGATGCTTGTTTCATCATCTTTAAGGAACCTCCGCGTCGTTTTCGACTTTTTGTTAGCACCTTTCCTCGTATAAGCATGCGGTGTAGATATAGAAAAATTCAAAGAAGTATCCTGTACATACAGTGGTAGGATAACTCTCTAAGAGAGCTCTAAATATATCTCTATAGAAATACATAAAGAGCAAATATAAGAAAAATTGAGGCACACACATTGTTTCATGGTAAATCTGATGCATAGGCCTATTTCAGGCAAACCATCATCAGCTTCCGTTTTTATTGTACAGAAAATTCGTGTAAAATCTTCTGTACAATAAAGACGTAAGGTGATGATGGTTTGCCTGAAATAAACCATACTTCTGATTTACCATGAAATAACGTGTCTGCCTAAATTTGATAGATTATAATTTAGAACATGTACACTTTGTAGTAGACTGTAATTTGTCCATGTTCTAAATTATAATTTAAAATAAATATTCATAGCTCTATTTCTATATTGAGCACTGTTTTAAATTAATATTTTGAATGTTGTTAATATTTTCTTCGTTCCTTATTCACTTGGATATATATATATATATATATATATATATATATATATATATATATATATATATTATAAGGAAGTAAAAGAACAAATACATTAAAAACACTGTTCATGCATTTGTAAAGAGTGTTCATTACAAAGTAGAGCTTAATATTGTAATTTTGTTTTTACATTGGTTTATAAAAGCAGTATATTACGACAGAAAAATTTATGTTTCAGACAATACTGTTATTCTTCAAGTGATATTTTAAAATAAATGGTGAAAATGATTTATTTAGAAAATTTCAGATGAATTCATGGCTATTTAGATAATTAAGGACCGGTAATTGGAGAAAGTTAAATAATATGCCTGTAGGTGTGGCAATATTGCTCAAAATACAGATGATTATGCTAAAATTTCAATAATTTCTTTATAAAATACGTTTTTTTATTATTAGCTTAAGAACTGCACCAACACACACGCACACACAGACACACACACGTACATATAAATATAAAAGTGAGCATTGTGCATAACATTAGGTTCCATGCTAAACGTAATCGTCAAGACATATGCCTGATGGCTGAGTTTAGTGTGAAACAAACTGGCGCCTCATTATCCATTTCTATATTTTCATGCGCTCTATATGTAGAATGTGCATTGTAGTGCAGTGGATATTAGCTCAGAACGAGAAATCGAATAGCCAAGTGCGAATTCCAGTTGAATTCGTTTTAGTCACTTACGCACGAATACCTCAAGGAAAGGTATTAATCCGTCTCTTTTCCCGCCATCTTTCGGTTAAATAGCAGGACTGATTGGATTCTGTAGCATTAGTTAGCAGCCAGTCTACCGTAATGGCAACCTACTGCGCGAAAATCTTCTACCTAGTCAGCCATTTCTCTTTCGAGACATGATTGCCCAAGTGCGTAACAGGAATGACACTTGACTATTTATTGATCACTTTAGCCATAAATATAGCATAACTTAAAACTATGTTTTTTATCGTTAGTGTGTGTGTGTGTGTGTGTGTGTGTGTGTGTGTGTGTGTGTGTGTGCATCTATATGAATAGAATAAGGTAGGAACAAAGTCTTTAATTGAACATGTTTCACTTTAACAAGCTTCTTTGGAGATTTTTGTAAAAGACGAATCATTAAATCGTCTTTAAAAATCTCTAAAGAAGCTTCTTAAGTTAAAACATTTTAGATTAAAGACTTTTTTCAACCTGTTCTTTACTTAATCTATTCATCTTTTCGGATTTCGATCCATATTTTCAAATTATATGTATATATATCATATGTGTGCGTGTTTGTGTGTATGCATCTGTGTGTGTGTGTGTGTGTGTGTGTGTGTGTGTGTGTGTGTGTGTGTCTGGAAAAAGGAATTCATTATATTTCCTGTGTACTCGTGTTTGCAAAGACATCCTCTTTTTAACTGTGAAATTGACCGGCAAGTGACAATTTCCCAGGAGTTTAGACGTCAAATCTGCTATGAGCCTTGTTCCTCGGACGTAGATGATCATGGCCTTTCTACATCTCCCTATCCCTTGTAGCTCTTAACACCCCTTCTCCTGCTACCCCTCTCAAATTCTGCTTCGCCATCCATCTGCTCAGGTTAATCAAGTACGTCACGCGTTGCTTTCCCTTCTCTTTCCTTCCATCTATCCGTTCCGTGAGTATCAGATTTTTTTTATGAGATTGTCCAGCAGTTGTTGACATATTGAAGGACAAACATCACATAATAAAATCCTGTACTCTCTTCTTTGTTTCCAGCGAAATTTTCCTGTCTCTTAATACTCTACTCAGCTTCTGGAATGCATCCTTAGCCATGCAAATACGCCTTACGATCTTAGTGTCGCACTTATCGTCCCCTGTTAGAACACTTTGGGCTCCTCTTTTTACTGATGACCATGCATCCAATTTACTTGTAGTTTATATGTAGTCCTTTCTTTCCGCTTTCTTTAACTAGTTTCCCTTCCGTATCAGCTATTATCACTTTTTCATTTGCATATCTTATAATGTTCAGATTATGGCCGGCAATGACGAATCTTAGCAGGACTTCTAGAGCTATCAGAATTGTTTCGTTGTATAGGTTGAGTAGATCTAGTCAGAAAACAAATCCTTACCTTACACCCTTTTCTATCTGTTGAACTCGTTTTTTGTCTGTTTGCAGGCAGTTTGCTGTCAGTACATGCTCTTGATTACTCTAATGTCTTTCTGAATATGTCAAGGTTACTGAGCCTTTCTATCAAGTCTTTGTGGCGTACTTTGTTGAATGCTTTTGCATAATCTATAAAACACAAGTACACGTCATTCTGCATTTGTATTGCTCTTTCCGATAACATTCTAAGAATAAATATCGCATTCCTTGTTCCAGTGTCCTTGACGAAACCTCACTGTTATGTGCCTATCTCTAGCTTGATTCTACTTCACGCTCTATTCCTCAGAATGCGAATGATGAGTTTTGTTATGTGACTCATTAAGCTGATTGTTCATTGGAGTTCACATTCGTTTGCACCAGGTTTCTTAGGCAGTGCTATGAAAATCGATCTGCTTAGGTCTTCCGGTATATCGCCACTGTTGTATATTTTATTTATTATTTCTGTACTTTTTCTGGTAAAATCATCTAAGGCTGTCCCAATCTCTATTACAATGTCGTCTGGTTTTGCTGCTTTGTTTCTATTCAGTTTGGCCAGTGCAGCCTCCACCTCGGATTTTAATATTTCCGGTTCGTCGGTATGTCTGTGTATTGTCGGTCGCTATCTCTTGTCGTGGTAAAGATTTCCTATATATTCTTTTGCCAAAGTATTTTCTCTTTCCCTAATATGAGCGTTCCTTCCTTAGATTTTACACACACTGTTCATGAGCATGTCTTTTGTTCTGTTCTCTTATTTTTCATGCATTTCTCCTTTGTTAGTAGTACTCAGTCTCTCTATTTCTGCACATTTTCGTTGAGCCAATAATCTTTAGCTTGGCTGCATTTGCTCCTTATTTTCTTGTGTAGTTTACTGTATTTCGTTCCATGTATTGGCATCGTTTTCTGTCTCTTTTTCATCATTTCGTGAATCTCATCTGTGATCTACTCATTTTTCTTCGACGTCTGTTTTCCTTTGGGACGATATCGTTTGCCGATGTCACTAAAGCTTTCTTTACTGCGTCCCATTTCGTGTTTCCGTTTCCAATTTATCCATCGTATTTTCTTTTCAAACTTTCCGTGTATTTTTCCAACAGATCGAGGTTGTTCATGAGTTTGTTTTATTGCAGCCTGGGTGCTGCACTAAGCTTCTTCTTTAGTCTCCGAAGATTCATCCTTAAATTACATATAACCGGTAGGTGGTCGCTTCCACATTTGGCACTTGGATAACTTTTATAATGAACATCTACATTTCTGGATCTCCTGTTTATAGTTATATAGTCGATTTAGTTATTCGCGTCACCTCCTGAATTCTAATTTCTTGTGTTTTACACTGAGCCTTGGCGAAAGTGAAGTAGAAAGATACCATTTCCTCCTCAATATTTTGTGTTGTTGGTGCATACAGTACTATAACCGCTATGCTGAACGTTTTTCCTTTCAATTTGACCTGGAGAACTCTTTCAAATAACTGGCAGTAACCCAAAACACAATTCTTCATGCCTCGGTCCAGTATCAAGCTGACCCCCTTTTCATTATTTGTACCTCCTGCGTATATGACCGTGTTTATTTGTTTTCATATAAGCTGTTTTAGAAAGTAGAAGTAAATATTCAAACACATGTATCCCTAAATACTAAATATAATCATTAATATTAATATATTAATAATTTTTATTGTAGATAGATATTATATTTATATATATATTGTATTAGTTGTTACAATGGTTTATAAATTCATAGTATCATTATAAACCATTGTAACAACTATTACAGTATAACGCTCTACGTTGTATCGAGCACAATTTATAAAAGTAAATGCATGAACAGCAGGTAAAAAAAACCTACGAGTTCCACAACTTTGTTACAATATATATATATATATATATATATATATATATATATATATATATATATATTGTGTTAATTTTGTTATTACAATGGTTTACAAAAGCATAATATCACTACACAAAAATGTTCATATTTCAGAACAATTCTGTTCTTCTTCAGGTGATATGTTAAAATAAATGGTGAAAATGATTTATTTTTAAAATATAAAAGGAATTCATGGTTATTTAAAAAATAGGGAATGGTAGTTGAAGAAAATGCTTCAGGTGTGTCAATAGTGTCAATATTGTTCAATCAAAAATAAGAATTATGTAATCATTGTAACACGGTCGTCTCCGGCTGGCTGGCTGACCCGGTCACGGAAGCCAATTACGATGAGGTCCGGAACCTTGTGTTGATAAAAAAAAATTACGACACCAAAAAAAAAAAAAAAATATATATATATTTAAATAATTTCGAAGACGCCTGGTTAAGTTGCGGAAAAGTCTTTATATATATAAGAAAAAGAATTAGCAGCAGAAGCAGAATATACAGTTGTCGAATTTCTATTTTCACAACGGAGCAAAAGTTCTAATATTTGGGTTATGAAACAGGGCAGGATGGCTTGGTTTCTAGACATGTCACTTTTTATTTTTTTGTCTGGATAACATACATAGTGGGACCTTAGATTTTTTAAATGGATAGACAATAGATTTTTTAAATGGGTAGACAATAAAATTTTAACAGGAAGTTGTATTTTAGTTTTTTTTTTTATTGAACAATAGATTTTTTTACTACCATCTCATGAGTAACGGGGTTGGAAAGTTTAAGTCAAAATTCGGATTAAATAATTATGGTATACTTAGTTATATTGTATTAAGAACAACTATTAATTATTGTGTGGGTCATTTAATTTAGTAAAATGATTTTTATTTTTTAATTATGTTAGAGTATAATTTATAAATGAAACATTGTAATTAATTAAATTTTAAAGAAAATTATTTTCTCTGAGTTAGGTACATAGTGTGACCACACAATACTTAAATAGGAAAATAATTTTTAACAGCAAATTGGATTTTTTAAAACTACTTCATGAGTAATGGGCTGGAATGTTTATGTTAGAATTAGGATTAAATAATTATGGTATATTAAAGTATATTGTAGTTAAGAAAACTAATTAAGTATTGTGTGGGTCAGTTATTTTAGTAAAATAATGATGAATTTTTAAGTTATATTAGAGCATAAGTTATAAATGAAACATTGAATTATTTTATCTGGGTCACATACATTGTGGGAAAATACATTATTTTAATGGGCAGACAACAACAGCAGGCTGAACTTCATGTTTTTTTTTAAAAATTAGATTTAGTACTACCTCATGAGTAAAGTGGGTGGAATGTATAGTTTAGAATCAGGATTTTAATAATTATTTATTTATTTATTTTTTTTTTATAAGCATTTCACCCCGAGCAAGGCATGTCACTGCCACTACTGCGCAGGGGGCTACGTAGAGTGGAGAAAGGATGATTAAATATAGGAAATGTCAGAGGGTGGGTGATAGGCGGGTAAGGATACCGAGAATGAGGGTTGGGTAGATGAGAGTGTTGTGAGAATAATTGGGAGTTAGTGTGATAGGAGGTGTCTATTGACCCTACATTTAAACACCTGGAGATTGTAACTGTCGGGAAAGCAGAGTTGTGGAAGGGAGTTCCACAGGCGGGAAGCGCGAGAAAAGAAGCTGTTGGAGTAGAATCATGGTATACTAAGTTATATTATAGTTTAAAAAATAAATTTAGTATTGCGTGGGTAATTTATTTTGGTAAAATAATTTTAAAGTTATATTGGAGCATAAGCAATTGCAATTAATTAAATTTTAAAGGTATTTTTGTTGTAAAGGGACTGGAATTTTTTAAGTTGGAATTAGAACTGAATAATTAGTATACTAACTAAGGTATGTTGTAGTTAAGAAAAACCAACTAGTATATTGGAGCACAAGTTATAAATGAAACATTATAATTAATTAAATTTTAACGAAAAGTATTTTCGATGTTTATATAAAACAGTCAATTCATCTCTACGGTTTAATAGTTCCTCATTTTTAGGGGACCTTAAAATCTGCAGCTTTTCACTCAGACACAAAAGGCAGATATCGTAGAACGACTTAAAGGTTCTTATTTTTTTCAGAATTTTCTATTTTACATTGAGGGTTTTGTTTGTATCATTTAACTTCCAAAGATACGCGGAAAGGCATGTTTGGTTTCGGTACGTGTTGTTTTTAAAGAAAGTTAGGTGCATATACCAACGCTGTTTAAAAGTGTTCATAGTAGACCCGATGTAAACTTTTTTAATAGTTGGATTTTCATTTGATATTATATTACATTGGTACACAATAGAATTTTCCAGACAGCAATTGTTAAGATTTTGACAATTGAATAAGTTTGTATTATTGTTGTCTTTATTATTTTTATAGTTATTGTTACTTTGGATAACGTGCTGATTTAAGATATTTCTATTTCTATTATGATTTTTCTAGATTATTTGTACAACTATAACTTAATTTAAGGGTATGTTTATTAAAGATTTTACTTAGAGGGTTATTAATAGGGAAATGTTTCTTAATTAAATTGAGGAACTTCAGCCCTAACTTAGTGTTAACCATTTGCTTGATATATATATATATATATATATATATATATATATATATATATATATATATATATCATTAAAGTTAAAGAAAAGCCAGCAATATGCTATACAAAGTGAGAATCATACTCACTTCATAATAATAATGCACTACGAGATTATCTTGAAAAATTAATCCACGGCCAAAGATCTAACTTTGTAAAATCTGGCATAATCAAGGATGAAACACACTATATTAGCAAATTACCCGACAAGACAAGCTTACTACGCAGTAGACTATTGTTCACACACACACACACACACACACACACACACACACACACACACACACACACACACACACACACACACACACACACACATTTATGGGAATGCACATATATATATATATATATATATATATATATATATATATACTAATAAATATACATATTATCTTACATTTTGGACAAGACTCAGAGTTTCATGCATAATGCAATCATCAGGTACATATTCAGTTAGGCTTTTCTCGACTTGAATTAGTTTTTATTGTTCCTTGCTTTAAGTTCAGTATGGTTAATAAATCGGATGTGCGAGTAAATATATCATTTATGCATGTATTATTTGTTTGTCTGGGTTTATATATTTATGTATGTACGGTACTTTTGCAAGTTATATGTATGTATATGTATATATGTGTATGTATTTCATATGTATATTATATGCATATCTATGTGTATTGTATATTTTATGTTTATAATATGTGTATTTTATATGCAAGTATTTTATGTATATATGTGCATATTGTATATCTGAATTAGGTATTTTATTTGAATATTATATGTACGTAATTTATGTGTATATTATATACAAGTATATATAACGTTTGTGCATTTTGTATCTGCATTATAACTGTATGTTTTATATATATATATATATATATATATATATATATTTACTATTATATATTTCACTTTTATATTTTTTACGATCATATCCTTTTATGTATATTTTATTTATATGATATATATATTTTTCACACACACACACACACACACACACACACACACACACACACACACACACGCATATATATATATATATATATATAAACAGATTTTTGTGCTACAGAATTTGAGTATTGTTTTAAAAGTTATAACTTTTATACTACAGGGCATAATGAGAATAAAATATAAAAAAGTAAAGAAAACAACCTTTTTCGCTTCCGCTCGTCAAAGTTTTTTAATTTGGGGAACTTAATGTAAAATGTAAGTGGAGTGAAAAATGAAATGGTCAGTAATGGGACAGAAGGAATGAACTGCTAGAGACTGATCACAGCAAGGACCCAGAAAATACTCTCGTTGCTTACACAGCGAGGGTCTGCAAGACCTTATGTAAACATAGTCCACCATCTTCAAATGAAAAAGTGAATTAGAATTGAGCAATAGAAAAAAAAACAAACAATTCACACTAAACTGCATGACACTACAAGGAACTTTTTCTATTTTTCATAAGTTGTTCACAAATTGTCGAACAATACGTGTAACGGACAAGTTCATTTTCTTGCCAGGTATGTTTCCTAATTTTCAGTGGAACATGCTGTTTGATTCTACTGTCAAGCTGTTGAGTGGTTCTACCTATGTAACGGGCACTTCAGCCATAATTATATTTGTAAATTACAGAATTTGTTTGATGAGGGGGCAGAACGACTTTACAACTTGAAGCTAAAACAGTTCTAGTACCGAACACAAAACGCATTTTAACAGTAAAATAACATTTCTCCGCATCAGAAGAAATTTGCCTAGTTAGGTTTTCACTCTTCTCTCCAATCCACGGAAGTCTTAAATACTCCGGGCATTTAGCAATAACTACGAGCTTAATCTTTCTGAAGTCAGCGATCTTGTTACAAATCACAGAATTGACAACAGTGAGCGGATACTCACTATTGCACAAAGTTCTCTTTATAAAATTAATTTCACTATCAAGGAAATCTTCAGAGCAGATAATCAATCTCCTATGAGTTAAAGCAATTCCTATTTGGGAATTGATTATATCATGAAGATCATTAATGAAGATCAGAAACAGCGTACGACTTAGGATAGAGCCTTCAGAGACACTCGTTCTTGTGAAATAACCTGGAAACATTTAATCCAAAACGACCTTTATTTCATGATTTGAAAGGAACGATTGGATTATATGTACGTGCGTTTGTTCGTGTGTTTGTGCGACTAATAAAATATATGCTGTCGTGTTTGAAAACACGTGTTTATTAATTCTAATATAATTATTTTATCTTATTTAATTTACAGAAATTCTAAACCGCATAAAACAGTATATGTACAAATAAAAGTATTTTTCGTTTTAACTGATACGTTTGGAACGTTAATGATTAAGTCATTTAAGAAGACTGGTATATCGGTTTTAATGTTGAAATTATTTTCTTTTATATTATTTATATAGTTTTAAAACCATACTAGAATAAATATGAATAAAGATAAAAGGAAAACTTTCCTTAGTCGACATGTTTCGTCATCTAATGATTTGATCAAGTTAATTGTAAAAAAAAAACTATTTTGTATTCATACACAGTACACAAAAAACTATTTTGTATTCATACAGTAACTGTTATTAGTTTTTAGAATTTTAAAGTTAAGTACGTTCATAAATTTACACCAGGCTAAGTGAAAATAAAGGCAAATTTATGTATGATACTAAGTGTTGTAATGTGTAATAAACGAAAGTCAGTAAATATTGTTGTTGAATATTTTTCTAATCAATTTATTTTTTTCTAATATATTTTTTATTTGAGATTAATTTGTTTATTATTTACTTTTAAATAATAAAATTTTCATGGTCATGCATGCTGACTTCAGAAAAAACGTATTTTTTTCATTAACGGGGATGTTTGAAGAAAAATCCAAGAGGCAGATTTATATTTTGGTAAGCTTCGATAGCATCACACTGAAGAATATTTCCTGTCTAAATTTTTTTCTCTTTTAATAAGTGTAATATTCCACCAACTTAGCATAAGGCACATTGACAGCTGAGGGGTTACTTTTTAGCTTGTCGTTTTACCTGAATCACGGCCGTCTAACATTTTTTGGTCCACTGTCAAGCTGGCTATACATGAGGACGCTAGCTATTCTGTTGTCACTCATCCTTGCAGCATGACCAGCTCAGCAAAGTTGTGACTGCATCAGGAAAGTCACAGTTCCACCAATGTTCCATTTTGCGAGAAGATCAGCATTTGTATATGTAAAACAAAATAAAAAAGAATTTGTGTTCTTTCAGTTTATATGTATTTTATTGTGAAGGATTAAGATGGGGAAATAACACGTCAAATGATTCACGTTTCAATCATTTAAGCTCAATCCAGTTATTTGCTATTCTTCTTAAATTACAAGTATCTATAAACAAATCATATCAATTTACTTAGATTCTTTGCGATTTTAAATAATATTCTCTCTAATATTCTGTCATATTGTTGTCGATAGATTTTCGTGTTTGTAGGCTTTTGGGGTCGGATTACTTTCATCATTTTTCCTTTGCTTATCGATGGAATCGGTTCTCGATGACTGAACTGACCACCACGTCATTATTTATTGTCTGTCGGTATATTTTAGGTAACTGTCCTGAGGACAAACATGAGACCGACCATATCGTTTTCACCATATGCTGACATGACGCTATCTAATATTATTTGATTTAATATTAATAATTCCCCTAATTTTATGCGAAGTCATACCACTCCTCACTTTTACACCGTGTTTTAATACTGCTCTTATGTAGTGCAGGAGTGCTATAAAATATATTTCTTTTTCACCTTAAATAAATCACAAAAGTTAATTTCGAGAGAAATGTATTAGATTTAAATTATTAATTATTAATACACATATTATAAAACATGCTTTATTTTCAGAAAGTTATAGAAAAAATATACAGGATGTGGACAAAATAATGAAAACAATTTTAAATTTCAAGCAAATTTATTTCTATATGGAGTAGAAACACCTTTGGCAGTAATTGCAGTTTAAATTCTGCGTGGCATCGACTCGTACAAAATTTGAATTGTTTTCAGATCAACTTTTATCCATTGTCCAGCTAAACTAGTCTCCAGTTCTTTCAATGATGATGGTCGAGAATAGCCTCAATTGTTTTTTACTAAAATTAACCATAAATGTTCAATGATGTTAAGATCTGAGGATTGAGGTGTCCAGATAAGATGTTCTACTTCTCTAGAATGTTCTCCATGCCATTCAGCTACAATTTTAGCAGTTTGAATGAGTGCTTTATCATCCTGAAAGAAGGCATTATTTCTCCGGAAACAGTTCTTGAACTATAGGATGAAGTTGATCATTTAAAATTCTTAAATAGTCTAATTAAGTAGGATAATTTTCTGCCCAGTCAGTCATGTCTCTTTCGAGACATGATCGCCTAAGCGTGTATCACATATGGCACTTAACTGACTGATTGTTCCTGGGAGTATAAAATTACGTACAAAATGTCTGTAGTTGAAAGCATAAAATTACGTACGAAATAGTTTGATTTCGATCTTTAAATAACCCACAGGGGTATTGATGTATCACTAAACAAAATCAACCAACATTTTTTGGCTTTTTTCACTTACAATATATTTATATTTACTCTATTTAATTTTCCTTTCTTTTTATTGTTTGCTTTTCTATCGACATTTCTCATCTTCATGTTCTTCGTTGGTTCCTTTAAACTATATTTATTCATTTTTTTCTTCTTTTTTCTTGTTTGTTTTTTCTAAACTTGATCCTCTGCTGATTCTCTTAAGCTTAACTTAGTTTGGCACGAGGCCATAAATATCGAGCACTCTGTATCAATCAAACTCACGACAGAGTAGTAATATTTAACCAGACTATGTCGTTCCCTATTCTCCTATCTTTGCGCCCCTGTCTTCGTCGTAATGTTTTCTTTTCTCCCCTCGTTTCCTCCGGTGGAGTTCTTCATTGAAAAGACTCAATATGGGTCTAATTAGTAAGCCCGAATTCTCGCTGATGCGGTTTCACTGTCACATGTTGTTGACGAGCAGTAAGAGTTATAATGCAGTTGCCAACATTTTGAAACGGGGAAATGCGCATAGACAGAACAGCGCAATCAGCTGTAAAGAGAGGAAAATTCAAAAATTAGAGAGAAGAGAGTCGGAAGACTGCAGTTGCCTTTTGAGCTTTTTCGTTCTCTTTGCTAATTTCCTTTCGTTCTTGGCGACGGTTAATTGGACTTAACTTACTCCCGCCAAAATCTTAAAAAGGCGAAAAAAATTCAGTGAAAAACTGTAACGGATAGAAATATACACGTACTCACTGACAAAAGGGCACACATACAGCACACGTGTACACTATATTCAAATCAATTTTTTTCATATAATAAAATTGATATTAACTAAATGATAAAAATTTTCAAGAGATACTTACATATGAACCATATATAACAAGATTCAGTCCATGATAATTTATTTTATGTTTTGAGATTGTAGTATTCAGTTATCGGAGCGTTTATCTATCTATCTATCTATCTATCTATCTATCTATCTATCTATCTATCTATCTATCTATCTATCTATCTATCTGAGTGGGCCCGTGCTGTCAAAAACGACGGGAAGATATTTATATCGATATGCTGTCTAAAATGACGGTAACATATATTGATGTACTTATTTTTGAGTATTTTTACATTAATACATAAGAAAAATCCAAACCCCTGATCATGGCATAAAGAATATAAAAATACATACACAAGAAAGGCCAAGCATTGATACGGTGATGATTAGCTAGAGTATCATTTTCAGAATGAGGAATGTTGCTAAATGAAAAATCCGAAATAATGTCTGTATGTATACACATTAGAAAATACGTTTGGGCTCCTACAAACACTGATGTACAACATTATTTTGCTAGTTTTGCTAGTCTTGACTATCCTTATTTTAAACTTCTTGTTATGATTTCAAAAAGCGTTGAATAATCAGTTAATATATAACGCCTGACGATACCGAAAGGTTGAAACCTTGGTAGTGTAATCCGATGATCTTTCTAATTTGAATATACATATGTGTGCATGTATGTGTGTGTGTGTGTGTGTGTGTGTGTGTGTGTGAGAGAGAGAGAGAGAGAGAGAGAGAGAGAGAGTGGACAGTAAGATTCTCACACTACTAACCAAAATTTGATCAAATGACCAATATCAGAAAGTTCCTGATCGAGCCAACAACTTTTCAGTAACCTTTCTCGCTCTCTCTTCTTATATGACAAAATAAATAAAGAACAAAGTAGGAAATGTGTTTTAATTCAGCTTGCTTCACTTTTATTAAAGCTTCTTCAGGGATCTGCTTAAATAAAATGCCAAAAAACACCTACCGTAAAATAAAAAAATATTAAAAACGAAACGGAACTTGTAAATCTTTACATGAGCCATGTTTACTCTGTTTACAAGAAAAATTACAAATGATCAAATTCACAAAACTCAACTTGCGGAATAAACGGAGCGAAATAAGTTCCATCTGTCAAAAAACATCTAAAATATACCCTAAAGTATAGTTAATTTTTTCTAATATAATATAACTAGATAATTTATAATATATCCCTTAGCATATTTATTGATTCTCATATATTCTAAAAATAAATTTCTTTTATTTAACGTGTGAACGGACACTCGCCGCCTGGTCGTTGATGTCTTCGATTCAGCAGCTGGTCTTTAGGTCGACTATTACAACGGTATTCTTCCTCGTCCACGTTGTGAATGTTGATCCCAAGGAAGTCACGCTGAAATCTTGCTATCTGACAACTTGAACCAGACTGGTCGCACGTGCACATTTGAGTTAATGAAACGGCAGCAAAAATAAATAGAATGACGCCCGAATAAGTTGGGGAAAAGGTCTTTATATACAAACAAAAAGAAAAAAAAGAATATAACAATTGCCAATTCTACTTAGTCGACAACGGAACGTAAATTTTGCCCAAAAGAAGTGTTTGTCTTCTTAACATTAATTCGAGGTTTTGTATGGTAATGTCAGTTCACTCCAATCGGAGCTTTCAAATTTGTGACGATTCAAAAGTGTCTTTGTTCGCTTTTCACCGAAGCTTTAGGGAAACTGCCGAAAGTTGGTCTTTGTGCGTATATTAGGCAGCGGCGGTGGTGGTGATTTATCTTGTCAGGGCTCCGTATTTTTGCTTGTCCCAAATTCACTGGTGAGAGGATGACGAACAAGCAAATCTAATCTCTGGTGAATGAAACCACTCTCGCCACCTTTTTCTCTGTTCTTTTCCTCCGGTTCTTATGTGTATAATTTAAATTTCCCTAATTATCTCCTTCTTCCATTTATTTATAATAAGTTTTGCTTCCTACATAGATTAGATTTTAATTTTGGTGCATCTGTAGCTTTTCCCTCCTACTTACAACCACTAAACCAATGGTCAAACCACCTGCCTTTCACTACCAAAAGAAATTACACTACGATTCTCCTCGGTTTGAACCTATCGCAACCAACGTTCCTCACCTCTTCATTTACTAACCCTTGCTCTCTAACAAGAATTTTTCTCCATTCTTTGGTTGACTGGTATTGACAATGCATGTTTCGAACTGACATGGAGAAATAGCTATCCCTACCTAAATGTGATCTGAATTTACAGATAAATTAATGAATATCTGCTCTGTAAATTAAATTTGCATTGAGCTCTCTGTTGGATCAGTTTTAATATTTAAACGATATCCTGGATTTTTACTGATATATATATATATATATATATATATATATATATGTGTGTGTGTGTGTGTGTGTGTGTGTGTGTGTGTGTGTGTGTATGTTGAAAATGTATTCAGTAATCTCCCAGTCAAATAAACAGTCACCCCTAATTACCACCTTCTAATATAAGTCCAATTATTCTGCGAAAACTTCTATGATACTGATCGACACAAATGCCTTTCTACCACCACTCTAGCAGCATTTATACTCAAAATAACGGTGTAGTGATGGGTTAGCCTCTTGGACCGACTCTATGGAAATTCTACAGGACACGTATAGAAAACGAAATTTTCAATAACTTTACCAGGCACAAACCCACTTATGAGTATGTTATATCGACGACATCTTCATATTATCAAACAGCTAAGATAAAATTTAAAAAAATAATGAACTCAATGTTAATAATAAATTTTAAAAATCACTTTTCTCGGTCTATTAGTTAACCTTAACAGTCAAAAATTTATCACCTCACTTTATAAAAAATACACTAGCAAAGAAAGATCTGCAATGTGACTGTCATGACTTGGTATCTCTACATCAGTCACTTTCTCATTGACGTAACGTGGCTTTCTTTTCTTTTCTACAATTATTTTCAATGTAACTGCGCTGATGTACTTTTTTCCTTAGTGCCTTGTCAACGTGAATGTAAGATTGGCATCCTGGTCCCAGCTCCTTACCGTTGAAATGGTTAAAAGTAACATTTTTTCTAGCATTTCCCACTTGTAGAACTACCTTCAGTTTACTTGCTTGCCTGATAGCTAAAATCTCCAAAAATTTAAATGCAACATTAATTGCCATCTTCTATCTACTTGAATCCCGTTCATCTTTTATACTTTTTTCAATGCCCCTTGTATCCATTTTTTCTCTCACTGAAACCTCGTACGCATAAGTGGCGGTCTCACTTTCCTTGGGGTGAAATGCTTACAAAAAAAAAAAAAAAAGGAAAAAGAAACCCGTGTTTTCTCAACTAAAAAACAGAATATCCTCACAGATACAAATTAACTGTGAAAAAAGCACGATTTACACGGTCAACGTCATCTCTTCTTCAGACATATTATTCTATAAGTCATTAAGCAACATTAAACAAACTTACCGTCAATGAACAAATAAAATTGGTCTAAACGAAATTAAAAATAATCAACGCAAGATTCCTTCTGAATGCAAACAAAAATAAACACACCATTAACTTATTTTATCGCAACCAGGTGCACTTTAATTATAAACAGGATGAAAAATCAATTAAAAAAGCAATTCGCTAATATATATTATTCAATGTTCCTGAAAAACACTAGAGAATGTTTTAAACATTTCATTTAATTATTTCCAAAAACATGGGGCCACAAAATACCCACTATATAAAAATAATGTTGCCTATGAATTCTCATGACGTTAGGGGATTTCATCTTTCAAAATTAATAATAAAAAAAGCATTAAATTCTTACAGCGGGCAAACATGCACTACACACCTTTACTGGTTAACCTCTGACCTATTTATATTCAGTTTAATCTGTGCACATATCAACCAGCACATCGCGAACGACCAAATCAACATAAGACAAACATTATTACATAAGACTAAATTACTTTCCAGCCCCCAATGCAGGAAAACACAAAAAAAAACGAGTAGCATTCATGATAGAAAATAAACAGCTCGCATTAAATGAAACATCATTCTTCACAGGTCATGATATTTTGAAGATCATATGATATATTAATGTGCATATATATATATATATATATATATATATATATATATATATATATATAAAGTGTCACTGGCGACATCAGGGTTTGAACATGGATCGCCAGAGAACAAGCATATTCGTCCTCATTTTGACATAATTAAAAGATTCGTTTTGCTGGGATCACGTGACGTTGTAAAAATACTATATATTTTGGTACATAAATAGCGTTCGAGAGAGCGAGAAAAAAAAGAAAGGTCTGACAATATTCTTCGAAGTCGTTATTTCTAGTATATGTGACGTCACAAATATATATATATATATAGAGTTGTTCTTGGGCTTTGTATTGCGTGAACATTAGTAACGGTTACACCTGACGTCGCCAACTTTCCAAAGAATGTCAGTATTTACATAACGGTGTTATAATTTCTAGAAAGACATCACATGACAGAGACGATCGAAAGTATTTGAACAAAAAAATAACTCAAAATGAACTTTGGACAGTTTATCCACAATTTCGAGTACAATACCCAACAACTTAAATAAAAACAAACAAACAAACAAACAAACAAACATTATAGGTTCTTTTTTAACAAACTTGTTCGCATGAATACCTGCTGCCTTAATATACCTTATATATATATATATATATATATATATATAAATTAGAGAAAATTTTCAAAATTCAAAGGTGTCGGATGTACATTTCGACATAAGATCTTTAATAGAGATTCTGCGTTACGTCAGCGACATTGTTTTTTTCCAAATGGCGAAGGCCCTGGGGTCGAGTGTGGAGGGATTTTAGGTTAACAATGGTCACAAAGTAGAAAAGGACAAAGCTGGTAGTCGCAGGGTTACAGGGTGTTGATACGGTATATTTAGGAAGGGGAGGAATAGGAGTTCATATTTTATAAAGATAGACAACTAAATGAGTTAAATTACTTTTTTAAGCTTAACATTTTGGGCGGTTTGAAGAGGTGTATTTAGGCGAGAAGGAATGGGTTTCAATATAAGATTTTAAAAATTTTTATTTAAGTTTATTTGATTAAACCTTTTAGGTAGAAGCGAGCTAAATGCCAATTACAGGAAGTTATCAGTTGAAAAATTATTAGAGAAAAGATATTAGAGAAAAAATATTAGAGAAAAAAAATTATATATATATATATACATATATGTGTTAACCAAGGAAAAAGGAGTTTAGTAAAAGAATCCATATTTTCTAAAGATAGGCAATTAAAAGAGCTAGGGGGGTTAAAATACTTTTGAAGGTTAACGTTAGGGTAAAATTAAGATTAAAACTTAAATTGAATCCTTTTAATTTATATTCTAACATCTAGTCAACGGGGATTTAAATTCTAAATTTAAGTATTCGAAAAATTTGCCTTGTGGCGGCACTTACTGATGAATTCCCTCCTAAGATTCAGTAGCCGGTGTTGGTGGGGGTATTGAATTTTTTCCAGTAAACATAGACAGCATCTATCACGAAAATTCCTCAGAATACGGGCTGAACCTATCAGTTTCCAGCTAATTTCAGGATCCAGCCCTTCCTCTTTCATTTTCCAGAATGCCCGCGAAAGGGCTATCTGGTACCTCTGACCGGGGTTCGAAAAGGAGTACCTGTGGTTATACAGTCTTTGTTTGAAAGGACCGGCGGACATACCGATATAGGTCCGAAAGTCGTTTTTATTTTTTGTTAGATGGAGAAATGCGGGCTTCATAAATCACCTGGGGGGGGATTTGCATTTTCCCTCCACCGGGCAGGCGTCCACAGAATTACAGCTGCATTGGTTTAGAATTCCGGACCTAGATTCAGCATTGCGCAAGTTCACCAGAATACTCCTATTATGGGAACTAATAAGGCTGTCCATATTCGGGGTGCAAGAATAACTAATTTTAAGTTACTGTTAAGTTAAGTTACTGTTATTAAAATTTTTGTCTATTAACTTGAGAAAATATTTACCAATATTGATGTTAGTTAGTTTACAATAAGGGGGGGTTAAACCAAATTAACTTTCTTTTTCTACAGTTTCCTTTATTTTTATTTTTGCATGATTCGGAGTTTATTGTAGGTTTATTATATGTTAACTTGTTCTTATATCCGCTTTTTTGAAGGGCCTTATTGTAAATATTTTTACTTGCGTTGAAAGTTTTAATGTTGGATGATAATTGGTTGATTCTATTATTCACTATATTGGGTATCTGTTTTATTTATATATATATATATATATATATATATATATATATATATATATATGTGTGTGTGTGTGTGTGTGTGTGCTTTATCAGCATATTTATATTCTTTAAATATTGAAAACCACAGAAATATTTATTTTGAAGATGTATTTATTTGATTTCATATAACGACAGGAAAAGTTAAAACCTATTCATACAGAAAATAAATTTACGATCGGAACATTACCTTAGTAGCTAAAAGTACTTCAAGAAAAAATATCAAGAAATACTTCTAAATCTTGAACTACCATTAAAAAAATTATTTCCTGTTTAGAATTGGGTTTCCGGTTCCTTGTAAAGTCTGCATCAACTGTGTGATCCTAATGTCTGCGCCTGAATTCTGTTTATTTCAGTTTTGTCTTTTCTCTACCAATAGAAGTAGTGTTGCCTATTGTCCGGTTCTGACTTCTCCTTAGCTTTTTGAACAGGAGCAGAGTTTTATCCCTTGTTCTTTTTTAGATTAGGCTTACAGTTTTTTTCTAAAGTCTGCTTCAACTCTATACCCTTAACGCTTACCTTTTTATACGCAAGTATAAGTTCAAGTACTAACCAACTACCTTGAATTGCTCTTGGACATTGTATTGTGTGAACACTAGTGACAAAAATTATCTGTAGTCGTAAATGTTATATACATATATATATAGTGTATCGAGGCAGCAGATAATTAACATATATTGTTAGACATAACAGACATTGAATGCTATTATGTTTAACCATGAGCAGTTCTAAACATCGTATTTTGGTTTTAATTTCAGGTGAAAATAAAGACAAAAATTCTCCAACATTTGTATATTTTTTATTTTGTTGGTTCTAATGAGGCATTTTCAGAGAAGTTACAGGGACGTTAACATAAAGGCATTCACCATCAAAGACGATATTATCTTGTGTTGACATAAAACATTGTGATGCGGCGATAATAGTCACAGAACAGCAGACGCAGGTCGTAAATTTGTAATGCGGTTCTGTGATATATATATATATATATATATATATATATATATAAAGATAGATTTGGTAAGATAAGCTTTATATATATATATATATATATATATATATATATATATATATATACGTAAATTTACAAAATTGGTATTAACCGACATATTTATTTAAATTTATTTGTTGAAACATTGCTTTTAATGGATATTCGCATACAGATCCAATGGTTGCCTTTCCCCGGTATATGCGAGTATGCAGGTTCGAATCCTGCCAGAAGATAGATATTTTCCAAACAAGATTTCTCGAACTTTTAGGCTGTTGGATATTTAAAATGTACTGTTTAATTATAGAAAAACAGACTATCCACTCATATACGAGTATTCATTAAAAATAACGCTCAAACATATACATATAGGCCAAAAGTTTTTGGCTATCATCTGAATTTCGAAGAATCGCTTAAAGATGCAATATTGAGTCCCTCTTTCAAAAACAATTTACGAGTTCTCTTCGGGCCAGAGATATCTTCTCTCCCTGAAGAATTTCATTATATATTCAGTAACAATAATGATAATAACAACGAAATTAATCCATTACTGCATAAATTTTACTTAAAGTTTTACCCTTTTCTGATTAATCTACATTGCTGGCTAATGGTAATCTTAGGGGCTGGTACACTATTTATACTGTTCGGACTGTTTTACATCTGAAGAAAGCCGAAGTGTACAACGGTCGAAACGTCGTAAATATGGCAATAAAGACGAGGACAACAACAGTTCTAACAGTGTAAATAATGTAAATACTATCTCATCTCAGAAGTATAGACAAATAATTAAGGGATGTTGGATTTAAAATTTTAGGTAAACCTTTTTCTAAAAAATTTGGTTGCCCTTCATAAGTGTGTGTGTGTGTGTGTGTGTGTGTGTGTGTGTGTGTGTGTGTGTGTGTGTGTGTAAAAGTGTAAAAAAAGAAAAAAATTACGAAAAAATATAAAAAAGCAGAAAGGAGAGATGGCGGAGTCTATATTTGTGTGTGTGTGTGTGTGTGTGTGTGTGTGTGTGTGTGTGTGTGTGTGTGTGTGTGTGTGTGTGAAATATTGAGAGGAAGAAGATCTAAGGATGTCATTCCCTTTGATACATCGTTTGAAAAGCTTGGATGTTGGCTGAATTTCAAATTTGAACCTAGTATTTAGAGATACGACATTCGCTAATGAAAGCACTCCATTGTTCTGTGAAGAGTCCAATTCAGAAGAAAGTCGATAAGCGTAGATGATTTAAGGAAATTCTTTCACTTACGCTTCTTATCTGTAATCTATTAAAACAACAACTGATACTACGGCTTGGCATCGACTTATAATCAAAATGTCTCTCTAGTCAAATCAAATGACATCTTTTTCAAGAAGAGAAAAAAAAGAAAATGCTGAAAGAATATGGCCGTAAGCCTTATTTGTTGAATATTGATATAGAAAAATTTAATCGAAACAATTGTTATAAAGAAAACTTTACACAAAAAAACGAAAAGAAAAAAGTTCTACTCTAATACTTTTTTACTGAAGTTGACCCAATACAATACCCAAGAGACACTCAAGGTCTATGGGTTAAGAATTAAGGATGTGATATGAACATAGGAGGAAGGAATAGGAAATGAAGGCTATGAGGATATTGCGGATAGATAACTATTAACCAAAAGATTAGAGGTTAAGGATATAATTCTCGAGTGTGTGAGTACATAAATAGCGCTTCTTGATTTTGCAGTGAAGCCCCCTTCTCATTAAAGGAATCAGAAAGAATTGGTGTGATTCTGCTTGTGATCTTAGCAAACCCGGTCTTGAGAGTAAAGAATTGAGCAAGTTGATCTAAAAAACGTAGTTCGTCGGAAAATTTGTCACGGAATTCATAATAGAGTCGGTATAGGCTTGCCATGTTCTTCTTCTTCTTCTATGTGCCCTGTCCCTTCAGGACGTAGGCGATCATGGCTCTCCACGTCTCCCTATCCCTTGTGGCTCTTAGTAGGTTTGCTCCTGTTGCTCCTGGCAACCCCCGTTCTGTCATCCACCTGATCAGGCCCTGCAAATATGTTATCCGCTGCCTTCCTCTATCTCTCCTTCCTTCTATCTGTCCAGTCAGTATCAGGCTCTCCAGGCTCTCCTTCCTCATTGCATGTCCCAGGAACTTCAGTTGTCTTTTCCTGATGCTCATACATTTTAGAAAATAAGTCAAGTTATTAGTATTTAGCACTAGTGTTAATATTAGTAGTAGTAGCAGCTGTGGCAATGTTTTTTTTTCAGATTAAAGAAAGCTAGATTCACAGCACAACCTGAAAAGAATGAACTCATTAGTTAGCAAGATAAGAACGGCTACAGTTGCTCTACACTGTATATCAGTATTTATTATCCATCAATTAATGCAGTCAGTCATACGCGATACACGCTTGGGCGATCATGTCTCTTTCGACCCATGACTGACTAGGCAGAGTATTTTCTCGCAGTAGGTCGTCATTTCTGCAGTAGATTGGCCGTCCATTAGGCTAAAGTACCCAGCTATTCAACACATAGTTGAGGGGAGAAGGGATGGATTCATACCTTCCCAAGGGTAACTGCGCGTAAGTGGATGTAACGAACCTGAATGGAATTCGAATACGGCTCTCCAATTTTTAATTCCGACGGTATCTTTTTTTTTTTTAATCGTTTCACGCCGAGCAAGGCATTCCACTGCTACTATTGCGCAGGGAGTTACATCGGGTCGGGGAAGTGATGGGAAAAGGATGGTTAGATATAGGAAATGTCAGAAGGAGGGTGATAGACGGGTAAGGATACCGAGAATGAGGGTTGGTTAGATGGTGAGTGTGTTTGAGAGAATAGATGCAAGTTAGTGTGTTAGGAGGTGTCTATTGACCTTACACTTAAACTCAACTCCTGGAGATTGTAGCCGTCGGGGAAGCAGGCACGTGGAAGGGAATTCTACAGGCGGGAAGCGCTAGAAAAGAAGCTGTCGGAATAGAAATTACGGTTACATCTTATCTGTTTCACTGTGAAAAGGTGGGGCCTAGTTGCTAATCTATTATCTCGTGTAAATTCGTACCTAGGCG
Source organism: Ascarosepion bandense (assembly GCA_037127315.1). Taxonomy (NCBI): domain Eukaryota; kingdom Metazoa; phylum Mollusca; class Cephalopoda; order Sepiida; family Sepiidae; genus Ascarosepion; species Ascarosepion bandense. The sequence goes on from JBBBDQ010000768.1 coordinate 184,899, forward strand.
GCACCAATGACCTAAGTTCATCGGAGCAGAAGCCGTGAAAGTACTTGTAGAAGAGGCACAGGGAAGCCAGGTTACGCCGGTGAGAGAGTGGTTGCAGCCGGTCCACCAAGACAGTATCGATCACGTTACAGATCCTCCGTTGTATTTTGTCAAGAGGCCCGAGGAGAGTAGCAGGGGCACCCGATCAGATGTGGCAGCAGTATTCAATACACGGGTGGATGGTAGATTTATATATGTGCAGGATAGATTCAGACGGGAAAAATTTCAGGGCCCTGTACAAGAGAACCGACCTTCATAGCAGCGGACTTAGCAATGGATTCGATATAGTCATTCCATTTGAGGTCCGCCGAGAGTGTAAGGCCAAGGAGGCGTAGTGTTTTACTCTCAGGGAGGCAAGCCTGTTCCATGCTAATGGGAGGTAGGTGTGATTGTCTATGGTGGTTAATTGATAGCAGCTTCGTTTTGGAAGCGTTGAAATTCACGAGCCACTTCCTACCCCAGTCCACCACGGATTGGAGGTCTTTTTCAAGCTCGGCAGCGAGGTTCGCTTTGTCGCCCACACCGGACTTTTGATCGAGGCGAGAGTAAATTGTGGTGTCATCGGCGTACATGCCTACTTGGGATCCAATGGCATCTGGGAGATCATTAATGTAGTTCAGAAAGAGCGTGGGACCTAGGATAGAGCCTTGAGGGACGCCAGCGTTCGTATGGTAGTTTTGGGAAGCATGTCCGTTTAATACTACCTTCAATGTGCGGTTAGAGAGGAATGACTGGATTAGATCAAACAAATGTCCAGTTATACCATAGCTCCGCAGTTTGCATAAAAGGCCAACATGCCAGACTCTGTCGAACGCTTTGGAGATATCCAAGGCAACGGTTCGTGCGTCACCATTCTTGTCGAGAGCCTGGTATATGTACTCGGTAATGGTCGTGAAACAACAAATTAGTATTGAAAGTTTGTTATCCATTTTTATTTGCTTTAATACATATACGTTCATGGAGGTAAGAAGACGAAATGGAAAAGTTTTTACAGACAATTTGTTTCATTTCCTTTTGGCAGACGTCTTCGGGTCGAAATGAGAAATAAACCTTGTGAGGAAGGAGAGTCCATTGGAGTTTTTGTGGAATGAGTAATAAATAATTTGATTTGCTTAATGTCTTACATGCTCTCTCTTCTGTGTGTTGTGGTGCAGTGGATATCGGCTCGGAACGAGAAGAGCCGAGTTCGAATTCTAGTTTCATTTACTTACAAGCAAATACCCTTGGGAAAGATATTAATCCGTCTCTTCCTTCCAGCTACGAGTCAAGTAGCAGGACAGATAGGGTTCTATAGTCTTAGCTGGTAACCAGGCACACCGCAGAAAGTAATGGCAATCTACTGCGGGAAAATCTTCTACCCTATCAGTTATGCCTCTTTCTCGACAAGATCGCCCAATCCTGTATCCTGTATGACACTTAACTGACACTTTTTTGTGTTTGCTATTGTGCTGACAATGAGAGTACGCCCACGTGTGTACTCCCTCTGCGCCGTTGCCTCACAATCGATAATTAGTCTTTTTTTTTTATCTCTTTATCTTTTCTAGAAATACCAGTTTTCTTTCCAGGTCTGTCATCGAGACGCTGTCATTTGCATATCTGTATAAATCATGGTAGACCTCGTAGTTCTCTAAAGATCGCCTCGCTGCACGGATCAAATAAATCCGGTGAGAAGACGCATTCTTGTTTTATGCTTCTTTTTATTTCTATTTCTCTCTCTCTCTCTCTCTCTCTCTCTGTGTGTGTGTTTTAATTATTTCACCTCAAGAAAGGCAATAAAAACCTGTCTGGTATAAAGGATAACTAAGAGTAAAAGAAATACAGAAGACAATAAAAGAACAGTTTTCAAGGTGACAAAAGATGATGATTGAAGTTGCATTTAAAATTTGAAAATCGTATTTAACAGGAAAAAAAGGAACCCGGAAGGGTTCCACAAGCGAGAATTTCCAAAGAGGATTCTTATGGTATACAAAAACATATGGTTAGAGCTAGCAATTTGAACAGTGAAATTATGAAACCTAGATGCCAATCAATTACTGCACTTAAATTCGTGAAGAGGTACCAACAAGGAATGTTCATCAGAAGAAATACTGTTAATACTGTAAAAATATTTATAGAAGAACCAAAGTGGTGCTACGTTACGGGGGTGAGAAAGTGACTAAAGCCAAGATGACATGTTAGTACCGATAACATTGCAGATTCTTCTTTCAACTTTACCAAGAAACTCTAGACACATAGCAGAAGTATCAGACCAGATGAGGTAGCAATATCCAATGCATGTCATGTAGTAGACTCAACCTGTTCTTGTCCTATTTCTGGATACACGCTCTCTCCATCTGACTGCAGGTAAACAGAGTTATATGGCTTAATTCCATACAACGTTTATACCCTTGTGCAAATTAACTGGAACAAAACAAATAATGTCTTCCTAGATTCTTTCACCTTTTCCTTGACTTTGTATACGTCATCCATTGGAGTTGTTTTTCTCTTCAAACCGCATTTTTGGATAATAGATCCAGTTTGTTTCTTCGCCTTAATGACACGAGTTGAAAGGCTGACATCAACAATATCCGCAATCTTTCGGTAAGGCTTGCTAGTGTGTTCGTGAAGCGTTGAAATTTTCGTACGCTTGGAGTACTGTCAATCGCAGTCAATGGCCATAGGACAGTCGAGATAGTAGTGTTTGAAAATCTGATGCAATCACGGATGACGCAATATTTTTCAACACCAAGCATATTTCATCATACACCCCTAAAATAGATTCATATTACTTCGCACCACTGCAAATGACTGAGTCTGAGGAAAAATAGAAATCGATTACACCCTATAACTCCAGTGGGTCTAAAACTAACCGTACGGTGAAAGAAAGGAAACTAAAGCGGTTGTTTTAATTTGCACAACGGTGTATATATCAATGACTAAATATACAGACATCTTCCATTTTTCGAAAATTAGCTTGACGTCACAGAAGACTAATACTGTTATAGGTCCCCCCCTCGATATCCAAAACGAGTAAAGTAAAAAAATAGCATTAATTTATATCTGAGTAAGCTTTTACTGTTTACCTCCAAATAACATTATCTATTTACATGCTTTCATGTCAAAGGTCGAGGTTTGTCATCTGCTGTGGCTAACAGAGAAAGCTTGAAATACGACAGTTTGCGTAACGTTGTAGCTTCATGCATATTATTTTTTTATTTTTATTTTTATTTTTTTTGCCAGCACATATACATCCTAAAAACCGTCTATACAACTTTATACCCTTTCAAGTACTTTTCTGTAATCATTAGAACAATAGTCATCTTGGGACGGTAATGTGAAGGGTTTGGGGACCTATAAATATTTTCTTGTAAATTAATAGTAGGTACTTCTTGGTTTCATAAGAACACTCTACATTGGAAAGCTGGGCGAGTGAGAAGGAAACCGGTATTCGTGTGATTTTCAGAATAGGCAAATATCAATGAAGGTATATTTGGGAACACAAATGTTGTGCAAATAAAAATCAGTACATATACATTTGGCAAAAGAAAACTATGAAAGATTCTAAAGTACCCGAACAATGGGGAACTATTGAACTGTAGAGACGAATTAGCAGTATTATGTAAACATCGAAAATATTTTTCGTTAAAATTTAATTAACCAAAAAATACCTCATTCACATAAAATAATCCCCTCCAAAAAGGTAATTAATACCCATGTTTAATACTCAAATTAAATAAAAACGAACATCGTATAAATAAAAGAAAATAAACTCACACAACATTAATAGTAACTTTATTCCATCCACTCATAAATAGTAGTAAAATAAAAAGTATCTACTCTTTCTTAAAAAAACTTTACATCCCAATATAAGAATTACCCAGACAAAAAAAGTGACCTGTCCAAAACTAAGCTACACACACCTCTCCTAACCCAAGACTGTATCACTATGGCTACAAACTGCCGGCTAAATCGTACTAAACGGCCACCACATTCACTTACATATCATATTATCAAAAATTAATCGTTTTTACCATTTATTTTTCATTTCAACTTATCACCAGATGAGGAGCAAACGTAGCTCCGAAACACGAAAATTTTTGTGTAGTGATATTATGCTTTTATAAACCATTGTAACAACCATTACAATATATATATATATATATATATATATATATATATATATATATATATATATATATAATGTTTAGCTTGCTGCGACTACACATGAGCAAAGAAGATAGGGGAGCTGGAATTTTAATTTTTAACTTTTAAATTATTAAGACTATCAATAAGTCCTCGCTGTTTTCTAACAAATGGCGTTTCCGGAACTGTGTGCATGTAGTTTCAGAATGTATTACATCTATAAGGAAGTACTATAAGCAAGCTTGAAATTCAGTATATGTCATTTCGCCGAAGTGTAAACAACTTTGTTTTTCATAGCGCTAAACATGTTGGATTTCGTGCCAAAGAAAATGTATTTGCGAGGAATTTTACGGCACAAATTTATTCAAAAGAAATCTGTAGCAGAAGCACACTGAATTCTTAATGAGACTTACAGCTACCATACTCTGTAGGAAACAACATGCAGAGATTGGTTTAGACGCTTCAAAAATAATGATTTTGATGTTGAAAATAAAGAACGCTCAGGCGCACCAAAAAAGTTTGAAGACAAATAATTGGGGGCATTTCTTTATAAAGACTCATTTCAAGGGCAGGTTGAACTTGCAGAATAATTGTGAGTTGATCACATAATAGTCTCGAAACGTTTTAAAACATTAGGAATGATTCAAATGCATGGGTATTGGGTGCCGTACGTGTTAAAGCTGAGAGACATCAAATGAGTGAACAGCCACTTCAACGACAGAAAAAAAAATGATTTTTTGCATCGTATGATAACGACGAAAAAAAAAAGTGGATATACTACAATAACCCTAAGCGTAGAAGATCATGTGTTAAGTCCGGCCATACATCAACATCGGCAGCAAAGCCGAATATCCATGTTTTGAAGCTTCTTTTCTGCATTTGGTGGGATCAGCTGGGTGTAGTTTATTACGTGCTGCTCAAATTGACTGAAACCCTCACGGAAGATTGCTATCAATTATAATAATATGTTTGAGCCAAAACATATTTAAAAAAAGAAGTCAATTTCAAAGTTTAAAATTCCATCGTCTTATTTCCTTACGTTGCATGTGTAGTTATATCAACGCAAACATAACCTTTTGTCCGATGAAGTCTTAAAGTACGAAACGCGACACACGAAATAAATTTACAATTAGACAGAATTTCCTAAAATTGTTCTGATATATAAAATTGTTTATAATTTCCTCCGTACGCACTTTTAAAATCTTTTTTTGCAAGCGTAAATATTAGTATGTACAGACAGAGGATTCGGGTTATTTTTTAGCCACAAGTTTTAGCACATATTTAGGTTCAAGTGTGTTTGCGCATGCGTAAGTGAAACTTACGCGTCTGTAAAAGCCTACAAATCTCTTGTTACGATACGGTAATTTGAACGCTAATCTGAGACCATTAGCAGCGCGTGCGATTCTTTACGTGATGTAACATTCTGACCTTGTGCAAGAAGATTCAGCAAATAACCTTCGGTAATATTCAAATAATACGAAACAATAAGTGTGGGTGTGTGTGTTTTGTGTGTCTGTGTGTTTTATCAGGAAGAACACTTTTATATATATATATATCTTATAAGAGGTGAAATGGGAACTCATGTATGAATCTGAGATTAAAAAAATAGCTACGCACAAATACCCTTGGGAAAGGTATTAATTCACCTCTTCCCTCCAGTTATGGGTTAAATAATACGACAGATTGGGTTCTATAGACTTGGCTGGCAACCAATCTACCACAGAAAGCAATGGCAACCTATTGCAGGATAATCTTCTGCCCAGACATGATTTCGAGACATGATGGTCCAAAGCGTGTATCACGTATGACACTTGACTCACTGACTGACTAGATTAGCAGCTAAATCTCTTCATTTTACTGTTTATATTGCTAACTGTAACCGTAATTATGAGAAAAATTTGACCAATTATATATTTATTTCGTGTGTCGCGTTTCGTACTTTAAGACTTCATCGGACAAAAGGTTATGTTTGCGTTGATATAACTACACATGCAACGTAAGGAAATAAGACGATGAAATTTTAAACTTTGAAATTGACTTCTTTTTTTAAATATGTTTCGGGATATAGTCAAACTGTTTTCATTGGGTTACTTTTTGTCTATATTTTTTATCACTTTTATTATTAAATATCTTACGTTGTAATAAGAGAAGATCAAACCAAAACCAAAGGTTGTAAGAAGCTAGACTTAAATTTACTGTGGACGACCTAATGATGGAAGCACTTTCTATATACATTTGTCTTAGTAAATTGCTTTCTCTTTTAATTAAAGTAATATTTGAACCATAAATTCTACTCTTATAGTTCCTTCTCAAGCACTTCTTATTCGTGGAACGCTCTTCTGGTTTCCTGTTTTCCTGTCAACAACGAACTTCAAAAAATTTAAATGCAATATCAATCGTCGTCATTTGTCTCCGTGAATGCTGTTCTTTGTAATACTCTTTCTTCTGAATAAGGTTTTTTTTGTTGGTTCCATTCATTCTCAGTAACCTGTTGTTCCTTAGTGGATTTATCTCCTTGCTTTGGGTGAAAAGATTAAGATACAAAACAAACTTCATGCGCTAATGGGTAGTGTCAATGTGTTAATCGAGTTCTCAAATTCTGGTGGGATTGGTGCCCAGTGGTGATTCTACGGGGGTGCAGAAGACCCCCCCCCCCATGTTGACTGGCCCCTTGGTTGATCCCCCACTTTTATAAGCTTTAAAAATTTATGAAACCGACCACTTTTTAATTTTGATGAGATTTGATCTTTCCCTCTGCCGTTTCCTTTACATTTTGCTTTTTAAGGACATATACAGAGTTTTGTAGAGGAAAAAAATCAGAGCAGACAAATCACACTGTTCTGCTTGTATCGACGTTAGTATTAATAACCCTTTGATTTTCTTTTGAAATCAAACTCTCTTGTATTCCAACAGCTTGAGAATGGAAAGGAGGGCAAGAATAGATTAGAATTCCAAAATATTTGAGAAGATTATGTATGTGTGTGTGTGTGTGTATTTGCGTGTCTGTGCGTGTGTATGTATGTATATATACATATATACAACGGTCTTTATTATAATAGAGAGGATATATATGTGTGTGTGTGTATGTGTGTGTGTGTTCTTAATTATTCGACGACATAATTATCGCAAAAAAATCAAATAAGCCATTGTTACAAAGCACACAAGAGCTTTCATAGCTGGCAGTAAATTTTAATAAATGGTAGTATAGAGAATGAACTGAAAAGATGTTGCCCCACTGCTGTTTTGCTGATGAACTGAGGTGACGATATATCGATATTGTCTCTCTCTTTCTATGAGCGTGAAAGTACGGAAATTAACGAAGATTAACGAAACTTGTTTATAAACAACCGACAATTTGAAATGATTTGTTTGAACATTATTTTTTATCAATACTCGTATTTAAGTATATATTCTGTTTATAATCAAACAGTATTATATATTTATTTCTACCGGCCTGATTATTTACGATATTTTTTTATGACGAAAATGTGTGTCATCCTGTCGAATATATTATATTCCTAAATTATATTCCTAAATTCTATAATATGCATGTTCTGCTACATGATCTCAGGAGCCTTAAAAATAAACAGGCAGCCATTTGAAAAAATCGCTAACCGTGAAAGAAATTCTGAATGGGAAAATATATAAACAAAAAATTTATGCGTATTAAAGAATAGTTTGAAAAGTACATAAAAAAAACTTTCATATGCATAAAGAAAAGAATATACAAATAATATATATATATATATATATGTGTGTGTGTGTGTGTGTGTGTTGATAAATAGATTGTCAGATGTTGTTATGTAAATTCATTCGTTTCTGCGATTTACTTTAATTCTATCATTCATTAATAATTTAAAAAATCAGTCAATTATATATAACGACAAAATAAAGTTGCAGTGGGAAAATACCCACAAGAAACAATAAAGACCTTTGGTAAAAATATTTTTCGTGTTAAGTCAAATAACATTAGAAAAACGAACGCATTTATCTGACAAACTAATATATTTAAATGAAATTTGTTTCGATATACCACAAGGGAAAACGATCTGATAATTCTATACTGAAAGTGTTATAAAAGACTTTAGAATATTTTAATGTTAGTGGGTATTTAAATGAGTAATAAAGTCTCCTGCTAGAAAACAGAAATGTTTATAGGCTTTTGTCATATATCTGTGTGTGTAAATTCATATATATATATATATATATATATATATATATATATATATATATATTTTTTTTTTTTTTTCTTTTTGTGTTCGTGAACATACTTCCGGTAATGGTAGACTTCTGTTTCAGTTTCAAAACGGAAGTGAATAAAATGAACATAAAATTTAAAGCAGCCACATCCGACACAGAGACAGTTGTCAGAGCAAACAGGAGGTAAATGTTGAAAGAATTCAGGTAGAGACGGGTGGTACCTCGATACTTTTTAACGTCACTGTCTCCTGAAACCCCAACTGGTTCATCCAATTTCTATCTACTCCTAATACAGATCCGAGTTGAATTGAGGAAATGAACTCTCCTCTCAGAGGAGCGCTATTTGTGCAGAGGAAGTGGAGTAAGAGGAGGTCGTAGAGGAAAAGGAAGTCATTGATTTCTCTGGTCAGATTGTTTACACGATAAAGAAGAGCAACCTTTGTGTTTTCCTGTCTTTCTTCTTACTTGACTTTTGCTTCTTCGTTTCCTCGTTATCTTTTGTTCTTGTTCTCTCAATGGTCGTTTGGTTTATGGGAAAAAAGTTCCTGAATCCAAACTGCCTCTTCATTAACATTGCAATATCGTATATGCGCATAACAAAATGCACAAAGATACACAGAAATAGTATATGTATATTTGGCCGAGTAGTTTAAGTTCTTTCTGAGACAGGTGTTCGAATCTCACTTAAGTCCATTTCTCAGGTAGGGGACTTCTTGATGCTATATGATAGCACTGGTTGACCTTGATAGTACATTTGAATAAACAGAGCTGATCAGAAGCTGTTAATTTTGGTGCTAGCAGGAAGTTTTAAGTCATCGTGACTAAGGAGTTGAACGTACTGTCGTTGTTCAAACCGCTGCTCATGTTATGTGCTTTCTCTCAGAAATTTCAAAGGTGCATTATGTGTGTGTGTGGAACAAATACAAATATGGCGTCTACAACAGAACAAATACAAATATGGCGTTTATTGGCTATTTTGGTCTTTTGTATATCAGTTATGTAATAAATATATTTGATACTCCATGTCATTTTTATAATCCAAGATGCTTGCATTTAAAATGAGTCCCATCATTATGAAACAGCCTGTATTAATGTAATCAGAATATTATATGGATTTAAGTGTATGATAGCTATACTTATTCAAAATTGATAATAATTTGTTCGGAAATTTTATGGTTTTATTATGCAAACTAAAATACCTGGGAAGTATTTTGACAGAGGATGAAAAGTGCGATATGGAGACCCAAAGATGCATTGGCATAGCCAAAGACGCATTTCGGAAGCTAACCAGAGTACTGAAAGAGGAAAATCTCATTAGAAACAAAGAAAAGAGTACTGGATTGCTATGTGATATATGTCCTTCTGTATGGAAGTGAATCTTGGACAATCTCATCTCGGATGAAAGAGAAGCTTGAAGCAGCAAGACGGAACACGTTTGCAACGATGAGGTGTTGGAAAGAGTGCAAACGAGAAGAAAACTCATAATAAATATCAGAAAGAGACAAATGAGGTCCCCACGAAGAAGGGCCTGGAGAACTTAATACTCATAGGTCGGATAAAGGAAAGGAGAAACAGGGGAAAGCAGTGTGAGATGTACTTGTTAAGTTTGAGCAAGTGGATTGCGGAGCGGGGCTTAAAAAAACAAACACCAAGATAAAAAATATTGAGAGAGACGAGAGACAGAGCCAACTGGAAGCCCATGATTACCTACGTCGGCGGTATTAAGACGGACGCGCGAATTACGTCCAACATTGGTTCCAGTAACCTGGGACAATGTCGAGATCCTGACACCCGCAGATTTCCGCTCAGTTTCCGACTAAGAAAACCAATTTGAAAAATATCTATCAAGCTAGCTAAATATTCTACCTATTAATTTAAATTATAAGATTTTACTTTCCAATTTCATGCTTAAGTTTTTGCCAAATCGAATTATACAATTAAAAATACCATCCCAGCGTTATAATATATAACTAACATGAACAACGTGAGAACCAAAAATTGAAATCTAGGAACGGTTAGTTCATAATATGCACCTGATAATTGCATAATGCATGAAACACCGAGTCATGCTATAGACATAGAACGATATATATATATATATATATATATATATATACCTAATCCTGTTGTCCTCATTGTTGTTTTGGTATACTATTTCCATGAAAGAACAAAGCCCATGTCCATCTATATCCATCCTTATAAATTGCTGATAAGAAATCTGTTTATATATACTTTTTCACCCAACTTTGCCATCTCTTTGTGATGTTTACTTAAACGTGGTAATTTCGTTGCTTTAATGTTTCTCGTTATTTTCCATCTTTTCTCTCTGTTTATTTCCACAACATCTTCAAATATTTTCTTGCTGCATAATCAACTTTTATTCCGTATTACTTTTTTCACAAATCTATTTTTGTAACATTCTATAATATAGTCTTTTCTTGTTTTATATATTGCCAATGCGTTCAGTTTCTTTCTTATTGTTTCTTGATATCGCTTCCAATTATTCGAATTGTATGTCGAGTGGTTAGAACGTTCGCAATCTCACCATGGTAGATTTTTCAAGACGGTAACTTCCTATTATTGTCTGGAGGAGGCGATTTCACTATACGGCACTTTTTCTTTTTTTTTTTTTTAATCATATAACCCCACGCAAGACGGTAACGCCACTGATGCGCAGGGGGCTACGTAAGAGTGAAAAGATTGGAAAAGAAAAAACTGGAAACCACATCCTACACAGGGAACAAGGGATGAGCCTCTTCACCTGTTCAATAGACGTGGATGGAGTGTGAACCGGGCGATAGTTTAGTCTATCTACTCCAATTGAAAAAAAAAAAAAGAAAAAGAAAAGAGTAAAAAGATTGGAAAAGAGAAAGCCTAAAACGACATCCTAAACAGGGAACAAGGGATGAGCCTCTTCACCTGTTCAATAGATGTGGGTGGAGTGTGAACCGGGCGATAGTTTAGTCTATCTATTCCAATTGAAAAAGAAAAAAGAAAAGAGTAAAAAGATTGGAAAAGAGAAAGCCGGAAACCGCATCCTAGACAGGGAACAAGGGATGAGTATCTTCACCTGTTCAATAGACGTGGGTGGAGTGTGAACCGGGCGATAGTTTAGACTATCTATTCCAATTGAAAAAAAAAAGAAAAAGAAAAGAGTAAAAAGATTGGAAAAGAGAAAGCCTAAAACCACATCCTAAACAGGGAACAAGGGATGAACCTCTTCACCTGTTCAATAGACGTGGATGGAGTGTGAACCGGGCGATAGTTTAGTCTATCTACTCCAATATTTGGAGATTGTAGCTATCAGAAAAGTAAGCATACAGAAGAGAGTTCTACACGTTTGGTACGTGCCTGAAAAACCATACCACGAATTTACCAACTTGTTAGTGAAATTGGGCCGACTGCTCTCTTTGAGGATGCGTCGATGGTTTGAGGATGCTATCTCGTAATCACAAGTCATTGTGACCGAGGGTTTGAGCGTCTTGGCTTTGTTCAGACTGTAGTTCATGCTAGATAACGCGTTTTTTCCCCATAAACTGTACCTAAGAACAGCATATTTGCATTATAAACCACAGGTGGGCTCTGTGGGTGTTGAACACAACGCAAGTGAGCCTGAGCAGGTGGCTGCAATGGGGATTGGCTAACCATGGGTATCCTCGAATACGAGTGGCCAACCATTTATATTCGCATTGTCCAATGTTTTGTTGTCGTCAGTCTCTAACTTTATACTATATTGTTTTTTAGCTTATATCTTTGCATATATCAAATGTTAAACGATCAATAATTATGTTATTATATATATTTATTTATTTATAATATGATGAATAACCCTCGAATTGCATAACTTCTCCCCAAATGAAATATTTCGAATAAAACATATAAGCTGATATTCGCATATATAGATTATATGAATATCAGTATTTTTAAATGTTAATAACGTAAGTAGCCTCATAATGGAAACATTGAAGTTTTTAATAAAATGTGACAACGTCTAAATTAAAACCTTGAAAATATCGTGCATTTTGTTGACAGAAATTCCTACTGTCAAATCATACTACCTCATCTAAATACTAACGTTAGAAGTTACTGCTTAACTTCATCTCTTGAACGGGAATTTGTAAACTTAGATTTGAATAGCTGTTATGGAGCAATGACCTTTTTCTTTAAGATTATTTGACATCCCCATTCTAAGTTGATTAACATATTTTTTTTTATTTAGGGAGTGGTATTGCATGTAGTGAATTGATATATGTTGCGAGTGGTATTGCATGTAGTGAATTGATATATGTTGCGAGTGGTATTGCATGTAGTGAATTGATATATGTTGCGAGTGGTATTGCATGTAGTGAATTGATATATGTTGCGAGTTTTATCCAGATGTTTGTAGCAAGATCATTGTTATCGCGTTGAAGTCAGCATTAATTTATTTTCTTTTTTAGATTATCACTGGCTTCTTTTTTGTGGAACGGTATGGTTATTTGCTTCTCGCTTTCTTTCTTTACCTTTTTTAACTCACTTCATAGTTTCTTTCATTCTTTCTCACTGTCTTCTTTCTATTCTTAAGCTTATTTTTCACCTCTTTTCTATGTAAACTTCCATTTTGAGTTTCTTTAGTTGTATTACCTTTCCGACTTCTTTTCCTCACAACAGTCTATGGTCACTCCTTCTTCTCATAGAAAAATATTCTTTCTTTCTTTCTTTCTTTCTTTCTTTCACCTGAATTACTTTACAAATGTTACCCAATACCTTCTGGGACGCCTTCACCCCATTGAGCGCCTGGAGCTGATAAACATGCTTTTCTATAGAGGCATCTATGTTAACTGCATCTCTTACCTGATCGTCAGTATTTTTTTCTAATTGTGAATAATGTAATACTTATAATCGTATGTGTTCACTTTATGTATATACAGACATACAGTAGTCACTTCTTATCCGGGGTTTATATAACACCCAACAGCGGCGGAACTTTGAAGTCATCAATGGTAACGAATCTTACACACGTGTAGGTCTCGAAAGGTTCTCGGCAAAGCCCACATCATAAAAATTTAAGTTTTATAACTGCAGATATTATATCTTTCCACACTCTGCGTTTTCTTTCTTTCCTTCTTTCTTACGCCTCACAAATATTTTCTCTTTCTTTTCACGTTGTCTTTTATTTTTTCCTTTTTTTCGTTAAATGGTTGATCACCTTTCCTTCACTCTTTCTCCCTCGCTCTTATGCACAGTCACTTTTTGGTCTACCTTGAGTAGCTCTTGGGCCTTGTATTTGGGTGAATATTTATATAACAAACCTTTTCAGTTTTTACTATCACTTGCGCACTGTCGAAATTTGATGATCAATTTTTTCCTCTCCTTTCTGTCTTTCATTTTCTCTCTCAGATGTGCGCACGCGAGCACACTTTCTCTCCTTCTTATTGATCCACCCTCTCTCTTTCTCAAACAATCTCACTATGTTTTCTTTATAACGTAAACATTCTCCCGCCTTAATTTGTTTATTAGCCTTTCTCTCATCTTCGCTTCCTCTTTTTATCGTCTTTTTTCCCCTCCACCAACAAAGAACTATTTACGCATAAGAACACCCGGATTTATCAGTGCATATGTTTCTGATGCGACACTTCTCATTAGAAATGATAAGAAGAAAAGAAAAACTGGGACGAAACTAATGCAAGAACAAAAGGAAAGAAACGTTGAAGGCGGGAAGATGAGAAGTCAGCCAGGCAGAAGAAAGTAATTTATTTCTTCAAGCGCATCTTCAGTAAGTTCAAGTTCTTAGCAAAATGCAAAGAGAAATAGTTACGCTGAGATTGAATAACAGTTCTAGCAAGAATTATTATTCAATTAGAGAGCAAATTTTAGGTGAATTCATTACCAAGTGAGTCCATCGAAAATGCACTTTTTTATATTCTTGTTTTAACTGATTATTCGGAGTATTTAGCGATCAAATGTTGAGACTACTATGGTCAGATGATAAATGAGGAAGTGCAAATTAGAAATGGAACTACAAAGCAACTATGGATACAAACCAGAAAGAAATGGCTGAAATTTTGTGGATACTTTATGGGGAAAGGAGGCTTGGTTAATTTAATGCGCAGGAAACATTAAAGACAATAAAAGCAACGAAAAGGGACATAAGTCTTTTTTCTTTTGAATGAGTGTCTTTATGCATTATGATGACGTAAAATGCCAAGCGCTCTAACCTCTTTATACTAAGAAAAGAAATTCTATAGATGCCTTTTTTTTTCGTATCCTCACGGTTGGAAACTAAGATGGCAGTTTTTAGAATTGAGCGGGCATCTTGTCCACCACTGTTGTTTTCTATTTCGTAAGTGTTGGTTTTTGTTAAGATATAAGTCTTGACTGTCAAGGGCACGGGACCTTAAAACAAACAATAATGCTGACCTGCTTTTGGGTTAGAAAATAGTGAATTTTGTAACTGTCTTTTGATAAGTTTGTAATTTCGTGATAGGTGATTTTAGTGCCATAGCACATCCTCTGCGGGCTTTTACTACTTTTTCAGTGTATTGATCTATTTTGGTCAAGTATACAAGGATGTGCGTTGTGGTGCAGTGGATATCGGCTCGGGACGAGAAATCGGGGAGCCGAGTTCGAATTCCAACAGAATTCATTGCATTCACTTACGCACAAATACCCTTGGGAAAGGTATTAATCCGTCTATTCCTTCAAGTTATGGGTTAAATAACAGGATAGATTGGGTTCTATAGCCTTGGTTAGCAACCAGTCTACTGCAGAAAGTAATGGCAACCTACTGCAGGAAAACCTTCTGCCCAGTCAGTCATGTCTCTTCGAGACATGATCGCCCAAGCTTGTATCACTTACCTGACAGACATTTCCTTTGTTTAGGTTTAAAATGAGACTTTTTACGTGCGACTTTTCCACATTTGTAGCATTTCCAACTCTTAAAGGGACAGTCGTTTCTGAGATGTAACTTTCCACATCTGAGATAGGGATTAATTTTCTTTTTTTCTATGTTTTGGTTTGTATGCACATTCTTTTATCTTGAATTTCTTCGGTGTCACGTCTCAGATTTAGGATTCTCTGGCATTCATCCAATATTTCCTGTAGTGTAAGTTTATTATTCTGTTCAAGTTTCGTTAGAATTCTCGTCCGTATTTCTGTCTTTTTCTTCCCGTTAATACTTGAATGCAAATTAACTCTTTAAACATATCCGGAGTCAGTTCGTTTAATCTGAATCCTTGTTATCCTTGTTATTGATTCCAGCATATGAGACAAAATTTTTGTCCTCTTTTTTCGTCAGATTTATATATTTCCATCGAATTTTAGTCAGAATATTTAGTTTCTTTAAACCAAATTTTTCCTGATTTTTTTCGTTACTACAAATTTACATAATTTTTCATGTTCTACCGGTGATAACTTTCTCAACAAAAATCTTGTTTTTTTTCTCATCTTCTTAGTCGCTGCATTCTTCACTAAAAGTTTGCTCGTATCTTCTGAAATAAGCAGAAAAGGTAATTCCATCACTTGAATTGTATGTGAATTCGAATATGGCATTTGACATCGCGTTGGGAGTAAAAGAATTTGGGTAGTTTTCCATTTTCTTTTGAATTATTTCAATTAACTTTTGTTGTTGTTTCTGGAAATCCGACAGCAGCTAATGTTGCTGTTGTTGTAGTTGCATTTTTACCTAATGTGCTAATATTTCTTCCATATTTGAAGAATATCTGTTTCTTTTGTCTTTGTTTTCTCTTTTTTGACTCACAGCAAAGAGAGAGAAATTAAATCAACATGAATCAAAATTCTTGTCGGCACTGTTATGTGCAACAAAGTAAAAATTATTTTTTTACTTGTTGTAACTCAGTGTGAGTTTCCACTGTTTTAACTCGTTTCTAGCTGTTATAATATTGTCTCGGTTAGGCTAATTGCCATGGTATCTGTTAGAAATACTCTTAACTGACTCTAACGCTTTTTGACACACTTGGAGTTCTTTATTTAAGGCGTATGGCTTAGTTCATTTGTGTTACCGAGGAGGGGTGTTATTTACTCCACAACAACCAGCCAAACTAGTCAGTCAGTCAGTTAATCGCTGTATGTGATATATGCTTGGGCGATCATGTTTCGGAAGAGACATGACTCACTAGACAAAAAATATTCTCGCAGTAGTTTTCCATTACATTTTTTGATAGACTGGTTGCTAACTAGGGCCACAGAACACAACCAGTCCTGCTATTTAACCCATAGATGGAGGAAGAAGAGATGGTTTTATACGATTTCCAAGGTTATTTCCGCGTGAGTGAATGCAACGAAATCAACTGGAATTCGAACTCCACTTTCCGATTTCTCATTCCAAACCTATATCCATTACACCAGAATGAAAAAAAACTAGTATTTAAATTCGTGAAGACATGGTATCAAAGAGGAAAGCCCATCAGACCAACTACGATGAAAATGTTTATAAAAAAGGCATAGGAAAACTACGTTACGGCGATAGAGATTGTTAGGCAAGTGATTGAAGCTGAGATGCCAGGCGTATGGCTTAGTTCATTATAGATTCTTTCTTGAATTCTGTCAAGAGTTTCTAGATACATAGCAGAGACACCAGACTAGATGTCTACTGAAGATGTTGTCTTATATCTGACCAAGTTAGATATAACTTTTGTTTAGCCCTTTTGGTTGAATATGACATGATATTTATCAATATTCTAAATAAAGTTTCTATAGCCCTTAGAGAATCACTTCACCCTGCACGATTCCAGCACAATTGGGTGTGGTTCATTCATATGCCGACGAATTGTTAATTCATGATATATTCATGCGCCAGGTTATGTAAGTATGTGTTTTATGATTTCTTTATTGTGTTGATTTAAGTTTTAAGACAGGTGATCACAAACTGCGACATGCGTGCCGGTCAGAGTAGGCGAGAGAATTTCAGTTGGTACGCGATCAAGTCTTTTACCCTTTCGGCACTCAGCCCCTTTTTAGTAAAAGTTCACGAACATCCTGTCTTTTTCTGTTTGTTTTATCGCTGATAGAAAAAGACAACTTGCTTTTTCTCTTCTTGCTCAATCTACCTCTGCAAAGCCCAGCCACGAATGTTCTCTGAATTTGCCACTATGATAAGGAACGTCGAAAGTGGGACAGACGTTACGTTACAGGGATGAAAACTAGTCAGAGGTTGCTTGTTCCCACTCCTGTCAATTGAAAATGATATAAGGGTGTATCTCACACTGACGAAGTATAAAATTGAAGCAACGGAGATTTGGTTCGACCGAAGAATACCGAAAATAACATTATCGCCCGGTTCACAATTGGAGTAGATAGACTAGACTATCGCCCGGTTCACACTCCACCCACATCTATTGAACAGGTGAAGAGGCTCATCTATTGTTTCCTGTTTAGGATGCGGTTTCCGGTTTTCTCTTTTCTAATCTTCTCACTCTTATGTAGCCCCCTGCACATCAGTGGCGTTACCGCCTTGCTTGGGGTGATATGATAAAAAAAAGAAAAGAGTGTGTGAGGAACAAGGACATTTTAAAGAAATTACGAACTATAAGTAAATTGATACTAGAAATAAAATAGAGAAGTAAAATTTATGAAGCCCATTGAGGAAAAAGGCTTGAGAAATTCAACATCCACAAGACATTTCAAACGATAAAAGCACGGGGAAGAACGAGTGAAATATGTAAGTGGATTTAAAAACAAAGAAAATAACGATAACAAAAGGCCAAAGTTTAATTAGAGGACCAAAAGCTGGATTATTAAGAGAGCCATGATCAAATGTAAAATTTGTGCAAGACTGTAAACTGAAAATGATATGCGTATTTTTCTCTGAAACAATTGGCCTTTAACATATTTCGTTGAAACACCGGTTCTCGTACAATTACCGAAATTAAGCAACGTCCAACTCGGTCACTATCTAGATGGCTAACCGCTTAGAAATACCAGTTGCTGTAAACTTGAATGTGCAGATGGTGTGATGTATAACGAGTCAGAATTGTTAATCGGACAGCCGAATTTCAATTCTTGTTATATTCATTTATGCAGCAGTACTCTTGGAAAAGGTATAAAACAACCTCTTCTTCTCACTATGGGTTAATTAGTAAGACTTGTAGCAGTAAACCATTATCATCACTAAAGAAAATTCTTTAAATCTAAAACTATTCTGGCTTCAAAAAACCTGCAAAATGTTGATAAATCGAAGAAAACAAATCAATAAAAAATAATTTGCTTGTTAAAAAGAGGCTCATTCATCCAATGAGATGCGTAATTTTCCTCTTTTTCAGCCTTTACAACTCAGTTAAATATAGTGAACGCAGGGAATAGCCGACAAAAATATGATTGACATCAAAAGCAGAAAAAAAACAGGAAACGTAGAAAGTAATCACCGATGAAGATATGATTGACAACAAAGGCAGAAAACACAGAGGACAAAAAGGCTTCAAAGGTAATAGCCGACAAAGATATATTGACATCAATTAAGCGACACACAGAAAAAGCAATAATGCGTAGGAAGTTTGGATTGAATAAGTCTGGGTTTTTGGGTCGAAGAAGAGAATACAGGGATGAAGAGAGAGAACAGAGAACTCCCCGACAGCTTCTGCGTGTGCGTGATTCTCTTTGGCTACCCTCTACTCCACACCAGCCTCACCTCGTTGTCTGTCTAGATGATCGTCATCGTTGTTCGTCGAGATCAAGAACTAGACAGTATATAACAATATATGCTATTGTTAAATATTTGTTCTATAATAACCATATATTTTGTACTTTCTTCTCAAAAGATACGCTGACGCTGTCGAACAGGACGAAAGAGTGTGCGAAAAGAAAATGTTTGATAAACTTTACTCTGTCACTTATCAAAATGTGTCATATGAATAAACGTAAATAATATGAGAGTCAGAGAAAAGTACGAAAGTGCTTATCTGTAATCATAATTATTGCAGTGGAAG
This sequence comes from Ascarosepion bandense, assembly GCA_037127315.1. Taxonomy (NCBI): domain Eukaryota; kingdom Metazoa; phylum Mollusca; class Cephalopoda; order Sepiida; family Sepiidae; genus Ascarosepion; species Ascarosepion bandense. Next base: position 204,182 of record JBBBDQ010000768.1, read on the forward strand.
TCAAACGAGATTCCGGAATATTAATTAATTCATCTCTGAGCTTTATCAAATGATGCTCGTGACTTCTATGGATTCTCCATTAAAATATACATTACAAAATAGTTTACAAGCCATTAAGAAGAAGAAAGAAGTAAAAGACTTAGAACTAAAGAGAAAGAGGTAAAAAAAAGAGTCAAAGATGAAAACAAAATAAGAGTTCATAAACAAATTAAAAACAGGGCTAATGCACATAGCGAAAAATCTTTTTTGCTAATTCCCTCCAAATAATGTAAAGCTTAGTCAGTTAAGTGTCATACGTGATACACGATTGAGCGATCATGTCTCGAAAGAAATATGACTGACTGGGCAGAAGACTATCCCGCAGTAGGTCGCCTTTACTTTCTGCGGTAGATTGGTTGCCAACCATGGCTATAGAACCCAATTTATCCTGCTATTTAATTCATAACTCGAGGAAAGAGACGGATTAATACCTTTCCCAAGGGTATTTGCTCGTAAGTAAATGCAAGGAATTCAACTAGAATTTGAACTCAGCTTCCGGATTTCCCGTTCAGAGCTGATATCCACTACACCACAACGCACATCTAATGCAAAGTTACTCATCGCAAATATCAATTGAGTCAATTAAGTGCCATACGTGAAACACGTTTGGGCGATCATGTCTCGAAAGAGACATGACTGACTGGGCAGAAGATTATCCCGCAGCAGGTTGCCATTGCTTTTGCGATAGACTGGTTGCCAGCCAAGGCTATAGAATCCAATCTGTCCTGTTATTTAACCCATAACTGGAAGGAAGAGACGGATTAATATCTTTCCCAAGGGTATTTGCTCGTAAGTGGAACCACTACATCGAATCAATAGCTAAATCCACTGCTAGGAATGTTGGGTCACTGTGTCAGGCCAGGATGTTTTTCCCGCCTGAAACCATCCTGTATATATACAAATCAACCATTCGTCTATGCCTGGAGTACTGCTGCCATATATGGTCAGGTGCCCCCGCTGTTCATTTCCGTGTTTTTGACAGGCTCCAAAGGAGAATCAGTAATGTGATAGGTACCAACTTGGCGGCTCGACTACAGCCACTTTCCCACCAACGGGATGTGGCTTCCCTTTGTCTGTTCTATAAATACTTCCATAGCTTCTGCTCCAACGAACTTAAGTCACTGGTGCCTCTGCAACAGGTATTTACTCGTGCAACCAGATAGGCAACTGGATCTCACCCGTTCACAGTTGGATCAACCAAATGCAGACGACAATTCTACTCCTTCAGCTTCTTTTCTCGCACTTCCCGCCTGTGGAAGTCACTTTCTTATTCTTGCTTTCCTGACGGCTACAACCTTCAGGAATTTAAATGCAAGATCAATAACAATCTCTTAACCACTTGACCCTAGTTCTTTCTTCACCACCCTGTATATCCTTTCCTTTCTCTTCCAACTCTGCAACTGTCATCACACCTGTATTCTCTTCCTTCTCTTGCTCCTTTCTAACTGGTCCATCCTTCTCTTCACTCTTCTCTAATCTTTTTACTCTTATGTAATCCCCTGCACATCAGTGGCGTTACCGCCTTGCTCGGGGTGATATGATTAAAAAAAATAGAGACGTAATCTAAAAGTCTTCTAATATCGAGTCATGACTCTCGGTCTCTGCCCCTTTTTTATGTCTGGACGGCAAATTTTAAATATTTTTTTCCTTCTTAGTCCCTCCTCTCCTTACTTTTTTAACGTTGCTGATTAGAACTTTCTCGCTTAAATAGCTATTCAACGTAATGTAAATTTCGGAATTTATTGAAATAATATACACATTTGGCTCTACAAATAGATAATACTATTTACATCGTCCCTTCTGTCTGGATAATTTTTAATATTAATAAAATTAATATTAATAGGATTTGGCTTTTAGGATTTTACCTTTATACATTTCTTTTTGGGATTATATATATATATATATATGTTATTAAATATAAGAGACAATGAATGTCTATTATGTTTAATCATGAGCCGTTCTAAATGTCGTATTTTTGCTTTAATTTCAGTTGAAAATAAAGACAAAAATTCTCCAACATTTGGATAATTATTTATTGGTTTTCTTCTATATTATTCTTATATTTAATAGCATATGTCTAGAAAATTACTTGCTGCCTCGATATACTAAATATATATATATATATATATATATATACTAAAAGGTCTTTATCATAATAAAGAAGATATATATATATTCTATTTGTAAAAGAGTTATTATGCGACCTAGGTTTGTACTTTGTGAAATATATGAAAGCAAACACAATTTTAAAGTACATAAACACATCTAACCACCACAAAAGCATAAGCAAGCACAATCTGCCCATAATAACATTTTAAAATACAATTCTCAACCAAACAGACAAAAAAAAAACAAAATGATAGAAAACGAAACGTTATCTGGTTCAACCCACCATCTAACTTAGAAGTAAAAACTAAAATAGAACAATTATTTTTAAACTGACGGATAAACACTTTCCAAAAAGCTCAGAACTGAACAAAATTTTCAATAGGAATACAATCAAACTGAGCTATATTAGTAATTTAGAAATTTTCATAAAGAAACAAAACGTCAGAAATTTGAATAGCATGGTACAAAACAAGAACATTAATCAGAAATCTAACAGCAGGGACAAAAATAAATGACCTTTTCAAGGAGTTTGTAATACAAAAGAAGTCATTTACAAAGCAAAAATACATGACTTAAATGGTCAAAACAAAACATATTAGGGATCAACCAAAGATACTTTTAAGAACAGATAGTTCAATCACAGGTTTACATTTAAAATAGAAAACTTCAAAAATTGTACACAGTTGGTTAGCCCCTTTAATTACTGAATGAAAGAACAGAAATTATAATTAAGTGTAACCATACCATAAAATAGATATTAGGATCATACAACCATGGATTGAAACGTTATATCTTCTAATTTTGAAAATTGCGCGTTCAAAATAACAATAATAATAATAACCCCCGTTACGTGAGCGTTCTTTAAAAAAAAACCCGGTAAAATCAGTTATTGCAATTCGATTAAAGACACCACATGGTAGAAACCGAGGTCGCGTAATAACTTGTTTGCAAATTAAAAATATTCAAAAGTTTTACAATATAATTGTATTGAACACTTTTTAATACAACTGTGTACTGGTCTAATTTAATTATGACCAAAAACTAAGTAATTAAATAATTATATATATAGATACACAACGGTCTTTATTATAATACAGAGGATATATATATATATATATATATATATATATATGTGTGTGTGTGTGTGTGTGTGTGTGTGTGTGTGTATGTGTGTGTATATATATATATATATATATATATATATATATATGCTTTACTACTCGAAAAGAAAACAATAATTGCAAAAAATAAAATAATAAGGCAAACACGCAGAAAGAGCTTTCATAACTGGTAGTAAAGTTTAATAACGGCTTGTAAAGAAAATGTACTGAGCCAACGCTGCCTCGCTATTCTCTTTCTCCATGAGCGTGAGAGGAGGGATATATATATATATATATGTGTGTGTGTGTGTGTGTGTGTGTGTGTGTGTGTGTCTGCGTGTGCGTGTGTGTGTGTGTGCCAGATGAAATAAATTGCAAACATTGTGTCTTTTTATTTTTAATAAAATCCGTTAATACTCACCGATAATATTTCCCGTATTATAATTGAAAGATGTAAGAAATGAGCTATAACTTTGACAGATGATTTTATTATTCCTTTTTTGATGTTCCCAAGTACTTTTAATCTATTTTCGAGATCATCTTCAGGCGTGTGAGTTGTAGTAACAAAAACTATCAGCAAAACTGTGTTGCTAAAACTTACTGTACTGGCAGCAATTGCCTATTTTTGTGTTGCATCAATTTTCTAAAGATTGAGTTTGTCAAGAGGAGTTAGGTGTTTTCTGTAGCGGCACAAAGAACTGACTATTTTCCCACCATCTTTATGAATGAATTGTATGTATGAGTTTCATTTGATATCTGAGGTGACCTTGACTTACCATAGATGTTTAAGGCAAGAAACCAAGGCAACTGACATTTGTAGGGCACATAATGAAGATGGGTGGGGCTTGGAAAATCGGATAATGACAGTACAAATTGAGGGCAAAAAGGACATAGGAAAATAACACATAGAATACTTAATGAGCTTCAGTAAATAGAAGGCGGAACAGAGTTTAGAAGAATAACAAAAAAAGAAAATTTAAGAGTTACATTAGACTGGAAGTTGCGGAGAGCCATGATTGTCTAAGTTCTGAGGGGACACGAGACACAAAGAAGTAGAATATTTTCTATTATATTAAACAGTTATCGTTTTATGCTTATTTTTTTAGTGTGTTATCGTAGTATGTGGTCTAGAGAAATGCATCGTCCTCACCAAACTAAACTTGCACCTGGTAAAGTAAAAACAGTCAAGTTCCTCCCCCATCGCCTAAGGAAATAAATATGTCCTCACATCAGTCCCTTCACTCATAAGGTTCTTCCACACATACACATACACATACTAGTACGTATTTATTTTTCGTCATGCATGATCCATTCTTGTCCTTACTCCGCTTTCCTGTAATAAATTGAACATATATTCACTCTTTGTACGCGACTAACATTATATGCGTTAATACTATGCGTCATTTCTTCTTGAAATAAATGCGTTTCTGTATTACATCTTCCGTGTTTCCTTTTCAAATTTATATATATATATATATATATATATATATATATATATATATATATATATATATCTTAGGCTTTCAAACTATAGCAGCTTTGGTAATTGGTACTAATGAGAATTAATATTGTAAATAATGTTCTAATTCATTAGAATTTAATTAAAGGTATTTGGAAAAGATTATGTTACCAAGAGTTGATTAATGATATTCTCTATGATTAAGCATCTCATTGCTTACGTCACAACACATTGGTTTCACGACTCCAGATTAAAAAAAAGCTCTATACACATTAATTACATGACTTATAACGTTTATCCAGTAACAGCTTATCATTTTTTTAAAAATTGCGTCATCATGCCATTTCTAGTTTCATTAAACTCACAAATTTTTCTGTACCTACCTTGATGATGACTTAAGAAAATCGAAAGCTTTGGCCATATTAACCTTTACTTTTATTTCCAAAATAACTTTGGACAATACTTCACGTAATTTCTTCCTTATTTTAGAAATATTATCCGTAATTTGAAAAAGACGAGCATTAGAAAATAAAATTCATAAAATGCTTGCCATTTTAATATTATTATCCTCAAAGAATATTTACCACCGAAATACACAGAAAAATTCATTAGTAGATTCATAGGGGAGTAAGTGATAGTAATAGTCACACTTAGTATTGTAAATATACTTCTAATAAAAAAGCATTTGAGTCCGATTTATTTTGTCACCCTTTTGTGGCTAAATTGAGTCACTTTGCATGGATTTATTGTGTAGACGAGCTAGTCGACTAACTATGAGCCGTTGCAAATGTTTTGTATTTTTGTTTTTAGCGGATACAGATTGAAGATTTTTGAAATCTTCAGTAGGTTGAGAATTTTTTAAAAACTTTCTGATTGGTTTTCTCATAAATCTGGAAATTTCTAATATCAATTCTGTTTTCTGAAGTCTGTCGATTTCATATGTTCATCTTCTTTGTGAGGATGTAAAACTTTTAATATTACGAACAGAAAATCTTTTAAAGCAAACAAAACTTCTGCTTGAATTTCTAATAGGATGAATCTTCATTATTTACATTATTGACGGTCAAACAAACGTCTTCATCTTTCTTTGGATTACAGCGTTTCAGCTGTTGTGTTCTATCTTCTTCAGGTTTTTATCGATTCGCATAAGCTTCATTGAATTTCGAACTGAACTCTTTATTCAATCTACGGATCGGTGTGTCCTCATTCAGCTGTCTTTGTCTAATAATTATGAGTTCAATCCCTAGTTCGTGTAGTAGAGATATACCCAGATCCGATAGAAATATGAGTAGCGATAACTGAGAGATTAACTAAGACCAGACCCCCCACCAGGTATGGACTGCGGTATTAGAAAATCTAACACTTTAGATTGAATAAATTTTATGTCCGAAATTTCCTGGTGGTTATCCGTATCGCCAGAAATCTGAAGAAAGCTGGATACTACAACAGCTGAAATGCTGTGATTTTAACAACAAAGATGAGGATAATTAACCACCTGTAAATAATGTAAACTAATTGAACTCGGTTATTAAACTGATGGCCTCAAGTATATGTTACGAATAAAAGCTTGAATCAACTCTTCTACTTAGAGTGGAGAGATTCTTTAAATAATTTGTGTATTTGTACCTCGACTTAATGAATTTAAGCTATGAATTGGATTGGCAGCTGGATCTCATTATTTTACCGTTGAAATGGCGAGATGTAACTGTAAATTCTACTTTAATAGTTTCTTTACTCGCACTTCCGCTTATGCAACTTTCTTCTGCCTTCTTGCTTACTTATCAACTACAATCTTCAGACATTTAAATGCAACGTCAATTAACATCTTAACATCAATTAACATCTTTTTTTTTATTATCCTCTCTCCTCAATAACGTTTCCACAGTTTTTAAATCTCAGTAACCCATGGCGTTTTAGTTTTTTTTATAATCATTTCACCCCAAACAAGGCGAGACACCACTGGTGCGCAGGGAGTTATAGTGAGAGAAAAAAGGTAAAGAGGATGTCAAAGAAAAGATAAGAGGTGGATGGAAATCAAGTAGATAGAAGATGACAATTGACGTCGTATTTAAAGTTTTTGAGATTGTAGCTATCAGGAAAGCAAGAAAACGGTAGGGAATTCCACAAATTGGAAGTGCGAAAAAAGAAACTGTCAGAATAGAAGAGTTAACATTTAACTATTTCGACTGTAAAAGGATAGGACCTGAATGTCAATCTAGTAGCACGAGTAAATACATGTGCGGGAACCAGGATAAAGCATGTCACGCCAGTTGCAATGAAATTACTTGTAGAAAGGCAGAGAGAAGGCACATTACGTCGGTGAGAATGTCACTGAAGATGAGCTGCTAAGTCCGGATTGATTATGTTGCAGATCTTCCTTTGGATTTTGTCGAGAACCCCGAGATGAACAACAGGAGCACTCAACCAGATATGGCAGCAGTATTTAATGCACGGACAAATAGATTTATAAATATGCAAAATGGATTCTGGCGCGAAAACCTTCCTGACTCAACACAGTGACCCAACCTTCCTAGTAGTAGATGTAGCTATGGATTCGATGCAGTCTTTCTTTTTTTGATCATTGAAAGGAAGGCGCTCAGCCGAAATTAACCTCTAACCTACTTAACAAGCTTGTGTAAATTTTTGGCAGAACAGTGATTAGGCGACAGCAAAAAAACCAAAAAAAAAGTTACATTTTACTAAATGTTACGAAGGACAGGAAGTTGTGAAGAGCTATGACAGCCCACATCCTGAATGGACACGTCCCATAGAAGGAGAATCAAATCTAATTTTTAAAAATAGTTCGTAAAAATTAAGAGAAAACATAATAAAGGTCAGGTATTATTTGACCCCCACCTTCCTTGCAACTCACGATAATGGAATGTGATACAAGTTCGGTTGATTTTAAAGCAAGTACTTTACCATTTAAGTGTGCGCACTTCCAGAAACTATTCAGCTCCCTAGACATTTATTTATTTATTTATTTATTTTTTGGATGCATCAGGAGTTAACGATAACTCTATCCTCTTATGTGCCCTGGAAGATACTGCCCCTGGCCGAAGGATAGACTCTTGGAGCTGAGCTCTTATTAAGTTCAGATGTTAATATTTCGTAATTATCCCCTTCAAATTTACCCAACTTAGTTTTTACATTATTTAATGAGTAAATACTGGCAATGTGGAGGTTGTAGTTGTAAAACTTCATACTGAAAAGAAGTAATATTTTCAATTTTAAATAGGTAATCTTTTTAATAAAATAGCTAATATCTTTTTTAATATATCTTATATGTCATTTATAATTCAATTATCAATATTTTATTGACAATTATTTTGAATTAAATATAACCTGAGATACATTAAATAAATTGGATTCTGGGGACATAGTGATTTGTTAAGCGCAGCTTAGATGTGTCAAAAGGCCGAAAGTATGGGAGACCCAGTGAGGATCGAACTTACTACTCACTTGTAATGATTCTAGCGAGACAAATTTTCTAACCATTACACAACCCCGAGGTGCCGAGATACCTACTGATATGTTTTTTTTGATCATTTCAACCAGGGCAAGGCGTAAATGCCACTGATGTGCTGGGGGCTACATAACTGAAAGTAAATTAATTAGAGGAGGGAGAAGAGGATTACAAACCAATTAGAAAGAAGCAATAGAAAGATGAAAATGTAGGTGTGATGACAGTTGCAAGGGGGGAGAGAAAGGGAAGGTTATACGGGATGGGGAAGGGCTAGAGTCAAGTGGTTAGTAGATGAGTATTGACATTGCATTTAAATTTCTGGAGGTTGTAGCCGTTAGGAAAGCAAGAATATGGGAGCGAGTTCCACAGGCGGGAAGTGCGAGAGAAGAAGCTGCAGGAGTAGAATTGTCGTTTGCATTTGGCTAACCTAACTGTGAATGGGTGGGACCCAGTTGCCATTCTGGCTGCACGAGTAAACACCTGTTGAGGAGGCACCAGTGACTTAAGTTTGTCTGAGCAGAAGTCATGAAAGTACTTATAGAACAGACAAAGGGAGGCCACATTTCGTCAATGGGGAAGTGACTGTAGTCGAGCCGCCAAGTCAGTACCTATCATGTTACTAACTCTGCTTTGGAGCCTGTCGAGAATACTGAGGTGAACGGCAGGGGCGCCTGACCATAAATGGCAGCAGTACTCCATGGAGGGTCGAATGGTAGACTTGTATATATGCAGGATGGATTCAAGTGGAAAGAACGTCCTGGATCGACACAGTGACCCAACCTTCTTAGCAGTGGATTTAGCTATGGATTCGATGTAGCGGTTCCATTTGAGATCCGAAGAGAGGGTAAGGCTGAGGAGGCGCAGTGTATTGCACTCAGGGAGAATCGCTTGATCCATGCTTATGTGAGGCAGGAGAGGTTGCCTGTGATGGTTGACAGACAACCGCTTGGTCTTAGACGCATTGAAGTTGACAAGCCACTTCTTGCCCCAATTCACCTCAGAGTGTAGATCTCGTTCAAGGTCAGTAGCGAGATTATGTCTGTCCGCCATGCTAGGTTTCTTACTGGTGCGGGAGTATATTGTGGATGCCTACTTGGGACTTGATCTCATCTGGGAGGTCATTGATGAAAATAAAGAAGAGCGTCGGGCCCAGGATAGAGCCCTGGGGGACACCGGCATTCGTGCTGTAGGATGAAGAGGCATGCCTATTCAAAACGACCTTCATTTTGCGGTTGTTTAAAAAGAACTGGATTAAGTCAAGCAGGCGTCCGGTAATGCCGTAACCCCGTAGCTTGCAAAGGAGGCCAGAGTGCCAGACCCTGTCAAAAGCCTTGGAGATGTCCAGAGCAACTGCACGAGCCTCTCCTGACTCATCGAGGGTCTGGAGCATGTACTCCGTAAAGGTTGTTAACATATCGGCAGTGGACCTGGCAAAGCGGAAGCCATATTTCTTGTCAGCGAAGTGTTTGTGGGCAGTAAGATGTTGAACTATTTCAGCATTGATTATGGCCTCGAACACTTTCCCGAATATCGGTAGAAGACGGATAGGGCGATAGTTGGATGGGTCCGAGGGTTCACCACAATTCTTAAAAACAGGAACGACTGAAGAGAACTTCCAGCATGCAGGAAAACAGGAAGCAGAAAGGCAGTAGTTAAACAGTTTAGAGAGGACAGGGGAGAGTTCAGGGGCACACCTCTTAAGGACTATCACCGGGATTCCGTCGCCACCGCTCGCCTTATGGGGGTCAAGTTTTGAAACTACTCGGGATACTACCTTCCAGGTAATATGTACATCGTGCAGTTTGGCCTCAGTTCTAACGGGGAAGTCGGGTGAGCATACTCCAGATGAGTCGAACGTGGAGTTGGATGAGAATCTGCGGGCAAAGCACTCAGCTTTGTCCGCAGATGATGTGAGAACCTCAAATTCATTGATTAAAAGAGGTATAGAGGATTTGCAGTTGTTAAGCACCCGTTTGCATATCCGCCAGTATTCCTTGGAGCCGCACTTGCGGTCAGCTATGCGCTGTCGCATTCTCTCAGCGAACAAACGTTTGGCGTCATTCAGGATTCTCTTGCATTTATTGCGAGCAGACGTGAATAGACGCCTATTGTGATCAGATGACTGGCTCCTGAATAGTCGGAAGTAATGGTTCCTGTGGGCAATGGCGGCCGAACAGGCAGGAGAGAACCACGTAGAGGAATGAGGTTTTAGGCAATACTTCCTGGTGGGTATGAAGGCATCAATGCCAGCTTTCACCCATAACGAGACCTCAGAGTTCACAGTCATCAACTGGGAGGTCGAACACTTTTCCCCAAGTGATGTCGCAGAGGAAATCGCGAAATGCATCCCAGTCAGCTTTTTGGTAGCGGTAGGAGGTCCTATAGGTAGGAGGCTCCTGAGGGGAGTGAGAGTGGTGAGAGTAGAAAGAAATACTGAGAGAGACAACAGCATGGTCGGAGTTGCCGAGCGGACGAAGAGGGGATTTTTGTAAATGTCCTCACTTGAAATATATGCGTTAGTTTTACATTCATGGCAGTGGGAACAATTCTTCGCTAATATGAGTTGTTAATTATAAAGCTTAGCTGCAAGTATGGAGTACCCAATGAGGATCGGACTCGCTAGTAATGGTCAACCAAACTAGATTGCAAACCATTGTTCTACGACGAAGGAATTCTCTTTTCTTAATTTAAGAGTAAGTTAACTTTGTAATTACAAATATTCAAATAAATATTTGGGCAAAAGTTAAAAATTTAAACGCTAAAATTTGCAGTGTCAGATATAGACACACACACACACACACACACACACACACACACACACACACACACACACACACACACACACAAACGAATAAGAAACTAAGAAAATATTTGCATTGTTCAAAACAATAATTTAAGACATTGCTCAATACAAAAATAGATTGATGAATATTTATTATAATTCATACGTTAGAACATGTACAAAGTATAATCTACTACAAAATTGTACATTTTGTCTCGATATTGAAAGAACAATGTCTCATTAGGTAGTTAATAATGATCTTTGCACTTTTATTTGTAGATTGTAGTTTGTACATGTTCCAAAGTATGATTTATATATATATAGTAGATAAGTTCGCCTATCATCCGGTTCTAATCCTTTCCTATCTTTTGAACAGGAGTAGAGGTTTATCCCTTTTTGTCTATTTAGAATTGTGTTTCCGGTTCTTTCTAAAGTATTCTCATTCTATTTATTCCAGTAATAAAGTAATTTTAATTCACCAGATAATGAATAATAACGCCGAAAAGCTAATCACAGCATTATGTGAAGGACAAAACAAAGACAAGGCGTGAATATCAAGGAGAGGATGTTACGTAATTCGTGTCTTTTACGTTTGAACATATAAAAGAACAATATTTCCGTGTGTTTCTCCTCCACCCGAACTGTATACTTATAGAAGCCATACATAATACACCAAAAGAATTAAATGATTAATGAGGATCTAATATGTTATAATCATACCATCTAATACATGGCAGTGAAGCCACTAAGATACAAGAGATTACTTAGTGAAAAAAAGAATGAAAGAAGAAGAAGACTAGAAAACTAATTAAAACAATAGATAGCTACTGAAATTGCATTTAAACTTTTGAGTGTCATATCTTTTCATTGTATTTATCACTAGGATATTTGTTTTGAGGAAAAAGTTTTTTTTGTTTTGTTCCTTTTAGTAACCAAAAAAATTAACACTATCTGTCATCAGCGGCAATACAAGTTACCCAGAACGTAATCGAGACTAATGTGGCCTTAATATTGCTCACCGAAGGTACATAAAGGAACATTTAACCATGCGCGATATGGCACTACAAATACTCCGATATCATAGAAATGTTGACCAGAGCAGCCTCTTTAAGCGCTATTAGAGAGTCCGGGCGCCTCATTACCAGTCTGATGCTGCAACCAGAAAACTAACAAAATCTGGTAGCCTCATAATTTTGTTACAATCACTGATCAGTCAGATCAACAAAAAGATTATTATGATCACGAGGGAAAACAGAAAGAACTGGTAAATCATATCCTAAACAGGAAACAAAGGATTAAACTCTACTCCTGTTCAATAAACATGAAAAGATTGCAGACCGGGAATCTAATATTCTATCTTAGCGAGGCGACGTGGCAATTGTTTAGCTTATAAATCATGATGTTTGGCATGTTTCTGGTTGCAGATTTTCATTTGACGTTACTTAACAAAACTGCTAGTCGCTTACATCTTTGTTTATTCTTGCAAAATAATCAAGCAAGTAAAAAATAAGAGGATTTACAGAAGAAATGATGTAGATAAAGCAACTTAAGTTTATAATAGTTTTAATCTTAATTCGGATGTAACTATAACCAAACCAGCTGCATACCACGAGTTACATTATCTTTAGTGCTTTCTGTCATGCAGGCAGTGGCGTGAGAAGGTTTGCTGATGTTTCTTGATGCCCAGGGTCAACTCCTTGATTTTATGCCTTTAAGACTCAAGTTAGGGGGTCTATAGGGCATAATACTGAGAAATGTGAGAAAGGAAAACATTTAAATATGTAAAAACAGTAAACATAAAATAAACACTTTATTCAAATTAAATATAAACTAAATTTTTATTTCACTCTTTCTTTAGATGCCCTCGCGATATGGATTTTCCGAAGGGTCGCATACTCTGTCCCCTTCTGCAAGCTACTGCAGACAGGGTTCATAACCACAACTAATACTCTACATTATATGGTTGATATAAACGTATTTAAATTTCATGCCTCGTCAGGATGTAGGTAATCGTGGTTCTCCGCAGATTCTTTTTCATTTATCATCTGTAAATTGCTATAATTTTCTGGATAAGTGTGAACGTATTTGTGTTGATTTATCCACGCTTTTGAATTCAAAGTAACCCTTCCCCTATACAGATTGCCGCCGAGGTTTCTAGAGACTAGTCTTTAATTTAATCCATAACTGATGGTTGGGAGATAAGTTAATTCAGGACTTTCTGAAAATCATCAGTGTGAAAGTGAACGCAACAACTTCGGATGAAATCTGAATTTGATTGACTGATTCCACTCCAATATGCTTCGCTGAACGTTAAAAATAGAAATTATTCAACTATGAGGTTGACACAAAAAGTAATAAATTAATTAAGATGTGATTAATAACAGCTCCAAGAAGTTTTTTTTTCTTTCGTTGACATACATTGTGAAATGTGTTCCTTACCACTTTATAAAAGCGATCTTTGACCATTTTTTTATCCGTCAGTAAAAAAGAATAATACTGCACAGGTTTTTAGTTTTCAACTCTAACAGCTGAGGTATTTCACGGCTACTTGAAACGATAATATTTAAAATCTCCTGCGGTTAGTCGGTTATCAAATTCTACCCCATTGCAAGTCTGAAATAACAGCCCAATTACTACGCTTAAGCACAAAACTCAATATTAGACTAATTAAAAAGTCTACATATCAAATTTTATTGCAGACGTTGTTGGCGGAGTACATTTCAAACATCATGGAAAGGGAAATAATCTCCTCTGCTTAACAGGCAAAACTCAACCCACTTCGGAGTTGGATATGAAACCTAGAGAGTCTAATGATTATTAGGGGAAAACATAAAGAATATAGAAAGTGTGGATGGATGAAGAGATGTCTGTTTTCGAGTGTACGTGGGTGCAAAATTCATTTGAAACACTCTAAGTGACATTTTGAAAAGGTTACTTTATTTGTTCGGTAAGGCATATCGTCATGACCAAGGATGCATTCCAAAAGCTGAATATTGAGAGACAGCAACATTTTCTTAAAAACAAAGACGAGAATCTCGGATTGTTATGTGATGTCTGTCCTTCTATATAGCAGCGAACGGTAAAGGCAAATACTCGAAGCAACAGAAATGTGATTCTACACAAGCATGTTGAGGATATCATCGACCGAACATATTAGCAACGATGCGATTTTGGAGAAGATGGAAACGAAAAGGAAACATGTAATTTGAGACGTGTAATGAAGAAGGAGAGCTTGGAGAATTAGATATTCACAGGACAGATAGAGGGAAAGAGACACATGGCATTAACGGGCTTGAGCAAATGGATGGAAGAGCAGGGTTTGGGAGAGGTAATAAGAGAAAGGATATTAAGAGCTACAAGGAATAGGAAGATGTAGAAGACCATGATCGCCTTTGTCTTGAATGGACACGACCCATAGAAGAAGAAGAAAATTATCAAATATTCAGGCTCTACTACGCTGTGTACATTCTGTATTATATTCAATGTGATATAGTGATTTTCTAAACGCAGCTGAGAAGTGACACAAGGCCATATTCAATGTGAAATGTAGCTCACTGGAAAATTGTGTCACACGTCCGACATCTAAGAAATACTGTGGCTAAAAGAGAATAAAAGATGAGATTGTGCTCTTTTGTTATGTACTACTTTGTGAACACCGTCTATCAGACGTTAGCAGAAGTTCTTTAGCAGACAATTGGAACAATCCCGTAAGATCCACTTATCTTTACAGAAGTTTTGTATTTTCATAACTTAACTGGCGGATTCTTCACAATCACAACATTTCTTGCGTTTTATGTTTGGCGAAAACAGTCGTTGTAACTGTTTTGTTACCTGGGTATTATCTTTGGGTGATGCCTTGGGCATTCTGGATATTTAATACCTGCTCCCTGATAACGATAATGGTTGAACTGAATGCATTTGTAGTGATAAAGAATTCAAGGCTGAACCATTGGGATTTCGAAACGAGAATAGTATGCTGTTTTATCTTGTGTTAACCAAGCAAGGACGTGATGTAACGTGTTTTGTTTGCTGCAAAATATCCACCAATATGGCACTCGATAACAGAAATGGACCAATGTATACCCCAACATCCAAATGCGTGAACTTCGGATATGAAAGCATCATTACTCTTATCTTTGTTTCGAGTAATTGCCCTGAAATTTGAATGTTTCTTTTTTCTAATATAGAATCCTCTTATTTTTTTTTCAGACGCAGTAAAATACTTTAACTCTAACACGAGTCTTTGTCACCCGCATCTTTGAGGCATTCTAATGGCTAAAATTCTGCCTTCAAACAACAACAGAAAATGACGCAAATTCTACTTTACAAAAAAGGAATGATTATGCATTGGATCAACAAAATTGTATAATACAGAGTGTTTTTTAAAAAAAATGGGGGAGACTAGAGTTGATCACTTATTAACTCACAAATCTAATCTGTTTAAACGAATTAACTGCTGATGGCAAGAGTTTTCGTTGTTGCATGTCAAAAGGTCAATTGCGAATGGCGGAAATTTCTAAAAAAATTCATGGGCTAATTTTTTCTTCCAATTGGCTATTTTTTGTAAGAGCAATTACGTAGTTCTCTTAATGAAATTACTTATTTACCGTCATCTATATTGATAATGCTATTAATAAATTTCGTGTTTCCCACGTTACATACAAGAGATTCCTTAGTCACCGTGGCTTCGCATATTTATTGTTTATTAAATTGTACTGAGAATCAGTATGGTAACCAAAATGCAGTAATCATTTGTTGTTATGACATTTTGTTGGATATTATATAGATTCTGCTTTTGTGAATTTGGAAATCATGGCTGTTTTTAAGAGGTTTTGAGGACTTCTTCAAACTGAGTGTTTGCTAGCACATTTTAATGAGGACGAATATATATATATATATAAATATATATATATATATATATATATATATATATATATATATGTATGTATGTATGTATAACTATTGTTAACCAGTTTTTGATCCTAGTTAAACATGCTCAATACATATATAATTTAGAACATTTGAATATTTTTTAGATTTAGATTTTTCATTTGGAAACTGGTTATTTACGCAACCTTGGTTTCAACCTTTCGGTAGCTTCAGGCACTTATATTAACTGATTTTCCAACATTTCCAAATGTGCAATAGGGATTTTACGAATGGGTTTAAAATAACTAAAATTTTCAAAATTAGGGAGGAGTTTTTAAGTATCTTAAACACTCTCATCCTGGTTTCTATGATCCTAAATTACATTTTTAGTGTGATTAGATCCGGACATGACTTCCGATCTTTCATTTAATTTATATATATATATACTGCCGGTCATAATTATTAGGCCACCCCAGTTTTTTAAAAGAAATTATGTATTTTATGCTATTAAGTATTTATTGTCAAATGAAAATAGAATGGTTCTTTTGTTATTATTACTTTGCAAAATTTTACAAGGTAAAGAAGCAAAGATGAATTCGTCCGAATCACCCTAAATTTTCTTCATTTTTTCATTGATAAAACTTCAATATAGTTAATTATTAAATATTTATAAATTCATTTGATGCACATGTTATTTTACAATATTAACAAAAAAAAAAAATTCTATCTTCATTTACAATTATTCACTTGTCAATAAATATTAAAAAATAGTATGAAATATAACATTTTTAAAGCACTGGTGTGGTCTAATAATTATGGCCGGTAGTCTAAATGTTCGGGAATTCTTTTTAAAGAATGATATTCGGTCTCTCTTTAAGGTGTAAGAATCTAGGTTTTTGAACTGTGTAAGGTAGAAGAAATTAATTTTCTGAAATGTGTAAGGTGTAAAAAATTATTGTTTTCTAAGGTGTAAGAAATAATTTTAATTAAATGTGTAAGTTGTAAGAAATCGTTGAATCATTGCAGAATGTTTGTTGAATATGTCCGAACATAATCAAACATCCGGTTTCTTAAGTTGCAACCTAGATGAGTCATTCGTTGCCATTTATTAAAGGAAGTTGCACGTGTTCATGTTATACTATTGGTAGAAAATATGTGAAGGGAATCTGGAGCAGCAGATTAACATTAAGTCTTGTATGAAAGTCTTTGCTGAAAGAGCTGGTAAAATTTTAGCCATATTAAAAATTACTTATTGTGGATATTCTACAAAGAAATAGTATTTTGAGTGCTATAAGTGGTTTAAAAAAGGCCGAGACAGTGTAAACACTGATGCAAATGTAGGCTCCGAAATTAAATCATCTAAAATCTGAGCCAATAACACTTAGTGATACGGTTGACGCTCTAGGGTGAAATCTCAGCCTCCATACAAAAGATGTTTTCTTTTTTAACATAAACTTACATTTGTTTAATGTTAATGCTGGCCATAGATAAAATAAAATTTATCATCAAATATTAAAAATCTTGTTTGAATTTTAAGCATCCACCATAAAATTATGTATAAATTTCTCTACATTATATATATATATATATATATATATATATATATATATATTATGGAAAAGAAGTATGATAAAGCGTTCAAAGTTTTCGAGTGATGCAAAGAAAAACTGAAAGACCCTGAAAAGTGAAGTCGGCATAACTGAAATAACATCGCTCAGCTAAGGGACAAGTTTCTCTACTTTCATTCTATTAACGCTCTATCCTTATGTTTGATATCGATAAATTTATGACAAAAATGTCTTGCTGAAAATGCCTTTTCACCAGTTGACTACTGACAAAACAGCAATTTTGGCACAAAACCCCATTACAATCTAATACTATATAATTTTTTGTAAAGTCACTAGAAATAACGCCTTCAAAGACGTTCATCAGACGTTTTCTCTTTTTCTGTCTCTCGATGCTGTTTATATATATATATATATATATATACTACCTGCCATAATTATGAGGTGACCCTAGTTTTTTAACAGAAATGATATATATATATATATATATACTACCTGCCAGAATTATTAGGTAACCCTAGTTTTTTAACAGAAATGATGTATTTTATACTATTTTTTAGTATTTATTGTCAAGTGGATAATTCTAAATGAAAATAGAATGGTTCTTTTTTTGTAATTCTGCACAACAATATGTGCATCAAATGAACTGTTCTGGTGTCCAGTTTTTGTGAATGTGAGGAGATTATTCAGCATTCACTGCCACATAAAAGGACTGATGTTACATAACAGTTCAATACTCTTTTATTTGTTAATTCCTATGTCAACGCTCTCTCTCGCTCTCTCTCTCTCTCTTTATATATATATATATATATATATATATATATATATATATATGTATGTATATATATATTAGTGAAATCAAAGTTATGTCCAACGTCGTTTCGATGAAAAACCAGAGCGTTAGATCACTTGTCCAGGGGCAAACCTCTCTTGTGTTCATAGAAACGACCTTTTAAATCACGGGATGTCTCCCTCACGTAAAAGTTTTTGTACTGTAAACACTTTATTTGATAAATCCAGGCATTTCAAACGGCGTTGGGTTTATTTTTCCTCCTAATTATATCTTTGATTGTCTTGGAGATAGTGAAAGCGATTCTAATATTAGGGATGACTAATTTGTTTGTGAGATTAGTTGAAAGTTCGTTGCAGGAAAGGATAATGAATTTACTGTAATTTTGTAGGAAGTGTCTGTTTCCCTCTTTTTTAATACTTTTTAGATTTTATTAGCTCGTTTTTAGCTTTGGGTATAAAATGGTGTGAGTAATGGCAAATCTCTTAAGTAAAATCCTTTGATTAGTCTAGATTTTATTTTTGGTTATGGTGGGAATATAATTTGATTAGGTTGTTTTTGTTTGTGGGTTTTGGTAAACTTTAAAATCTAATTTTTTATTGCTGCGTTTCAATAAAATGTCGCGGAAAGGTAAAGAGGTGTTTGTTTCAAATTCGTTTGCGAATTCAATAATGAATTTGACCTTACAAACTTACATATAAAATAAACTATTGTATTAATACACGTGAAACATATTTGACTAATCAGAATTAATCTCACGCCCATCAAAAAAACAAAAACAAAAAAAAACAGGAAAAATAGGATCACTGTCTCCTTGTTCCATATCTCTCTCAATTTTTGTCGAAGCTTGAATAAAATATGTTAGATTGGTATACGTTTCCTATTTCTCCTTTTTCTTATCATTCATATATATATATATATATATATATATATATATATATATATATGTAGTTAGTAAGTTTTTGGACGCAATTAAATTAGACCAGTTCACAGTTGCATTAAAAAGTGTTCAATACAATTATACTGGAAATGAGTTGCTTCAACTTTTCTGTATCTTCAGGCGATTTAACTGATTTTTCCGCTTTTCAATTAGCGAGGAGTTTTTTTTAATAATTATGTATATCTATTATCACAATGGGGGTAACTTAATAATAAAAGAGATAAAACAAAAGCAAACTAAAAACAACTGGCTATACTATATGTCCAAACGCATATAAGTATAAAAAATCAATTTATAAGTTTAAAATTCAGAGTCTGATGAAGCACGCCCCACGAAAAAACAAATTCAATCAATTTTACTAATATATATATATATATATATATATATGTATTGTGTGTATTTTGTTTCATTAATGCAGGTTTCATTGAATAATATAGACAAGTTTATTAACAATAAAGAGAATTAAATTGAAAATATAAGTCCATCCCTACCGTGGCGGATGGCCGAAGAGAGTGACAAAATAGTGGCGTTGTGGTCCCTGATCTGATTACAGGCATTTGAGTACGTTATTGGAAATATCAAAATTGATTGTATTCAAACCAGGTTTAAATTGTTTAATGTAGATTGCTTCCAGGATTTAGAATTTTTCTTAAGATGTTGGGATTAATTTTGAGTGGGGGTAATGAAGGATTACTGTAGACATTTCTGATAATTATATCAAACCAACTTAATAATAACTTAAATGTTCTATGTTTACTGTGGGTTAATATTTATTCTTTGATAATGGCTTATGTGAGCCGAAAGCTTAGACCCGATAAAAAAATCAACAATTACTGTGATTTTATGTTGTCTTTCAACGATATCACCATCAAGTATATCAGACAGTACGAACGGATCCTACACAAAATTAATAGACAAAACTTGTGTATATTATTCAATGAAACCTGCATTAATATATATATATATATATATATATATATATATATATATATATGTGTGTGTGTGTGTGTGTGTGTGTGTGTGTGTGTGTGTGTGTGTGTGTGTGTCCTTATCATTGCATTTATATACAACTCCATAATATTTTGATTATTTAATAATGAATCTTTTTCTGTCAGAATAGTGATATATCTGTCATAGTAATACATATAATAATATAATTTATCAATCAAGATATTATTTATATTTGTGTGTGTGTGTGTGTGTGTGTGTGTGTGTGTGTGTGTGTGTGTGTGTGTGTGTGTAGAGCACCAAGCGTTATAAAGCTTTCCTCATGTTTCACAGAAGGGTCCACAGAGTTAGCGCACGCACGCATGCACATACATACATACATATATACATACATACATATCGTATCTTTATAAAAAATACGCACTTAAATTAGAATGGGGAACTCTTACTCTTTCAGATAAAACAGATAAAATTGTGTCATTATTGTTTTTAGCTATTCTGTAAAAACGTTTACAGGTTCGAATGACATTTACCGATTCTTAAAAACTTAGTTTTCTTTTTCTTTTCTTTTTTCGTCTTCGCTTCTTTTATCTTGTCACATATTTCACACCTGTCTTCTCAGGTTTTCATTATTCTGGTTTTTGCGCGAGTTAATTTGACCGATTGTCTTTATTTATCATATCTATTCTTTTTCTTTGTTCTCAATTGTTCCCTGGACGGAAATTAATTCCTTTTCATCAAACAATCAAAATACATAGCTTTTAGAAGTTTGACTTTTAAGATAAGTAATTCTCTAAGCTAAGCTCAGTAGTGCTCTTCTGGGAAAATCATTAGCCAAGTTATGTTCGAGGAAGAAACTGATTCAACTCGTATGCACACCTGTTCAGGTGAAAAAGAATAAAATGGTTAGCAAGTGAAATGTTGTGTTACAGGAACATGAAAAGTACAAAAACACACGTGCAGAGCTTAATGATTTTTCATGTATTATATACCTTAAGAATAAGAGGGAGCATAGCTCTTCACAAATAGAAACCTTTCTTTGCTCTGTACATACACGACATCGGTATAAATACAGGTAAAATGGTCAGTTCCCTGTACCACTCTACGTGCTCCACGTGCTATCCTTTAATTTACAAGAGTCAGACCAGGCCACGAATGGGAAACTGTTGTGATATTTGGGTGGAAGGGCGACAAACTGCGCTTTCCAGCTTCGATAGAATCCAAAAGCGTTTCTAAGTCCTTAAGGGTGACGAATTCTTTTCCATCCTCTGACATCTCTTACAGGCGGCATAAATTTACGGAATGTGCTAGGAAGAACTACACTCTTTGGTTTCACCAGGCCTAACCTTCACGGCAAGGACCCACCATGCCAGTTACATTTAAGCAAATAACCAACATTCGCTTTGTATTTCATTGGGGAGTAATAAGTTCCATTCGAACAGCTTCTTTTCGCGAAGCGTTGGTCTGTGGAACCGACTTTCAAAAGGTTTCTTTCTCGATCGCTACAATCTTAATCTATTCAAATCTAGGGTTAACGCTTACCATCCTATCTATCCGTAAAAACTGCTTCCTAACCTAATCCTCCACCCCGAGTGGACCCCAGGCCTCACGAAGAGAGAGTAGCTATAACCAGAAGGCTGTTGTTTTCTTTTTAACTTAGACGACTTACCTTCTTGAATTTACTAGACTTGTCTGGCTGATATATACATACATATCAATGCACCCATACATAAATACATGTCTTTCACTTCCCGCCTGTGGGATTCCTTTCTGTATACTTGCATCCCCGACAATTAAAATCTCCGAGAATTTAAATGTAAGGTCAATAGTCATCTTCTATCTCAGTGACTCGCATTCTTTCTCTCATGTTCTTTTCTCTGTCCACTCCAATCTCATCACATCAATATTCTAATTCTTCTTTTACCTACTTCCTGACACCTCCTATAACTTTTCCCTCTTTCTCATCACTTTCTCCTATGTAACCTCCTGCGCACTATTGGCGGTGTTGCTGCCTTGCTTGGTGTGAAAAGAAAAAGAAAAATACATATTGACCATGACAAAAAACAGAAAAAAGTGATATATATATATATATATTGGAAAAAAAAGATAAAAAGTTTTCCCCCAATAATGATTTTGATATATAAAACATATATCGTTATCTCATTAGATCAATCAGTTATGGTGGAATTGTAGCCAAAATTATGCAAAAAGCACAGTAATGCTCGCATCTCATTCTTACGGATATATTTACCAAAATTACACAAAATATGAAATACTAAAGAGTAAATTTATTCAATAAAATAACCATTGGTTTCAACCACAGCCTTCAAAATCTTCTGCAACTCTTCTGGACTGTCTCCTTATTTACCTTGATGAATGCTGCCATAATCCTTGCCTTCAGTTCATCTTTGATGTTACAAGTTTTGTTCATCTCTCACCTCACACAATAATCAAGGGCGTTGCAGTCTGGTGAGTTAGGTGTCCACAGGTAAGAGATGGTCGAAGAAATTGTCTGACAGCCATGGCTGGGTTTCCCTGCTTGTGTGACACTGTGCAGAGTAGATTTGCCAAAAAAAGGGTATTTCAAAAGCTATCCTCATGACCCAGAGCGGCACTTCCTCCTCAAGGTACTTTCTGTAAGCTTCTGTGTTGATTTTGAAGACCTTTAGGAAGATGAATGGAGGCATAACGTCGCCATCTCCAGTAATCCCCCCAAACACCTTCGTAATCACCATTAGACTTATCGAACGTTTTCCAAATCCTCTGCACTGGCCTCAGATAGACACGCAAACTCTGAAATATTTGTACTGGAGCTTCCGGTGCAAATGCCAAGCTGTTCAGCATGCCGTTTCCAAATTTATATATATAAAATTAATATAGTTTACAATGTGACACGGAATTTTCTATGTTTTGATATATATATATAATAATTTATATATAATAATTTAAGTGGTTTGCACGAATGGAAGTTACATGTTTAATTTGAAACAATGCTCAACACATAAGTACAGCATGGATATATAGTTATTATTATAATAGCATACTGAAACTCAAAAGCTATAAAGTTTTGGTGTTTAATACACGATTTCAGTGCCTGGTGATGATGCTTTAAGCACCGAAAACTTTATACCAATTGAGTTGCAGTATGCTACAATAATAATTGTTATATATATATATATATATATATATATATATATATATATATATGTGAAATTATTTTTTGATCCATATTCGTATTTAAGTAGTTCTTCTGTTCACAATCAAACAGTATTATATATTTATTTCTGTCGGCCTGATTATTTACGATAAATTTTTGTTATGAAAATGTGTTTCATTCGGCAGGATTCGAACCTGCGATCCCTATTCACATAAGGGAAGCCACCAATTGATCTGGCACATCTTAGATCTCTCGGCCACGAATGAGCAACAGTCTAAACGAAGTTAAATCAAGTCTATATAAAACATTACGATACATTTCAGAGCAGATATGGTTATTACAATGAATCAAAAATTGTGTTATATAGGCTTGATTTGACTTTGTTTAGACTGTTGGTCATTCGTGGTCGAGTGGTCTAAGACGCGCCAGATCAATTGGTGGCTTCCCTTATGTGGATAGGGATCGCAGGTTCGACACATTTTCGTAACAAAATTTATCGTAAATAAACAGGCCGGTAGAAATAAATATACAATACTGTTTGATTGTAAAACAGAATATCTACTTAAATATGAGTATCGATCAAATTAATCTTCAAACAAATAATTTCAAATTGTCGGTTGTTTATAACCAATTTCGTTAATGTTGTGGATTCCGGGGGAGAAACCACACAAAATAATAAATAACAAAAACAGATATGGAGATAGAAAATGTTAAGTTATATTGAACAAAAATATGCAAACTAAAACACGGGTTAATCAATTAAGGAATACTATTAATAGAAATTAATATATACAGTCTTGCAGTGAAATAGTATGTCCGGGTAATGGGTCTATATCCAAACAACTCCAACTAACTCTGCACCAACTTACTGACCAACGAAGCAACTGCTTTACAACTCTATAGCTGCCGTTCTCTGTATAAGCAGGATTATGTGAACAAATCATGCGAGTCCATTCCGATGTACAAAGGGACGATCCCCAACAGTTAATCTTCGTTAATTTCCGTAATATATATTTTCCATTTTTAAACGAGTTATTTCGCTACCCAGGTTTCTACCATGAGTGGTGTCTTCAGGCGATTTTTAATAACTGATTTTACCTTTTACCATTTTTCTTTTTAAGAACGCTCTTGTAACGGTGTTTTATTTAAACGTTCACGTGGCATAGAATTTATGAACGCACATTGTTTAAATTCAAACAAATTATGACGTTTTCATCCGTGGTTGTATGAAACTAAGAGGTATTTCTTAGTGTGGATGCATTTTATCATAATTTCTGTTCTTTCATTTAACAGTTCGTCTTTATTTGGGTAAATCATAATTTCTAATTTTTCTTCTTGGCACAGTCTACGTATTTGTCTACCGTTGTAAGGCTTGGCTGTTTTTACAATGCTCCACGTTATGTGTAGATCTTTTTCATGTTTTGATTTCAATTTCCAGACGTGCTTAGCCAATTTTGTATTGTTTTTTAATTTTTCTATTTTAAATGTAGATCTGTGGTTAAACCACCTGGTCTTAAAGGTGTCTTTGGTTGAGCCCAAATATATTTTGTTTTGGCCATCTGGGTCATGTACCTCTGCCTTATAAATTATTTCTTTTGTGTTACAGAGACCTTGAAGTGGACATTTATTTTCGTCCCTGCAGTTGCATTCTTTGTTGATGGTTTTGTTTTGTACGATGCTATTTAAATTTCTGGCGTTTTGTTTTTTTTATGAAACTATCTAAATTATTAGTGCAACTATAACTTAGTTTGATTGTGTTTCTGTTGAAAATTTTGTTTAATTCTGATTATTTTGGAAAGTGCTTATCTATTAGTTTAAAAAATATTTGTCCTATTTTGGTCTTTGCTTCTAAATTAAATGGTGGGTTGAACCAGATAATGTTTCGTTTTCTATTGTTGTTTTTGATTTGTCTGTTTGGTTGAGAATTATATTGTAAAATGTTTTTATGGCCAGAATTTCTTAGTGCATCCTCATATATATTTTTCTTTTTATTAAATATTGATTTGTTTGACGAAGTATTAGATAGCCTATGTTCTATGCATTTGTAAATGTGTTTAATTATATTATTTAGATGATTGGACTTTGTATTTATGTATGATAACTTAGTGTTTGTTTTCATGTATGGTGAGACATTTGCAGTTTGTAAATTAAATTCTACATTTAAATATTGTACCACTTTATTATTTGTGTCCACTGTAATATCAAAATCTAGTTCTTTCGATAATTTAAAAAAGCTGTTTCCATATTTTATCATTCATTCTTTTGTTGTCTGGTGCTATTATTAATCTGTCATCTCTATATAATCTGTGGTTGTCAATATGGATTATTTTGTTCATTTTGTTTAAAATGTATATTCCCATCAATTCTGAAATTTCTGCTCCATCATACGATCCTTGTGGTACATCGAATGCTCCGTTGCTGGATTTCTTGATCCATGCTATACCTTTGTGGAAAAGTATAGATTTTCAGCAATGTAATATTATATCAATATGCTCTGATGGCATTTTTATGTACATTTTAGCAAAATTAAATGCTTCCAGTAAACCTTTCTCAGATATTGATGGGTAAAAGTTTTTTTTTATATCATATTTGATGAATGTGTATTTACTTTTGCATTTAATTTTTCATGGTAATGTTTCATGGTAGAAACCTGGATAGCAAAATAACTCGTTTAAAGATGGAAAATATTCAAACGGTCTACAATATAATTGTATAGAACACTTTTTAATACAAATGTGTACTGGTCTAACCCTATTAGGACAAAAACTAAATATTAAACAATATATATATATATATATATATATATATATATATATATTCATTAATGAATTAGACTACTCTGGCTATTGGGCGTGTATAATGATAATATACATGCTAAAAATTCTACCTTCTTCTACCGTGCGCCCATAGCCCAGAGGTAGAATCGCCGACTGACGTCACTTCGGTCGGGTTTCAATCCTGGGTTAAAAGTCTCTGAGTCTAACCGTACTGATGAGCTGTGATACAGCGAAACAGATCTGTCTGCGGTTGACTATATATATATATATATATATATATATATATATATATATCTTATATTTAACAGCATATGTTTAGAAAATATATATATATATATATATATATATATATATATAACATTATCGCGTCTCAATTTACCCTGATCAAAATCATACCATAATACGTCTATCGGAATGTTGTTCCTTCTTTGTTTTTGTTATTCATAAAAATGCACATCTCTCAACCCTTACCTGTGTTTTTTGCTTTTCATCCTATCAACTGCATATATATATATATATATATATATATATATATAGATAGATAGATAGATAGATAGATAGATAGATAGATAGATATTTCTGATCTTGCTTATCATTGTGCACGGGAAAAATCGATTTTGAGAAAAGATGAATGTTGTAAAACGTAAATAATGGTCATTCTAAAAAATATAGTCGTTGAAAAAATCACAAATATGCTGATATTTTGCGGGACGAAGCTGAACAAGTAGTTATTTCATTTGGTGTGTTAAGTCATAATCAGTGGTAAAATTCACGTACCAAACAGATTGTATTTCTGAGACTCAGTCATTATAAAATGCAATTTTAGCATTGAGTATTTGAAGAAATTTGTTGGATCAAGACATTTTAGTTGAGATCATCAAATGCAATTGTCAATATTTAAGCACAATAAGAAATAATAAAAAAATTCTTAGAAAGAAAGAAAAGAGTGGCGAATCAATCCTACTATATGGTAGTGAATGCCGGACAGTTTCCCCAGAGTTTGGTTAGAAGGAAGAATAATACGGAAAGAAACTGTTAACAGATCTGAATATTTTCTAGTGGCGAGGAACTAATATTATAAACGGAACTATTCAAACGTCCTGATCCATCTTTATGAAAATAGATTTTTTTAATCCCAATCAAACTTCTTTTCGATTTTGTCTTAAAAAACAAAAAAACAAAGAAAACAAAAACAAAAACAACAATAACTAATATAACTATATGAAAAGATATTATTAGATATATACACATCCGACCCGCGAAGGGTTTTAGTCCGGCAGGCCAACTTAACCGTAACTAGACTTAATTCAATTACCGTACTTTTTTTCTTTCCTTTCTTGTATTCAAAAAAGTCTTCTGAAAAGACGCCTGAACAACAACAAAAAAATGTCTACGGAAATTAAGAAAAGTAACAGGCGGGTTATAAAATCAAGCAGTTACGGAAATTTAAATACATGGGAAGCTTTCTAACAGAAGACGGAAAATGCGACACTGAGATCCGAAGGCAAATTGGCATGGCCAAGGATGCATTCCAGAAACTGAGTAGAGTAATAAGAGACAGGAAAATCACGCTAGAAACAAAGAAGAGAGTACTGGATTTGAAAGTGGTGCCTGTTCTTCAATCTGGAAGTCATTTCTGGACAATGTTCTCAAAGATGACGGAGAGACTTGAAGAAACCTAAATGTGATTCTACAGAAAGATACTGAAGGTACCATGGACTGATTATGTAAGCAACGTTGACCTTTGAGAGAGGATGAGGATGGAAACGAAAATGAAATTAATAATTAACATCAAGAAAAAACAATTGAAGTTCCTGGAGCATATAATGAGGAAAGAGGGCTTGGAGTAACATACTTGACGGGCTTAAGCAAGTGAATGGCAGAGCGGAGTTTGGGTGGCATAACAGAAGAATGCATGCTAAGAGCCACTAGGGATAGAGATATGTAGAAGGCCATGACTGCCTACGTCCCAAAGGGACTCGGCACATAAAAGAAGAAGAAAGTGGATTTTGAGTGCCGAAATTTTAATGAAAGCTGGATACCTATTTTTTTCATTGACAACTTCGGAAAATGCGTTTGCATAATCTGTCAAGAAACCATTACTGTAAAGAAAGTTTCTCCACACCAAGGCAGCTTTCTGGACGGGGTAGTTTGAAGTCGAGATAATTTATTACAGTACATTTGATACAACAGTTCTCTTCCGAGACATTGCATAGTATTCTGACTCGTTCTCTCCAAATGGTTGCCAGTCCCTTGTATAAGTGTTTGAATTGGCATCTCCATTATTTAAATAGTGATATTAATTTCAACCGACGATTCTGATATGCTTCTCGACAGGAATTGAACTTGCATTTCCTTTTTCTCTATAAAGGAAATGGGATTTTTAGACTAATTGACATGGATTTCACTATTTAAAATATCAGGGATGTCAATTCAAGCAGGTGTTTTGTTTTATTTTGTTATAGTTTATCAAATTTTCTGTGCTATTTAAAGCCGAAACATATTTATGATTATAAGAATATTTTTTACGAGTGTATATTGTATTAAAAAAATTCTGAGAACATTGATTTTTTTAGATGAAGTTCTTTCTATTTAACTAATAACCTTGAGGTAGATATGGATTCATGCCTTTCTCAAGGGTATTTGCTCGTAAATGAATGTAACAAACTCGGCTCAAGTAGGTGTACCCACTAAAAATAACGTTTATAGTAACAATAAATTATGTGGGATTTTTAAAAAATCTATTTTAAAATATCTGCATGTAAATAGATGTAAGTATGAACTATATCTTATATATCTTTCGTCTGCAAATGCAGTTAGCACTGTAAAAGATGACACTTATTATCATCAAAAACTCTTTCCCCTTGGCTCTCATGGCGGGTCTTGCATATACATTGGCGCGTTTCAGTTTTTCTTTTTAAGTTTGCTCACCCCACTAGCACACATTCTTCGTCTATCGGACTAAGAATACAAGAAACAAAACATAATCATATATCCATGCTTCTCTTCAAAGATTTATAAATAAAAATTACCCATTACAAGCCATCTGTAATGTGTGAACTAATTAAATTTTCGGAAGGAACTTCTCTTTCTTTCCGTTCAAAACTTTCTTTTTCCCTTTATAAAATGTGTATTATGAAAGGAGGTGCTTCCGGTGGCACATTGGCCTGTAGATTTCCTCTGATTCTTTTGTTGTTTGAATCCATGCTAAAACCTGGAGTCAAACTCATTGTTTTATGAGAAGTACCATCTCCAGCCTGAGAAAATATGACAATTTTAAGAAGCAGTTCGAGTTCGTAGTCTTGTATACACAGGCATTATCTACGAGGACATATATATATATATATATATATATATATATATATATATATATTGTTGAGTTGTGATAATACTTACTGCCAGGATTGTTGTTTTTTCAGTTATTGGTCAGAGTCAAATTAGACAATAACCTGTTGTCTTAAAAGGTGTTCAATACATATTAGAAGAAAAAAAAAATAAAAGAAATTACTTGTAGGTCTTTCAAATATTCTAATTAAGAATATCAGCTGATTACACTACCTTGGTTTCAATCTTTTGGTTTTAAAAGGTTGAAACCAAGTTAGAATTATCGGCTGATATTCCGAATTAGAATATATATTTATATATGTTGTGTTTTGGGGCAGCAATCTCTCTATTATGCAGGTTTTATTAAAAATGACAGACAAGGTATTATCATTAAGTTTTTTTGTATAATTTTTCATGTCGTCGTGTAATTGTTTTCTTTTCAGAACTCAAATTATACAAGAACTAGCAGTATAGCCCGGCGTTGCTCGGGTGTAATGAAAGCTTTAAAACTAATCCATGGTCCTGGAGCTCAGACTCTTTGGACGTTGGCACGAAAGTCTAAAATAGTTGTTTCCAGTTAAAGCGAAACTGTAGACTGAAAGAAAAATGAATGGATGTAAGTCAAATTTTGATTTCCTGGTACGGATATCAAATTTTCTGCACTATTGTAAGAACTGCAACCTTGAAACACCTGAATATCGTTTCTTATGGCTTTGCCTATGAGTGTATCAAATTTGATTAAAATTAGACCACCCCTTCTATAACCCGATTTTTTTCGATTATCGATTTTCGATATTTATCGGGGGTATCTTGACACAAAACCTAGCTAAAAACACTCACAGGCGCTTATAGTACAACTGTGTAAATTTTCAAGAAAATCGGTTCAGCCGTAACGGACACACACACACACACACAGACACACACACACAGAGAGGCACACACACACAGACAAAGTTCCATTTATAAATAAATTTAGATTGTCCAAAGGTTTTGTACTTTCGAGTGCTTTCGGTTATGTTTTTACCCATTATCAAGAATTAATTTTGTTTTACTTGTAAATAAACATGTGTAAAGTTTATACATATAGAGTCTTGTGTATATTAAGTTACGAACACATTTAAACACACCTCAAGATCTTCCAGGACCTATCCGTGATATCCTCGTTGTTAATACATACAAAATAGCATCATCCACATGCAAAAGATTAAAAATAATGGAGGCATTACTAATAAAATAAGAGAAATCTTATACTTAATAACATCAATTATGAACACGTTAACAATGTGCTTACCGTGTTCGGAACTTAACATACACAAGACTCTGTATGCATAAAATTTATATATGTTTATTTTCTGATTTTTCCATTGGTTTATTTTTAATTTGCGCCTTGTTATTAAGCATATATCTTCTATTTGCCTATTTTGGATTTTTTGCGGTTTATTAGTCTGAATGAAAAATACAAAAGAAACAATTGGTTTAACAATATTACCAACAGCGAGCTGCTCATTCATACAGTCAGACATAAAAAAATTCTATCCATCCATCAACGAACAAACATTAAATGATACACTGAACTTAGCAAAACACTATATAAATATATCAGAATTGCAGAAAAATTCATTGTACACCATAATAACATAATATGAAAAAAACACCACTAACAACAATACCAGCAATGAATACAACTTTGACGTAAAAATGAGAAGCTATGACGGCGCAGAAATATAAGAAACTACAGGCATTTACATCATCAACAAACTAGGAAAATAGTCAACAATAAAGATATAGGTTCATACAGAGTCGATGGACTTGAAATTTTAAGAAACTGTAACTGTAAAACTACGGAAAATATGAGAAAACAAATGATAAAAATCTTCAGCATTCTTGGATTTATATATACACACAAAAACAAATCTAAAAATAGTAAATTTTCTAGATATAACACCCAATTTCAGCAACAGCAAAGAAAATAACTACTCCATATATATCAATAAAAATTCCAATCCCCCTCCAAATATATTCAGAATTATACCCATATTCATAAATGAAAGGCTATTTACGAACTGAAGTAACATATATATTCAAAGAAGACAACAAAATATATGAGATCACACTGAAAAAAGGGGATCCTTAAATAAACTTGAATACACAAACGAAGAGAAATCAATCAAAAACAATAGAAATAGAAACATTGTCTAATTTAATCCACACTAAAATATTATAAAAACAAAAATAGGAAAATATTTTTCAACATAATAAAAACACTTTCCCAAACACAACAATCAAAATTATTAACAAAAACAGAGTCAAAATCAGCTACAGCTGTATAAAAAATATAGAAAAAATAATAACCAAACATAACAAGAAAATACTTAATAAAACCAATAACAACAATACAAATCAACAAGACAATACTCACAAATGTAATTGCCGAAAGAAGCACACTGTCCACTTAATAATAAAGGTCTTACTAACAACATAATATACATAGCTACCGTAACAAATCACGCCAATACAGACGAAAAGATTTACATAAGATTTAATGACAGATTCAACAGTCACAAAACATCATTCAACGCAGCAAAATGCAAAAACAACAAACAGCTATCAATATATATATATATATATATATATATATATATATATATATATATATATATATATATATATGAAAACAGAAAGATAACATTATCACAAAAATTAATTATGAAATAATAAAAAAAGCACTACCTCACAACAGTAATTGCAAAAGTTTTAAATTATGCCCGGAAGAAAAGCTAACAATAATCAGTTTAAAAACTAAATTAAATTTTAAACAAAAGAAACGAGATAGTGAGAAAACGTAAACATGCGAATAAATACCTACTTTGCAGCGCAAACAACAATAAATAACAACAAAATCAAGCAAGAAATGAACATACAAACTTTATAAAATAAATTAAAAAAAACTAAAAATATAAATACAAATACTAACTCACGATAATAACCGAAAAATAATAGACTAAAACGAAACAGACAAATAATATAAAAATGAAAACAACACCCGGTCACGATAAGAAATAAAAAATACAACTAATAAACGAAAAATTAAATAAAATAAATACATAAATAATAATAAAAACAGACGTCAAACGAACAAACATAAATATACACAAAACACCTAGCCATGATCCCCAAAAATAAACTGTTACGCGGTAGAACATAAAGAAAAGGTCAAACTTATTAAAAAGAGGTCAGTACAACAAAAAAGTCCAACCCATTAATTACTCATTCACGCACACAATGAAAAATACAATAAAAATAAACATAAATTAAACAACTGCACAATAAAAATTTTTAAAAAATTAAAAAAGAAAAATATACGAAAAGTAAAAGAAAAACTTTCCAATCATAAAAATTAAAAAACAAAAGAAGAATCAACCAAACAACATTGATAAGTGAGAACATCAAATTGGTGTCCTCATGAAACTTCGAAGTCGGCAGGAATTTGCTCTGTTAAAGAAACAAATGTTTTGTACTTATCAACGCTCTATCTACATCACGATATAGAGCATATTACAGTAAAAAAAAACTGCTTGCCAAAATACATTTTATCAATAAAACTACTAAAATCAACAACATTGGCGTTAAGCATTATCACAATTAAACACTATATATATAGCAAACATTTATACAAATTTAATGAAAAGAAAAACTTGTCTCTCATACTTTTATCTATTCCTACTGAAGAAAAAATAAATAGTTATTAAAATTTCAGAATTTAGACGGAAACATTAGAAGTATAGCGTTAGAAGTATAGACTTCAGAAGGAACCGGAAATCCAATACTAAACAGGAAACAAGCGAAAAACCTCTACATCCAAAAGACTGAGAATAGTGTAAACCGGACGATAGGCGAACCTGTCTTCTCATGAGGAAAAAAAAAATAGTGAAGAAAATTTTAGAGTCCAGGGAGGCAACGCCAGAAGTATAGAGTTGAAGCAGACTTCAGAAGAAACCGGAAACCCAATCATAAACAAGAAACAAAGAATAAACTTCCAATCCTGCTCAAAAGACCGGGGAGGTGTGTGAACCGGACAAGAGGCGAACCTGCATTCAGAAAGAGTTGACATGAGGAAAGCGATATAGAGAATTTAACACTCACAAAAAATAATGACGGCAATAGAGGCAAAAAAAAAAAAAAAACAAAAAACGGCGAGTGACCCACTTATCCAGTTTGTGTGAACGATGGTTAAGAATTACTTAGAGTAACAAAAAGCAAAAAAAAAAAAAAAAAACTATAGAGAGTTATTATAGCACAGATGCCAAGAGAACTTGGTACATTAATGAATAAAAAAGCAAAATATGGAGATATTTTGAAAGAATTTTCGTTAGGCATTTTTTATAAGTGTCTGGTTCCAACCCTGTAGCTTGGTACGTATGCTGAAATGTCAGGCATTTAAAGTCTTTTAGTTTGTCATCGAATATAAAATGCTTATCATTAAAAAAGAAAAAGAAAAATGTAGCAATAAGATATTTCTTGAAGACTGCAAAATTTTAATTAAAACCTTTCATTTCAAATTTGAGTTGAAGTGAAAAGTTGCATTAAATGTTTTTAGCAAACATCACCATTTCGTGAAGCAATTAGTTTGCTTCACGAAGTAGTGATGTTTGATGTACAAATCCAGTTTAATGTACAAAGAAATTACATATTATAAAAGCGACAACACCAAATATAACATGGCGTCCCAGCTCCAGTCATTTTCCCACTGCCACAGAGTTGCTTCCCTGTGTCTTTGTTTATAAATTACTTTCATGGGAATTGTTAGAATAAGCTCTTTCTTATGCTAAACTTTATGAATTTAAGATTAGAATGTGCATTGTGATACTATGGATATCGGCACAGAATAAGAATTCTGAAAACTGAGTTCGAGTTCCTGTTGAATTAGTTGCATTCACGCAAATACCCTTGGGAAAGATATTACTCCATCTTTTCTCTCTCCAGCTATGGGTTCAATAGCAGGATAGATTGGGTTGGCAATCAGTTTATCACAGAAAGAAATGGCAGCCTACTACTATCTAGTCAGTCATGACTTTTTCGAGACATGATCGCCCAAACGTGTATCACGTATGGCAATTAATTGACTGATCTAGATAAAAGAATTGAATAATAGGACTGATTGAATTCTATAGCCTTGGTTGGCAACTAGTCTACTGCAGAAAGTAATGGCAACCTACTGTGAGAAAAAATATTTTGCCAAAATATTTTGCCCAAAAAAGACATGATCGCCTAAGCGTGTATCACGTAGCGCAATTAACTGAATGATTTGATGAAATGTATAATATGTTTTAGAAAGTATGGGTTGGCAACCAGTTTACTGCAGAAATAAATGGCAACTTAAATCTTCTGCCTAGTCAGTCATGGATCAAAGGAGACATGATCGCCAAAGCATATATCACGTACGGCACTTAACAAACTGACTAGATTAGCAACAAGTTGCCAACGGTTTATGATGAGATGTAACCGTAAGTTCTATGCTAACAGTTTCTTTTCTCACACATATAGCCTGTGTAGCTCTCTTCTGGCTTCTTGCTTTCCATATATGTTTAATCTTTAAAAATTTAAATGCGACATCACTCGTTATCTACTGTCTTCCTAATTACACTTTTATTAATCTCGCTCCTCAATAATTCTTCTGTTTTCTTTTTCTCTCGCACCCAACTTGTGCATTTACTGCCTTACTTGGGGTGAATTTGATTTCAATAAAGATATTAATAACTAACTCAGTATTAGTAATAAACACAAGACTTTGTAGTCATCTGTTTTTATGCTACCAAGTCATATCTACGAGTGATTTCTGAAAAAGAAACTTTACTGTTAAATACAACAATTACCTAAAATAAGCTACTTTAAAAGAATAAAATGTCTTTATTTCTGGCTTTTTAAAGAAATCGTGTCCAAAGTACGCATCACGCTCGAGCAATAAGCACGATTCTTTAGTATGTGCATCTCACCGGGTTAAGGGATGCCTGAAATTTTTTATTGCATTGGCTGGCAAATCGGGGTGGTGTGACGCCGTTGCCGAGTAAGGGGTTCTCCAGTTTTCTCCCAATGGAATCAGAGAAAGGCAACCCATAAGGTCATTATCAACAGATAACGATGTCAGCATAACCCGTACTGCTGCAACTTTTTATCGCCTTACGGGCGTATAAACTGTACGGTGTGTAGTAAACATCGGCCATCTTCACGGCTTCCCATTCTTCTCTCGTAAAACCGCACAGATCAAACTCAGTATTAATTATACAAATTTCTAGACATTTTTAGACAGAGAGGGCTTCTTCTTCTTCTTCTTCTTCTTCTTCTTCTTCTTCTTCTTCTTCTTCTTCTTCTTCTTCTTCTATTCGTAGCTCTAAACACTATGACTACTAGGGGAAACAGAGCAATTGAGAAAGCTATTTTCCTGAAAAATTGTTTTAATAGAAATATTTTATAAATTTCAACCGACAGTATCACTGGCTGCTCGAGCAATGAAAGCCTAGTGTTTCCACATAAAGAAACGGCTAATATTAACATTACCACATACACAAACTCGTCAAGAAAGTTACTTTGTAATTCTTTCTCTCTCTCTTGACTTCGATATGTTCTGGGGGTGACAAATTATCTAAGCCTTTTTTCGTTATTAAGTCAGTTAAGTGTCATCACGTGGTACACGCTGGGCGACCATGTCTCTTTCGATCTATGACTGACTAGGCAGAAGATTTTCCCGCAGGAGGTTGCTATTTTTTTCTACGGCAAATTTGTTGCCTTTCAAGGCTACAGAACCCAGTCTGTCCTGTTATTCTGGAGAGAGAAGAGATGAATTAATACCTTTCCCAAGGGTATTTGCGCGTAAGTGAATGCAACGAATTCAACTAGAATTCGAACTCGGCTCTCCGATTTCTCATTTCGATCGCCACAACGCACATCCCGCATCACAACATTATTATGTGTTCCATAAATTTGAACAATCCTTTTCGGATTCGAAGTATAAAATTTATTTTTGTTTCCAGTTTCCTTAAATCTACCTCGTTGCCTATATTATGTTCTGTCCATGAGGTTTCCATTCTCAGTATTCTACTGTTACTTCAAATCTTCTCTTCAACTGTGAGGAAATTGTCCAGCATTCATTGACATTAAGATTGTATAGCATAAGTTTAGCACAATTTTCTTTGTTTCTAAAGAAATGTTCTTGTTTGTCAAAGTTCTGTTTAGCTTTAGGAAGGCATATTTCGTTAATTCAGTATTGACAATGTTACATTGAAATGTCACATTTTCCGTCCTTTGTTCGAACACTTCCGAGATATTAGTTGTTGAATGGGTACGAGTTAGTGTACGGATCAATGTGTTAAACAAACAGCAAACAGCATATTCAGAACTTGTAAAATTCTAAAAAAAAAAGATCAGGGCCGAGAGAATTCAAAGCTCACAAGACGTAGTGAAGACAAGAGAAGCAGGAGACAGCAGCGAGTAAACTACTTGAGGAGTTTGTGTTAATGTATGGCAGAACAAGGAGAGAGAAGGCTGATAAATAGTTGAAAGTTACTTAGAGCAGCAAAAATAGGAAGTCATTGAAAGTCATGATTACTCACGTCCTGAAAGGGACTTGTTACATAAAGAAAGTTTTATTTAAATCAGACATAGTTGAAAAGGGAAACACAGCAAGTAATCTACTTAAGGGGTTTGCAAATAGATGACAGAATAAGAATATATATAAACACACACACACACACACACACATATATATATATATATGTATATATATGTGTGTGCGTGTGTGTGTGTGTGTGTGTGTGTGCGTGTGTGTGTGTGTGTGCACATACATATATGACAAAAACTTAAAAGTTACTTCGAGCGACAAAAGACAGGAAGTTGTAGCTAGACATGATCTACCTGTCTACCTATATAAATTAAAATTATTTTCAATTTTATATCAGTTTTCATTAATTTTAACTTCGCGTGACACAAGGCAATATGTTTAGAGTTCCATTTCGTTTAAGATCGCTCTGCGTAGAGTAGTATGTAAGGCAGGCTTCTTAATCATTATGCCGATATGTAATAACCACTTAATATCGAGATTTAATAAACTTAGTTTGACTCAAGGCTATATGCATGAGACACTTGTTGAGGATTGCATTCTCTACTTCAGCAAAAGCCTGGTAGGCAATATTTCATACCATTATTGGCTAGATCTCATCCTACGGTGAGATCTAGCCAACCTCATTAGATATTTTTAATGTCTTTTTTTTAACAGTTCTAATATATTTATATATTTTTTAAATAAAATTCTTATTAACCAAACGATGTTTTCAGGATATATATATATATATATATATATATATATATATATATATAATAAATATTCACAGCTCTATATTTTATATTGAGAACTGTTTTAAATTAATGTTTTAATTTTGAATTCTTAAATTTTTCTTCGTTCATTATTCACTCGATATATATATATATATATATATATATATATATATATATATATATATATCGAGTGAATAATGAACGAAGAAAAATTTACAAGATATATATATATATATATATATATATTTTACAAGATATATATATATATATATATATATATATTTTACAAGATATATATATATATATTTTACAAGATATATATATATATATATATATATATATATATATATAAATTAGAGAACATTTTCAAAATTCAAAGGTGTCGGATGTACATTTCAACATAGGATCTCTAATAGAGATTCTACGTCACGTCAGCGACATTGTTTTTTCCAAATGACGAAGGCCCTGGGGTAGAGTGTGGAGGGGTTTTAGGTTAACAACGGTCACAAAGTAGAAAAGGACAAAGCTGGTAGTCGCGGGGTTACAGGGTGTTGAAACGGTATATTTAGGAAGGGGAGGAATAGGAGTTCATATTTTATAAAGATATACAACTAAATGAGTTAAATTACTTTTTTAAGCTTAACATTTTGGGCGGTTTGAAGAGGTGTATTTAGGCGAGAAGGAATGGGTTTCAATATAAGATTTTAAAAATTTTTATTTAAGTTTATTTGATTAAACCTTTTAGGTAGAAGCTAGCTAAATGCCAATTACAGGAAGTTATCAGTTTAAAAAGTATTAGAGAACAAATATTAGAGAAAAAATATTTGAGAAAAAAAAAACAAATATGTGTGTGTGTGTGTGTGTGTGTGTGTGTGTGTGTGTGTGTGTTAACCAAGGAAAAAGGGGTTTAGTAAAAGAATCCATATTTTCTAAAGATAGGCAATTAAAGGAGCTTGGGATAAGAAGGTAGGAGGGTTAAAATACTTTTTAAGGTTAACGTTAGGGTAAAATTAAGATTAAAACTTAAATTGAATGCTTTTAATTTATATTCTAACATCTAGTCAACGGGGATTTAAGTTCTAAATTTAAGTATTCGAATAATTTGCCTTGTGGCGGCACTTACTGATGAATCCCCTCCTAAGATTCAGTAGCCGGTGTTGGTGGGGGTATTTTAATATTGAAACTTTTTCCAGTAAACATAGACAGCACCTATCACTAAAATTCTTCGGAATACGGGCCGAACCTATCAGTTTCCAGCTAATTTCAGAATCCAGCCCTTCCTCTTTCATTTTCCAGAATGCCCGCGAAAGGGCTGTCTGGTACCTCCGACCGAGGTTCGAAAAGAAGTACTTGTGGTTATACAGTCTTTGTTTGAAAGGACCGGCAGACATACCGATATAGGTCCGGAAGTCGTTTTTTTTTGTTAGATGGAGAAATGCGGGCTTCATAAATCACCTGGGTGGATTTGCATTTTCCCTCCACCGGGCAGGCGTCCACAGAATTACAGCTGCATTCGTTTAGAATTCCGGACCTGTATTCTTAATACAGTGAGCTCTCTGCCTGCATCACTTTTTAATGGTAAAATTTTTTAATATTGATTAGGAGGTTCTTGGAATTTACCTTCCTACTCTTCTACTTCGGATTAAAGAAAAACAATATATATATATATATATATATATATATATATATATATATATATATATATATATATATATCAGAAAAAGTTCTAGAAGCCGCGAATATTTTTGTTTAAAGTGTAGGTTTAAAGTGTTATTATTATCAATATTACTTGCTTTTTGTATGAGATATTCAATGTCCATAATGGTATTTGTGTCGCTACACGTGTTTCGAGTCTAAAGTTGACTCTCTTCAAGCGAATATATTTTACATATCGAGATACGTTTGTTTTTCTAATCACCAAAATATCGTGTATATATATAGATGAGTGCTGAGCAGGTCAGAAAGTTCATTTTTTTTTTAATCTCTTCCGTTTTGGAAGTCAGTCATTTTCTTTGGCCATAAATAATTTTTACACTGATCTAGCAAATTCGTTTTCGTCTTTATACTTCAAAACTGTTTTCAGCGATTTTAATTCATTTCTACTCTACGGGTCATCTAGTTGTTTGGAATAATATTTTTTGCAATGGTTCGCTTTTTAATTTTTAGCGTGTTTAAATTTAGTGTGTCTGTGTGTGTCTTAGGTTTTTCATGTTATTTTCTTGAGAAAAGGCTTGTATTTTTTTCACGGATTCTCTCATTTTTTTATTGTATATCAATTTGGAACAACCCATATATATATATATATATATATATATATATTAAATTTTGATGATGCCAAGGACAAGACTGTTGTTTTTTCAGTGGTTTACTAGTAGAAAATATCGAGATAGAGCTAGAACGTTAAAAGAATTAACGTAAAGAAGTTTTCTCTTAACTAAGCAAAGCTATTCTGATTTCAAAACTTCGTGAAGGCATTTTTGCGTTGTCTTCACTCCTCAGATAAAAAAAAGCCCTCAGGAATGAAAACATCACAATAATGCCTTCACAAAATTTCGAAGTCGGTATAACTCAACTAAGTGACAAACTGCTTCATATTATATATATATATATATATATATATATATATATATATATATATGGAGGAACGGTAGACTTTTAAAAACAGTAGCTACTCACGTATCGTTCATTCAGTAAATAATTTGAACAATCTCGGCTACTGGCATGTGTTTACGTTGTTTATAATACACTAAATTCCGCCTTACTCTACCGAGCGCCCATAGCTCAGAGTTAGAATCGCCAACAGATGTCAATTCGGTCGGATTTCAATCCTGGCTAGAAGCAATCGGATGTATATAGATATAGGATAATCGAAAAGGTACTGTGCACTTTTGTAATCATATTTTATTTATTTTTTTAGATTTCACCTGAATAAAGTTTTAGCAACTGAAGAACATATTTCTCGTCGAACACGTATTTCGAGAAGGCGGTAGATACATAGGTTTGGTGCTACAGTGTGATGCTGATAAATTTTCAGATACACCTGTTCCACATCGGAATGCAGTTCGTAACCTTGTTGATGCATTTCGAGAAACAGAACCAGGAGATCAATGGACAATGCCAAATGTTGTTAAAGGCCATCAAATTTATCGGAGGAGAAACTTTTAACTATTTCTGACAGTATACAACAGAGTATAAGAAAATCATTACTAAAGTTAGCACAGCAGAAATATATTGGTCTTGGAACTGCTCACAAGATCATCAGACAAAAAGTAAAACTCTTTTTTTACATAATAATGGCGGTACAAGAATTGAAAGCAAATAATCATGAAAAGCGACAGCGCTATTATAGATAGTTAAACCGATTTATTAAAATGTTTTGTTTTTTTTTACCGACGTAGCATGGTTCCATCTCTTTGGTTACGTTAATTTGCAAAGCACCTGATTGTTGTCGTCTAATAATCCCCACAACTTGCATGGAAGACTCTTTTATTATCTCAACTTTAGAGGGTGAGCTGCGGTTTCCAGACATTAAATTGGCCCTATTTTCTTTATGAACACAATGAACATGGAGTGTTATTTTTCAGAGATTCTTCCCACCTTTATCAGTCAGATGACAAGTGAGGAAATCAATTACTCATGGTTTCAAAAGTGCGGTGATACTGCCCACACATCTATTCAATTTTGAGAGAAATCGTTTGCAGACTGCATTATTTCCAAAGCTGTGTGGCCCCAATGCTAGCCAGATCTAAATCCACTAAGCTTTTATCTAGGAGGAGGCAGCAAAATCTGCAGTATATCGAGATCGTGAAAGTAGCGATAACAGCATTCGTTCAGTCTATTTCAAGCGAGAAACAGAAATCTGTGTTTAGAAACAAATTAAGAAGGATCCAAGCCTTTATTGATGGTAAAGGGCGTCACTTTCAACATGGTTTATAATTTTCATTCATATTCTCCTGTATTCTATATTAAAACATGTTTATCAATTAAAATTCAAGTGAATACTGACTTTCCGAACACCCTGTATAATATATAATTACATTTATATTAGTAATATTTCACTTTATAATATCTATCGTCATTAAATATATCGATTATCTGTTTTTAAGCGTTCGGGGATTTTTGCTCTATATTCATGAATCGGTTATGATTTTATTATTTAACAATTTAATATAAATTTATTAACACTGTAAAGCGTTCAGCCTTTCAATGATTTTGTTAACTTTTCTTGTTTCCATTTGAATATTACTTACTGCAGATTGCATTGCTTCCAAGAGATAATCTTGTTTGTAATTTTCATATAAAAATTGCCATAGATGAAAGCGCATTGCAACAGAAACGGAACCAGAGTTTTCTTGCTCTTGGTTGTAAACACTTCCCTGATTGAGCATGTCTTCAGGTTTATAGCTGCACCCACCACCCGAGTTGGTGAAGTCTATTTACCAATAGTTGTAAGTTCTGAATTCAGAATTATCCCTTTCCTATATTGGTTGCAACTCAAATCTATAGAACCAAGTCTGTTCTGCTACTTGCTCTTAACTGGGTGTCGGAGATGGTGTCTTTGAAACCAAGTTAGCAAGGTGAGCAAGGGTCAACTTTATATAATGTGAAGGCGCATTATCTTGCATGA
Source organism: Ascarosepion bandense (assembly GCA_037127315.1). NCBI lineage: Eukaryota > Metazoa > Mollusca > Cephalopoda > Sepiida > Sepiidae > Ascarosepion > Ascarosepion bandense. The sequence continues at coordinate 246,462 of JBBBDQ010000768.1, forward strand.
ATATACTCTTTAGCTGAAAGATTCTTACTTATAACTTGGAACAAAAATTATTTCTCTTAAGACTTATAATTAATGTTGATTTACTATAAAAGAATTTAAAGCTTAGCCTACATTCATCTGAGAAATAATTTTTCATCAACTGCTTCATCTAACACGCTTCTCTTTTTTATGTTTATTTAAAGATGGTAATTTATATGCTTCCATATTTTGAGTCGTTTTTTTAACATACAAGTTTTCACGTTCATATTCGCAATATTGGCGTCATCCAATATTCCCTTACTGTTTAAGTCACATTTATTTGCTCATTACCCTTTTAATTTTTTATTATCCCTTTTTCAAACATTTTGAATATTCTTCAGAATTTTCATCACTCAATAACTTTATCTTGCTTCTCTTTTGAGGTTCTTCCTTCCTTATGAACTGTTGGGACGCCCGCGCCTATTCAGCTATAATGGACTATTCCATTACTATGTAAAGTAATGGTGGCATCTACGTAGAGAGAGTGTGCCGAGCAGCCGATCGACAAGTCAGTCATAGACTTCCGGTGACGACCCGGAAGTACCCATTGCTCATACTACGTCTTACGACGGTTGAGACGATTAACCTTTATTCTTGTATTGGATACTAATAACCTTTGCAAATACTATTTTCACGGAATACAACAATTAACCTATTCCTGTTGTTGAGTTATTTATTCTTACTCACGACATAACATGAACCTTCTTTCATGTTTATATATCTGAAATTAAAAATAAATATAAGCAAGAGCAGTCAAAGACCATAAACCTCCGCCAAAATAATACCGACATCACCTTACAGATTAAATTTTAATGATTATTAAAATGATAATAAAGTTAACTTGAACGCTCTTTTTCGTTTTTCTTTTTTTTCTTTTGAATAATAAATATGACATGAATATTATAAATAATATTTTTTTGTGAAAGAATAGTACGTTCAGAAAATGTAATCACGTAGTAAAGCAATCTACGTAATTCAGTATTTGGCATGTGAAATGTACAAAAATATTAGTTAAAAAAAAACGGGAAAACTTTAACCCGTACCGGATCGAACTCAAAGTCTAATCAGATTTTGCCAGTCATGAGACTAATCATCTCTGAAAGTTTAATCCAAATCTATCCAACGGGTCTTGAAATATCTTGACCACGGGTAAACAGACAAACGCAACCGAATACAATACTCCCGCCTTAAAGGTGAAGTAATAACAACACTGTTATTTATACTTATTTGCAATATGAATAACAACCCTCGAAGTAAATAATAAAAATTCACACAGTCAAATAAGCTAATGTAAATGCTTCTAATAAAATTTATTATAAACTAGACTTCACATTATATATTTATCACATATTTTGAATATTTTACCAACACTGATAATGACGGTTTTATAGTGCAAACATTGACTTGCAAAATCAAAATCTGTCATTGTATCTGCTTCTGTGTCTTTTCACCTCGCCTTTGTTACTGCACTGAAGCTGAGATTTCTCTTAATTACATTCCCAATTTCCTTTCCCTTTCTCTAATGTGTTTGCAAGAAAGTGCATCGTTTAGGTCATCATTTGCCACGCGTCGTCTTCTCCAACAGCTATGCTTTAAAGGCAGATAAGAGCAAATAAACACAAGCTGTATCGGCTTACACGTGAGCCTGTTGGTTCGAGATAATACGAAAATGTTGACGGTCATAACAAATATGTCTTCGAACAAATCGAGAAAGATAAGTGGAGAAAAGTGTACACTGCAAGGGGAGAATGTTTGGAGCAATGAGAAAGTGAAGAAAAAGGGAAAATATGATACAACATAAGAAAGAAAGAAAGAAAGAAAGAAAGAAAGAAAGAAAGAAAGACAGAAAGAACTGGGTAGTTGTGTGAAGATAGCGTATTCTGAAGAAGGATTTGATGAGAATTTAAAGGGAAACTAGACAAAAGCCGAGAAGTAAAGAAGCATATATTGATTTTAAAAAAGAATAGATATGGACAGATAGATAGATAGCGATGGATGGAGATAGATAGATAGATAGATAGATAGATAGATAGATAGATAGATAGATAGATAGATAGATAATGAAAAGTCTGAGTTAGAAAAATAGAAACGAAAAGAGTGAGATAGATAGATAGATAGATAGATAGATAGATAGATAGATAGATAGATAGATAGATATGCTTAGAAAATTGGTACCACATATGGTCTGTGCCCCTGGTATTTACCTTGAGAACCTTGATAAAATCCAAACGAACATCAGCAATCGGTTTGGATCTTGCGGATGAGCTTCAGTCATTTTCAACAAGCCGCAAGGTTGCTTCCCTCTGTCTTTTCTATAAATACTTAACGGTAATCTTTCGGATACGGTCTTCGCTATGGTACTTAGGCTTTTAGTTTGAAGGAAATCTAAAAAAAGAAGATAGCTATGAACAGAATAAAATGATAGATAGATAGATAGATAGATAGATAGATAAGAATAGACTGAGATAGATAGATAGATAGATAGATAGATAGATAGATAGATAGATAGATAGATAGATAAGGACAGACTGAGATAGATAGATAGATAGATAGATAGATAGATAGATAGATAGATAGATAGATAAGAACAGACTGATAGATAGATAGATAGATAGATAGATAGATAGATAGATAGATAGATAGATAGATAAGAACAGACTGAAATAGATATGATAGATAGATAGATAGATAGATAGATAGATAGATAGATAGATAGATAGATTAACTAAAACCTAACAATTCCTAAGATGAAACAGGAAACTCGCTTTGTGTAGCGCAAAGAATGGACAAAGATATAAAGGAAACTACTGGCAAATAAGATTAAATTTTCAAATATTTTTTGGCAGTTTCTTCTTTCATGTGCAGTATTTCTTCAGAACATAGGCGATCATATCTTTCCATATCTCCTTATCCCAATGGCTCTTAGCACGCTTTCTCCTGTTACCCCATCCAAAAGCCACTCTGATATACACTTGCTCAAGCTTGTCAAGTAGGTTACGCTCTGCTTTTCCCTGTCTCTCTTTCCGTCTGACCTGTGGGTATCAGATTCTCCTTCTTCATTGTATGTCCCAAGAACTTGAGCTGTATTTTGCTGATGTTATATATTAGTTTTCTTTTCGTTTCTATCTTATCCCAAGCATCATCATTGCTCACATGCTCGATCCATGGTATCAACATCATCCTTCTGTAGAACTACATTTCGGTTGCTGGACAATCTCCGTCCTTGATGAGATTGTCCAGCATTCACTGTTATATTGAAGGACAGACATCACATAGCAACCCAGTACTCTGTTTCTCTCAATACTCTACTCCGCATCTGGAATGCATCTTTGGCTATACCAATACGTCTTTGGATATCAGTGTTGCACTTTCCGTCTTTTGTTAGAATACTTCCCAGGTATTTAAATTTCTGTACCTGCTTGATTTTAGTATCTTCCACCTGTAGTTGGTATTTTGGGCTCCTCTTTTTACTAATGACCATGCATTTAGTTTTCTTGTAGTTTATTTGTAGTTCTTTCTTTCCACTTTCTTCAGCTACCTTCTGTAGGAGGTCTTGTAGTTTTCTTTCCGTGTTTGCCATCAGCACTGTATCGTCTGCATGTCTTATGTTGTTCAGATTGTGACCGCCGATGATGAATCCTGCCATGATTTCTAGGGCTCTCAGAATAGTCTTGCTGTATAAGTTAAATAGATCCGGTGAAAAGACACACACTTTTCTTCCACCCCTTTCTTTGTATATCTGTTGAACCCGTTTCCTGTCCGCATGCAGGCGGTTTGCTTTCAGTAGAGGCGCTTATTTAATGTCTTTCCCAAATATATCAAGGTAGCTGAGCATTTCTATCAAGTTTTGTGGTGTAATTTGTCGAATGTTTTGCGTAGTTTATAAAACATAGATACGCACCCTTCTTTATTCGCATTGCTCTTTCTGATAGCATCCTAAGCATAAATATCGCGTTCCTTGTTCCAGTGTCCTTGACGACACCGCACTGTTCTTGTCCTATCTGTGACCGGATTCTGCTGCACGTTCTATTCATCAGATGATGAATTTTGATTGTTCGGTGGGGTTCTCATTTGTTTGCACTTGGTTTCTTAGGCAGTGCTATGAAATCGATCTGCTTAGGTCTTCCGATATTTCACTACTGTTATAGATTTCATTAATTATTTCTGTAATTTTCCCTACGCCGAAATCGTCTTAGGCTTTTAGTATCTCTATTACAATGCCGTCTGGTCCAACTGTTTTGTTTCTGTTCAGTCTGGCCATTGCAGGTTCCACTTTGGATTTTAATATTTCCGGTCCGTCAGTATATTGTCGGTGCTCTCTCTTGTCGTAGAAGAGATCTTTCATATACTTTTACCATCGTTCGGAAAGGAGGAGTTTATTCTGCTCGTTGTGGTAAAAGAAATAATGGACTGATGAGAAGGTAAATGACACTTAAAAGAAAGAGGGGAAAAATTAGTCGACAGAGAGAAAAATGTTATAGAGAGAAAGAGCAAATGAAAAAAAGGGGAGAGAGGAAAATGAAATCTTGAAGTAATAGAAGGAAGACTAATGAGTAGAAAGAGGAAAAATACGACCGTAAAAGATGGTGAGACTGTAGTCAGTTTTATTAAAGAAAACGTGTATTCATAATTAAGATTTCTATGGCTTCGTTTGTACACCCATTCTCAGTTTTTATGTTTCTCTCTATTAAATGCATTCTCTTTTCTTCCTCTTCACTTAAGCAAGGAGAGGATAGAGAGAAAAGCTTCTTTTATCTTCTCCCCTTCTCTTATTTCTTTTCACTGTTATCTTCTTTTCTCTTTTCTTTCTTTATTTCCACCTCATCTCTGATTTTCTTTAACATGTTTACCTGAGTTCTAGTACATCTTTCTTTTCTTCCCTCTCTCTCTTCGATAGTATATCTTTCTTTCATCTTCCTTCTTTCCTTCATCTATCTCTCTCTCCTCTTAATTCTTCATTCACACATTTACCTACCCTCTTTCTTTTCTTATCTTTATCTCTTTTCTCAATCTCTTCGATCGTTTCAGTTTCTCTTCTCTTCTCGTTGTTCATTTTATTCTCTCCCTTTTCTCTTTCCCTGCTTTTTTCTTTTTCTCCTTCTTTTTTCTTCTCTACTCTTCTTTCTCTTCTTCAACTATTTTCTTTCACCTCTTTCTTTTCTCTTCTTTCTCTCTTATATCACTTCTTCTTCTCCCGCTTTCCTGTCATTCTTTTCTCTCCTTCTCATCTCACTCTGTTTTGTTTTTTCAATTTATTTTCTATTTTCCTTTCTTTTCTCCTTATTTCTATTCGATTTTTCTTAACTTTCATTCTCCTTTTTCTTTTTTCTTTTTTCTTTCCTTCTTTCTTTCGGCATTTTGTCTACTGTCTCTTTTCTTTTTTTCTTTCTTTCTTTCTTGCTTTCTTTCTTTCTTTCTTTCTTTCTTGCTTTCTTTCTTGCTTTCTTTCTTTCTTGCTTTCTTTCTTTCTTTCTTTCTTGCTTTCTTTCTTTCTTTCTTTCTTTCTTTCTTGCTTTCTTTCTTTCTTTCTTTCTTTCAATCTTTCTTTCTTTCTTATCTGTTTTACTAAGAAAATGAGTTAAAGACAATGAATGATCATTGAGTGCCGGGTCTATATTTCCACTGGCACAAGTATAAATTTTCATCATTGGTCGGCAAAGGAATTTGTTTCTTTATCTTTGGCTCTATTTTATTTCTTTTAAGATAAAAAATAGTAATAGGGACAAAGGCTGATTTAAACATTCTTACCCGATCTACTTCCCAAAATATAACTAAATGACACAAAATCAGAGACTTTTTCAAAATCTTATCTTGGTCAAATAGAGAACTTTTAGCATTCCTCGTAGACACACAGAAAAATATAACGTACACCTCTGCATTTTTTGGTACGCAAGAAGAGTGCAAGAAGAATGCGCATCTGCAGAATACAATTCCACCTTATCCGATTACATAACACGAAGCTGAGGAAGGCCCGTGAATACACAGCCGAAACCTTGCAGAAAGCAAAACAACAAAATCAACGTAATTAATCCAAATCTACTGTTACAAGAGTCTTCATCTTCTTCGATATGCCGTGGAGGCGATCATGGCCTTCCCCATCTCCCTACCTCTTGTAGTTCTTAACACTCTTTCTCTTGTTACCCCTCTCAGATGTTGCTCTTTTATCCATTTGTTTAAGCCCATCAAGTATGTCATGCATTGCTTTCCCTTTTCTCTCTTGTCCTCTATCCGTCCTGTGAGCATCAGTTTCTCCAAACCCTTCCTCCTCATTACATGCCCCCAAATCTCCAGCTTTTTTTTCCTGATGTTAAGTATCAGTTTTCTTTTCTTTTCCATTCTCTCCAAAACCTCGTCCTTGCTCACATATTCGGTCCATGATATCCTCAGCATCTTTCTGTAGAACCACATTTCGGTTACTTCAATTCTTGCCTTCATCTTTGATGAGATTGCCCATCATTCGCTGCCATATTGAAGGGCATTCATCGCATAAAAATCTAGTATTCTCTTCTTTGCTTCCAATAAAATTTTCCTGTCTCTCAATACTCTGCTTAGATTCTGGAATGCATCCCTCACCATGCCAATACTCCTTCGGATCTCTGTGTTGCACTTTCCGTCCTCCGTTAGGACACTTCCCAGGTATTTAAATTTCAGTACCTACTTGATTTTAGTATCCCCGAACTGTAATTGACATTTTGTGCTCCTCCTTTTACTAATGAACATGCATTCCGTTTCCTTGTTGTTTATGTCTTTCTTCTTTTGGAGCTACCCAGTCTACCCTGCAAGGAATTCTACTGGAATTCGAGCTCGGCTCTCTGATTTCTCGTTCCAAATTGATATCCACTGTACGCACTATTAGAATCGTTGTCGTCCATAAAATGTGTTAATCAAAATTCTAGAAATTTGAAAAGAATAATGGCATTACAAGAAATATCGCTATGGCTAATGTAGAAATGACTCCTCCGTGGGTACCTCCCGGAACACTTTTAATCTCTTTAACTCAAAGGTTAATCGTTTTTTATATCTTCACTACCTACCAGCTTTTCTTTCATTCACATCTCACACGCCGCTAACAATTTAAATTAGATTGTCTGACACTTTAAGTTTATATTTAGTGAATTATATATATATATATATATATATATATATATATATATATAAACACCAGGTGATGATTTTCGAAGCAATTAGGTCTGACTATTTTTAAAAGCAGTGCAACAATTTATTCGTGTCCTGATACAGCCATGTACCAGATATGGCTAAACTTAGTAAATATTTGCATTAAAGACACATACATAAACGATTATATACACAGAAATACAAAAGAAACTCAACGTTTGGTTGTAAATGCAGAGATTAATTTAGCCGTTATCAACAATAAAAACATTATTCAACTCGCCAAGCATGAACACATCTTCCCGCCATTACGACAAAATCTTTATGCTCGCCTTGGGTATTAAAGAGGAAGGCCTGCTTGTGTTGAGCAGCACAAACATAGAGGCATCTGTTTCAACTTATCCTCCACTTGGTTAATTCTAAGCCCCGACCTGATTCTTTTTACTCCAAGAGTGACACGCGTATTTCTCAAGATCTGGTAGCAAACACGACTTCTCTCTTTTCAAATCTTCCATTTTATATTTTTTTATTAACTCGAGTACTCAATTTCCTAAAGTACCTCATGTTTGTTAAAGTGATATTTATCTAGAGACTGGCATGCGAGGACATATGAAAAATCTGCGATAAAAAGGAACATACTTTGATAGACTGCTTAATAAATATGAAGTTATATATATATATATATATATATATATATATATATATATATATATATACCTGGGTAGTAAGAAAGTAGTGAGTGTTCTGGTCTTCAAAATATTGTTAGCTCTGCATATTCAGCTAATTTGTGTTGGGTGTGCATTGAGCACATTTTTTCGAATTAGCGTCTGCTGGGCCAACCAGCCAATATTTAGCTAGTATATATATATATATATATATATATGTATATATATTCCTTGAGTAGATGCATTACATGTCACTTATTAAACGAAAGTGCCATTAAAAAAAAAAAAAACATTTATTAACCCATAATTTAGAAAAGCACTTAAGGAAAATCCTGAAAAAGAACTCTGTATAAATCACAATATCAAAAACGTTTCGCTATTAGAGAGGCACTAAATATCAAACATTGTTTTGTTTTTGAAAAAGAAGCGGAAAAATCGAATATAGTTACACATGGAGCAAAACGCTGAAGATGCAGAGTTGCTTAACTTGAAATATTAAATTTCTGGCACTAAGAATCACAATATAGCCAACCTCTTTCAGCTTTTGCTGTTGTGTTTAAATATTCCACATTGTTTGTCAGGAAAGGAGATATGTTGTATGATCCTGGACATAAATGTACTGTGAAGGACGCAGAAATGAGTGTACTTTATATATATTTTCGTCTTCGTGAATTACTTTTTCTTTTAAATAAAACTGCATTCTTTAAGCCGAAATTATGGTCAGATTTATAAAGATGAACGATTACTGCATTGAGTGCAAGGTTGGGTAACATTTTGTGTTTATACTTTCTTCGTGTGTTACACTTACGTATTTCTTATTTCTTATTATTTATGACGTTACACTTACATATTTGTATGTCTTTTTTTACAGCTTATCCTGTAAATTCTTTCTTCAAGTTTTATGTTATTATTTTGTCTTGTAGCAAAATTTATAGATCGATAAATAGGTAGGGATGGATGCAGTGAGGATAGATACTTATGAACAGACTGTTACTTCTCAATGAATGTTAACATTCAAGACATTCATCATCTAGAACACAAAATTTAATATTTTTCTTTGTAACAAAGTAATTTTAACTCATTGATTTAATTTTTGAAAGAATACGATCAAAATTCAAATATAAATTTTAAAAATTTTTGCGTTTTTCTCGCTAGTAGAAAAATATCATTTTGATGATACCGATTCATCGTCAAAATATCTTAAAATAAAAGATTTTCTAATTGTCTTATACACGAGACTAAGTAAAACATTTATCCGCACTTTTGCCATTACATATCTTCAGGTTTGTCACATCACTTCAGTGTATGTGTACTTAGAGTTGGTATAAATATCCTTTATCAGAAACTCCAAAACACGAAAACCTCCAAAATCTGAAAGTTTTTCAGGTGAATTGTCACAAATGGAAAATTACAGAAAGTCCAGCCCACGTTGGCACCATTTTTTTAGCAATTTTTACAGCAACACCTTCGTTCGTAGGTTACTTATCGGGTATTTCGTGCTCAGTAAAGGTATTCAAAATGCTAAAATAGGTACCTCCACTAACTCGCTAAAAAACAGCATAAAAACAGCATAAAAACAGCATAGTATGAATAAGAAAGGCCCCAAACTTAATAAAGCAAAATTTTTTCATCACAATGTTTATATTATTATTAAAAGGAAAGATCAAATTAATTTTTAATTATTAAAAAAAAAATTAATCTCTTCTAACATTTTCGAAATTTTGTCAGAAAATTTTGTTTTGATTTGAGTTAGCGGTTAAAAAAAACTTACGACTGATTTACAATAGGAAACGTAATGATGACATCACCAACTTTTTTTCCCGGTGACAAACACATTAATTTAAAAATTCTCGCAAAAATCAAATAATTGTCAGATTTTAATGAAACTTTTAGTACTCATTCACAAATGAATGAAATTATTTTTGAAATTATTATTTTTAAAAAATCTTGGTAAAAATATATGTATTTTAACTCTGTTACCCCAACACTACGTAAAAACATGAAATTTTAAAGAAATTGTAATTAGCTGCAAAACATTTTTTATTAGTTAAACGCAGGACTCATTGAGAGATATAAATCATCCTTTTTTTAAGTACACAACTCGAACCGAAAATCTGCTCTGAAGAGTAAAATAAAAAATGCAATAAAACTTTGATATAATTTACATATAAAAATTTAAATGGTGAAATAAATAATAATTATTAAGAACATTATAGTCTGAAGAAAAAATTTTCGATTATTAATAAAATTTTGAAAGAATTGTTTTCATTTTATTATTATTATTATTATTATTATTATTATTATTATTATTATTAAATAATTCATAAAGTGTTACAAATATTTTAAAATCTTTTCTGGAATCGCTGTATTAATCCCGTTTTACTTAAGAATTGATGATTATATTGCCTATCTAAAATTGAAAAGTTTAATAAAAATCGTTGACCAGAAATATTTTTTAAATAATTTAAAAAAGATTTTTTTTTGTGTGTAAATATGTTTATTTTGATTAAGTACGATGTTCCATTTGATTAAGTACGATATTCCATGGGAATTATAACACGTTTCCATAAAAAATTAAATTAGATATTTTTACCATGCCTTAAACTTAAGGATAATTTATTAATAATATGAAAAATACATAACAAAATTATTAATAAAAAATATAATATAACTTAGTTCGGTTATTTTAATTTCATTCTTTCTTATTAAATTAAAATTATTTTAAAAGAAGTTTAAATTTTTAAATTTTCATTTATTCAGAAAGCATATTCAAATGTCTTGCTATAAATCTAAACTAAAAGTCTATAAAATATTATATAATTGCTGAAAATATTACGTTAAATTTTTAATTTTACTATTTAGTTAAAAACAAAAAAAAAGAAATTAAAATTTAAAAATTTTATGTTTTAAACTAATTGGAATTTTGGCTCGCGTGGTTGCCACCCTTTAGTCATAATTCTGTCATCATCCCGATAACGTAGACAAAAGGGGGCTACCAAAGTTTAAAAAAAAATTTTATTGTAAATTTCTGGCAGTAAGAAATTATTACTTGGTTGAAATCAGATAAAGGTAAGTTTGAATTTTAAAAATTGTCTTAAATGACGTGTCAGCGAGGTATATTTTATTTTTGCAAGATTTTTAAATCATAAATTTGGCTACTGTTTACGTACTGTTGACGGAATGTGTCGATCAATTAATAATGGTGGGAAATTTTTTTTTTTAAATCAGAAAAAACTTAAATTAAAATCAATATTATTTTGGTTTAAAATACACCAGTGTATTTTTCTTTATGGAATTAAAATTTAATCTCTTGGCTTTCAATTAACGCTAATTTTAAAGCTTGAAAATAACTTATTTATTTTTAAAATCTCAATTTGAATTTAGGTATGCTGTTTTTTAGAGAGATTTAGTGGAGGTACTTATATTAAAATGTCCAGCATTTATGTATTCTTTTATTAGTAGTGATCATATTTTTTGTACACGCACAGAAAGTATAAAACATTATTTTAACGTGAAATGTTCATTTCACCACTTAAAATCCGTGTGCGCATTACATGGCTAGCGTCATTACCTGTATTTGTATGTACACAAGATTTACTACATTGTCTATAAAACTAATTTTCATTTATATAAAAATATCTTCAGGTTATATGTATACTCTCTGTGTTATGAAATGTAAAGGAATATCGTATTTATGCTTGGGTTCTATTCCCAAGATGCCCCATTTTATAGACACAAATTAAATAACCTGTATTCCAAAATCGGAAAAAAGTCTGAATACCGAAGCATTTCCAATCTCAAGAATTTCAGATAAAGGATTCTCAACCTATACTGGAGTCACGTGATGGAAGTTTTGAGCTTAATGCCGCCAGTTTTCTTACTGTTGTTATAGTACAGAAGTAACCACTTTGCTAACAGTCTACACCAAAGTGCAAAAGCTTAATGATTAAAATTAAGCAATATTAATGTTTATTGAATTATAAATGACTTATAAATCTGAAATGAAATTAAATGCATGTTTATTCAAATTGAAAACCGACATTTCTTGTACAGATTTCTTTGGAGATCGGAGAAGGGTTTTAAGCAATTGTTCTTTTGCTGGACTAGTAGATGGCCGCCGTCTTCCTCAATGCTGCTTATGAACGCCGTGCACAGTTCCATCTATTTTCAACTTAAATTTGATGCAAGTAATGGTTCGTCACGTTAGTGGATCTCTGCTAAATATTCTTCTAAATTGTCTTTGAACTTCTTTGAGGCTTTCGTGTTTCTAGTAACATTTTATGGCAAATTTTATGTCTTGAAAATATGTTTAACTATTGAAATATTTATAAAGATTCAAAATACCTAAGTCCGTATTTAACCCTAGCCTATATGTATTTTATTTTAAAATCCAGTATTTTTCTTTCTTTCTGCGTGAGTATGTGGAACTAAAAACGGAATCTATCAGTAAACATTTGCAGTTTTCTAATGTGTGTCCTGGTTGATTGAAGTGTTCAGCTATGGGGGAATAAGGGTTGTTTTGGCGTATGCTTAGTTTATGATTATTGAAACGGAATCTAAAACTGTTTCCAGATTCCCCAATATATCCACTATTTGGACATATTGAACAGAAGAAAAAATATATTATATTTTGGCTGTCACAGGTGAGGCGTGGTGGGTGTAATTTGATGTTGGTGTTGGGTAGAGAAAATACTGCATCGTTTACTAAATGTTTGCTAACTAAACAAAGATATATATATATATATATACATGAAATTATTTTTTGATCGACACTCGTATTTAAGTAGTTATTCTGTTTACAATCAAACTGTATTATATATTTATTTCTACCGGCCTGATTATTTACGATAAATTTTTGTTACGAAAATGTGTGTCATTCGGCAGGATTCGAACCTGCGATTCCTATTCCCATAGGGGAAGCCACCAATTGATCTGGCGCGTCTTAGACCCCTCGGCCACGAATGAGCAACAGTATAAACGAAGTCAAATAAAGCCTATATAAAACATTGCGATACATATCAGAGCAGATATGGTTATTACAATGAATCGAAAATTGTGTATGACGTTTTCATCCATGACGTTTTCATCCATGGTTGTATGAACCTAAGATGTATTTCTTAGTGTGGATGCATTTTGTCAGTTTTTGTTCTTTTATTTAACAGTTCGTCTTTATTTGCGTATATCATAATTTCTAATTTTTCTTCTTGGCACAGTCTACGTATTTGTCTACCGTTGTAAGGCTTGGATGTTTTTACAATGCTCCACGTTATGTGTGGTTTGCCAATTTTGTATTGTTTTTTAATTTTTCTATTTTAAATGTAGATCTGTGGTTGAACCACCTGGTCTTAAAGGTGTCTTTGGTTGAGCCCAAATATATTTTGTTTTGGCCATCTGGGTCATGTACCTCTGCCTTATAAATTATTTCTTTTGTGTTGCAGAGACCTTGAAGTGGACATTTATTTTAGTCGCTGCAGTTGCATTCTTTGTTGATGGTTTTGTTTTGTACGATGCTACTTAAGTTTCTGGCGTTTTGTTTTTTTATGGAACTATCTAAATTATTAGTGCAACTATAACTTAGTTTGATTGTGTTTCTGTTGAAAATTTTGTTTAATTCTGATTCTTTTGGAAAGTGCTTATCTATTAGTTTAAAAAAATATTTTTCCTATTTTGGTCTTTACCTCTAAATTAAATAGTGGGTTGAACCAGATAATGTTTCGTTTTCTATTATCGTTTTTTGATTTGTCTTTTTGGTTGAGAATTATATTGCAAAATGTTTTTATGGTCAGATTTTCTTAGTGCATCTTCAAAGATATTTTTCTTTTCATCAAATATTGTTTTGTTTGACGAATTATTTGATAGTCTGTGTTCTACTCCTTTGTGAATGTACGTAATTATACTTTTGGGATGGCTGGATTTTGTATTTATGTACTTTAACTTAGTGTTTGTTTTCATGTATAGCTAGACATTGCCAGTTTGTAAATTAAACTCCACATCTACATATTTATTTGTTTCTACTATAATATCAAAATTTAGTTTTTTGAATAGCTTGAAAAGGTCTTTCTTTATTTTATCATTTTCTCTTTTGTTATCTGGTGCTATCATTAATCTGTCATCTCTATATAATCCGTGGTTGTCTATATGGATTAGTTTTTTTATTTTATTTAAAATGTATATGCCCATCAATTCTGAAATTTCTGCTCCGTCATACGATCCTTGTACATGAAATGTACCGTTGTTTGATTTTTTAATTCATGCTTTATCTTTGTGGAAAAGTATTGATTTGCAGCAATGTTGGATTATATCGATATGTTCATATGGTATTTTTATGTACCTTTTAGCAAAATTAAACGCTTACATTAAACCTTTTTCAGAAAGTGATGGGTAAAAGTTTTATGTCATATTTAGTAAACGTGTATTTATTTTTACATTCGATTTTTTGGAACCAGGTTAGCTTGAGTGCTGTTCTTAGTAAGTCACAAATATTTAATGGCTTATTTTTCCCACTGCTGTTTCTGTTGGATTATAAGTCGGTATGATGGGTTGTTGGGAAAATCTTCTTTATGGTCTTTTATTGTTAAGAAAGATCGTCTGCCGGTTAAAACGTTTATTTTTGGCTTAAATTTAATTTGTCTAATAATTTTAGCTTCCTTGTTAATGTTTTCAATATAGGAATCCAGGACATTTTTATAAGGTTTTGTGATTTATTCATTTATCTTTTTTTCGTATTCCCTTGGGTTTATTTGATGTTGTTGGATTTGTCTCCTTTAATAAGGATATTTTGTGTCTTTTTTTATTATTTTTACTTCAGTGTTTAATAATTTTTGGAGGTTGTGGTTGATTTTTTTAACATTTGATATGGTCTAATATTGAAATCATATCTTTTTCGAATTTAGTTAATTCTTTGATTAAAGGGGACAATTTGTTGTTTTAAAATTTAAGTTTAAATTACACATTTTTATCTTTTTTTCCCTCCTGCATATTTTTAGGAAGTATAATGCTTTCCATCTTATTCTGGTAAGGGACTGTTCAATTTTTTTAATAGATGCCGCATGTATTCGTTCCTGTTAGGTATCGGTATATTTTTTAGTTAGGATAATATTTTTAATTCCAGCACAGTTTTTTTCTGTTTTGTTTTTTTACTTTGCGTTCAGTAAAAAGTGTATCTTTTCCGTTAAAAACACTTTGTTTTTTTCCGTGCGTTTGGTAAAATCTGTATCGTTTATTGTTAAATTACAGTAGTGATAAAAGTGCTTAATTATAAGACAAGAGCATATTGATTGTTTAATTACTTAGTTTTTGGTCCTAATAAAACTAGACCAGTGCACATTTGTATTAAAGTGTTCAACACAGTTATATTGTAGAACTTTTGAATATTTTCCATGTGTAAACGAGTTATTACGCGATTCAGTAGAAAACTGGGTCGTGTAATAACTAGTTTACAAATGGATTATATATATATATATATATATATCATTACATTACTTGTTATGACCTAATCCTAAATTATATGACTCAAAACATCATTGTCAACATTTCAATGGAGAAAACGTTACAGTTAATATTAAATATATTTTAAGGAAGATCTCAAGGGAGCTTATGTTCACTTCAGAATCTAAAATCTTTTTTTATTAACCTCTGTATTAACCTTAATTCTTGGAAATTGTTTAACCTCGCTAATGAAATGTTATTACAATATCACTCAACTGATATCGTTAATGTGAAGAATGATATTAAATTTAAATGCTTTTAACTCATCAAGCCTTCCGCCATCTTTTTATCCATCTTCTTAGGAAGTTGATGGAATCCACTTAATTAAATAAATGTCACATGAAGAATGACACCGATCAAATGTCCCTAGAAGAGCACGAAAGCAGTTTGCCTGAGGAAATTAAAGAAAGATTATTTATTGGTTCAATTTGTTGAAAGCTGTGCTTTAAATGTCAAGTATTATGACCAACGTGGTGCTTCACAAAATTGACTCAACATAAATATTCTGAAAACCTTCTCGTTTTGCCCATTTTCGCAGAGATATTAAAGTAATGTTTCTGTCTACAATTTGATTGAAATATTCGCTATAGGATTGACCACTGCTAATTGGACGGATTCCTTCATCACGCAATGAACGAAGGGTGGCTGATGAGTTCTCCGCCTGACCCACCTCTCAAAATCTAACCAGGAGATCAAATATCAGAATTTATTTTAAAAAGGCTTGTTGGTCGGGTTGGGAAATTTTCAGTATTTTTTCATACATAAAAATTATAAGAACTCTTTCAGTCAGCCAGTTAAGTGCTATACGGGATACACGCTTTGGGCGATCATGTCTCGAAAGAGACATGACTGACTGGGCACAAGATTATCCCGCAGTTGCCATTACTTTCTGCGGAACTCTTTCAAAATAACAAATTTCTTGTTGAATTAATTATTTCGTGTACCATTAAAAAAAAGCAAACTTGTCTCTTGAAGGCGTTTGTTGAGACTTGAGGACAAAGCGTTCTACACATAGTAAAATCTAAGAACAACAAAATAACAACAGCAAAAATTATAATAATATAGATTATAATAAAGACCGTTGTGTATTTATTTCTATACATATAGCTAATAATTCTCTCAAATATTTTACCGACATAATTTTGAAATGAATACACGGTTAGCACATTTAGTTGAGCTCATTCACAATACAGGATGAATAAATATTAATATTTTAAATCAACAAAAAATATCTTTGAAATTCCTCAATAACATGAAAACATAATTTCTGTTATTTTCACTCAAAACTGAATTTATATCTGAAGTAACTTTAGAAATGCATGGCCGAATTTACGCTTGCATCCTCTATTTTAGTTTAAACGTTAACAGTAATATAGAAAAAAGGGGAATAACCTGTGAGGAAACAGCTAATAATTCTCTCAAATATTTTATTGTCATTTTTTTACAACAGTACTACTACTTTTTTTACAACAGTACTACTACTACTACTACTACTACTACTAATAATAATAATAATAATAATAATAGTTAAGAGAAGCGCGCGATTTAAGAAAAAAGAAATAACATTTTGACAATGTTAAACAATATATTGACAGAATGTCTGTTTTCAAGACATATTTTTTAAAAATTCAACGATAAAAATCTATAAATCTATAAAAAAAAGATGTCTTTATACTCGTCTCGAAAATCTTCCCCGAAAACTTTCGAACGAAAGAAAAAAACGGTTTTAAAAAGAAAAAGAGAAAATGCTTAGGACATGAAAGTCTGTCAAAAGTGTAAAGACAGAAATCAGCACGAAGCCGAGAGAAAAAAAGGAAAAAGAAAAAACGAATACGAGTAACCACCTAACAAAAAGCGCTCAATACAAAGGTAGAGCGAACTTAATAGAACCTAATGAGCCAGACAAACCTACTTAGGTTTCTGCTAAACGGATCGTCAGGGAAAACTGGCTAAAGAGGCAAAGAAAAACAACATATAAAAAAGTGACTAAGACAACCTCACGTGACCAAGTAATCAAGGAAACTACATAAGACAAGGGAGTGGGCAACACTTTTATTACTTTTAATTTTTAATTTTCAATTTTCAGGGGAAGGCGTAAAAGACGAAGACAAAAAGGTACTATACCACGATAGATGGGTCTAATCTAATAACCAGGGCTTCCTATGCCTACATTTATTCAGGATTTCAGTCTTAGAATTCAGTAAGTTTTTCGGTTGCTTATACAAAACTATAGCCAGTTTCTCTTCAGTATATAGCCTACAAAATTCCTGGCCAGCTTTTTATCTAGGACATCTCTTCAGTATCTCCCATTTCAAGGTTGGGTCCTTATTTATTTCTTGCTTAATAGTCCATACGTAAGTGGATAATGTTGTACTATGTTTAGTCTTTTCGTTATTGAAACTACTTGTGTGATTATAATATATTTTTTAAAACTGATCCTGTGTGGCTCCTATATATATTTTAGGGTCAGTATCCTCCGTATTCTTATAGATTTTAACTTGACAGACTACGCATTCCTGTTGATATCTACCCTGTAAGGGACAACTATTTTTATTTCTACAATTACAACTCTGTGGGTCAATGCGTGGATTATCGCTAACTTTTTTCTTATTGAGTCCACTAATTAGCTTCTGTAAACTTGGCATGCAACAGTAACTAAGTTTAATATAGTTTTTATTTAAGATTTTATGTAACTTAGTATTTTTGCTAAAATTTTGTTCCAATAGATTAAAAAACATTTTACCGATTTTAGTTTTCACCGCTAAGTTAAACGGAGGATTGAACCATAAAATATTTCTACCTCTATTTTTACGTTTACTTTTCATTTCTATAGTGTTCATTGTATCCATATATTCTAATTTCTCTTTGTGTCCACTCCTAGTTAGGACATCTTGGTAGACTTTTTTATTATCATTTAATATAAATAATAAAAAATTCTACCAAGATGCCCTAACTTTCCCTGACGATCAGTTTAGAAGAAACCTAGGTAGGTTCTTCTGGTTCATTAGGTTCTATATATATATATCCTGCTATCACTGCTAATAATCCTCTCAAATATTTTGTTGTCATTTTGACCGCATGGGTACACTCATATATACATATATATATACATATATATTGTTTGAAATTTTTTCTTTTTTTAGTGTAATGTGTTCAGTTCCGGAGCTAGGGCATTTATAGAGAAAAAAGTGTAAACATGGGAATGAACATTGCATGGTGACTGTCAGTTTTATGCGATCTTCAGATATGTTTAAACAAATTCAGTGTTTCTGGAATTTCTTGGTGGTGTGTATTAAATCAGAAAATTAGTTGTAGATTGTAATATTTCAATATGTCACTCGTAAAATCATTTGATGATTTTAATTTATATCTTTATTCTTTTGGGAGATAGATTCTAACATTCTATTTCTGGTGGTTAAAGTTCGTTTCTCTTGATGAGAAATAAATTGTTGTTGACAGATAAGTGTAACAAAAATTACAATTTTAGGATATATATAATAATAGAAAGAAGAAACAGAGAAAGAGAAATTGGGCTATGGACAGAAAAGTATATGTTATGGCATGGAAGAATTAAAGAAAAAGCAACACCTTCCCATTACACTTAAAGGGTATGGACAGCGGTTAATGTGATATCTTTCGTTAACAGGACCCTGTCTAACTTTTCTAATGTCAGAGTAATATAGATATGGAATGATTTATGTATCTATTTATTTCAAAAGAAAACTTTCCATGCCCTGGTAAAGTGATAAATTACGTCGAAGAAGATACCTAATTTATGCAAGAAGATGCCTATTTTACGCAAGATAAAAAGAGACTACTCGTTTGCTTTCCATTTACCGTGATTTTGTTAGATGTGTAAGATTTTGGAGGTAGTTGAAATATCAACTGAGTGAATCGCCTGCCGAGTTGGGCGCCGCCATGACGCCTTTCGAGAATTTGATCCTTACTGCATTTTTTTATGAACCGCGTACTCGTTGCAGATCGCTGCAGTTACCTGTAAGTCCTTTGAAGGAATGCAGTTGATAGGATGAAAAGCAAAAAACACAGGTAAGGGTTGAGAGATGTGCATTTTTATAAATAACAAAACCAAAGAAGGAACAACATTCCGATAGACGTATTATGGTATGATTTTGATCAGGGTAAATTGAGACGCGATAATGTTATATATATATATATATATATATATATATATATATATATATTCTAAACATATGCTGTTAAATATAAGATATATATATATATATATATATAGTCATCCGCAGACAGATCTGTTTCGCTGTATCACAGCTCATCAGTACGGTTAGATTGCTTTTTACCCAGGATTGAAACCAGACTGAATTGGCGTCAGTCGGCGATTCTACCACTGAGCTATGGGCGCTCGGTAAAAGGAGGCCGACTTTTTAGCGTGTATATAGCGAGAGAAAGAAAGAAAAAAAGAAAGAAAGAAAGAAAGATAGAGAAAAAGACGAGTATATCTATGTACACATGCTTGTCGACTGTGATAGATAGATAGATAGATAGATAGATAGATAGATAGATAGATAGATGGATAGATAGATAGATAGAGTATGATAAAAATTTACTTTTAAAGTATACTAATTGTAAGGCTAAAAATACTCACTGTAAGAACTAGAGCATGTGAGTATAAAAGTTGACATTTAATCAAAGCCGAATGGTGACAGTCTGCTTCATTCTGGAATGCAATCTTCAGGCTTGAAAGTTGCATTCAAGCATGAAACAGACTGTTACCTCTTAATGTTGACCCCTGTATCCATATATATATATATATATATATATATATAGAGAGAGAGAGAGAGAGAGAGAGAGAAAGGGAGAGAGAGAGAGAGAGAGAGAGAGACAGACAGACAGACAGACAGACAGACAGACAGACAGATAAAAAGAAATCTTTTCTTTACCAACACATTTCGTCCACTGATGGATTTTATCAAAGCAAATATATTTATCTTTTAGGCATTTTAAGTATAATAATTATGAATATATTTAAAGTAAGTACGTTTATTTGTATACTATCAGAGAGTAATAGTGAAGAATAATGTTATTATTTCCGATTATATAGGAATTTCTTCCAAAGATCAAAATATTTGCGCATTTTGTCTCTGATGATGCATTTCCCTTTAGTATCAGTGTAGGAGCCTTGCACTTTGCAAAAAAGTGTAACACACACACGCAATATATATATATATATATATATATATTCTCCGTTTATCGTGTTGACCGTTCTCAATTCTCTCAATTGAACACTCTTGACTGCTGGCATATTTATATTCTGTAAAACATTACACGCTATGAAATGTACCTTTCTCTATCGTGCGCCGATAGCTTGGTGGGTGTATTTCTGACTGATGACAAATCAGTCGTGTTTCAAAAGGTTAATCTAGCCGAACCGATGACCATTGATACAGCGAAACAGGGTTTATATGCAGATATATATATATATATATATATATATATATATATATATATATATATATATATATAAAATGTTATGGAAAATCCTGAAGATTAACGAAATGGTTTTAACAACCGACATATTTAATTTGTTTGTTTGAACATTATTTTTGAATCGATACTCGTTTTTGAGTAGGCATTCTGTTTTTAATCAAACAGTATATTTATATATTTATTTCTGCTGACATGATTATTTACGAAAAATTTTGTTGCGACACATTTTCGTAACAAAATTTATCGTAATTGAGGAGTCATCGATGGTTGTGCTAGCTCGAAGTCACGAGTCATCATGACCGAGGGTTTAAGCGTCCAGGCGTTGTTCAGACAATTGCTCACCCTAGATAACGCTCTCTCTCTCTCAGAAACTGTACTAAACTCAGCATAGTTGCAATATGAACCACAGGTGGGTTCATATATAGCAGGCGTCTACAATGGGGATTCGCTAGCCGCCCTGATAGACGGGTATCCTCGAATACGATAGATAAAAGCGTATACGACATCTTAATAGTGCTGAGCACAGATTATGAGATAAAGTGTTTTAAATCTGCATTGTTTATTGAAAATCACACTAAAGTCAGTTTAGTTAAGTATCTTACGTGATACACGCTTTGGGCAATCATGCCTCGAAAGACATGACTGACTGGGCAGAAGATTATTCCGCAGTTGGTTGCCATTGCTTTCTGCGGTAGACTGGTTGTCAGCCAAGGCTATAGAACTTAATCTGTCCTATTACTGGGGAAGAGACGGATTAATACCTTTCCCAAGGGTATTTGTGCGTAAGTGAATGCAAGGAATTCAACTGGAATTCGAACTTGGCTCCCTGAATTGTCGTTCTGAGTCGATATCTACTGCACCACAACTCACATTCTTACACTAAAGTACTGCACTAAATTACTGCACTAAAGTACTGCACTGTATAAACATTTTACATCATTATATAGCTACTTTGTTCAGTTTAATTTCCCTTTAAAGTAAATTAAGGTTTTATTTGATGTCACAATAATTTAGTATTAACATTCTAGCGCCATGAATCTTGTCAATATACAATTTGTAAAACTTTAGCAAATTATAAATGTTATAAAACTGTACTATAAGACATTCACTGATCACCAACATGAAATTCCAACGCGACGATTTTGAACTGAAACTTAAAATTTAACTAGTTTTCCTCAAAAACTTGTAATGATTTTAGAAAAAAACTGTTTAGTGTTCTTATTTATCATGACAACCTCCAACGTTTTAGTTGAGTGCATTCAATACCATGCTTCCAAAATTGACCTGTCCTGTGAATGCATATCATCAATTTTAGTCCTGAGTGAAACAACATTACATGTTCAAACACCAACTATTGGAAAACGCTACAAACTTTTGTTCCAAAAAAAATCAAGATTTCGAAAATTGATTTTCTATGTAGAAAGATACTTTTTATTAGGAACATTGACGTAACGCAATCTTCCACTTCTTACGTTCATTTATATATCATTAAACACGTACATACACGCAACTATAGATATCGACATCTATAAGTATCTTTATGCAGTTGCCCTTCTCCCTACACATATGTAACTTAATGTATATTTCTGAAGAATTTTTAAACCTCGATATCCGACAAATATCCAAAACAATGCTATTGATGCAGGATTTTAGTTTCTTACCCCTCTGCTGTGCAAGTAGTATTAAATAACAAATTATACGAATGGCAAAATCCCAAAAGATAAACAAACATCGACATTTTTGGAGTAAATCTTGTAATTTGAACGTTTCTATTTTTGGCGAGCTTTTCATATTTGCCTAAATAAACACATTAACGTAATGCTAGACGTTCATAATTGTATTCCATAAAATTCTAAAAAAATAGTTTTCTCTTATTGTCGACTTGAAGATTTAGCTAAAGTTTTATAGTAAACGTATAAAGATTTTATAGTCGGGTTTTTACTTCTATTTGTTTGTGTTTGTATTTTAATTTCCACACGTTAAACAAACAAGTCTACTTATTCCCATAAGTCGAGATGTGACAAAATGACTGATATGAAATATCAGTAGGTGAGATGGAAAATATTTAAAAACTAATCGAGTGTTAAGATTGTCTATTGTCAACATTTCGTTCAATGGGTGCATCTCCAAATATCTTGATAAAAATATCTGGCAACTCTCTCTTGACCTATCTTTCAATAGAGAAGACTGGCTTGTATCATTCAACGCATCCACAACTAAACCAGTAACATTTCATCAACGCCTCGCAGAGCCTAAATCCTGCACAAATCCTGATGAGTGGTCATAACCTCAAAGAGGATTCTTGCATCGGACGCTTACCGAGTCTAGAGCTCACCACAAATGGAATGCGTATATTTATTCCATCGTAAAATTGTTGCTGGAAGTGATGTTCTGTTTCTTGTCGAACAAGAACACGTATATCAAATAATATAAACTTATATTTTTATTCTTCGTCCGTGACGCTTGTGTGGAGGAGGATATAGCCAGAGAGAATCACGCACATATGAGGGAGTTGTCGGGAGTCGTTGACCAGCGGGAGTTGTTTCCTCTTTTTCTCTCTTCTCTGCGTTTCCTCCGCGTTCTCTCAGTGTTCAGATGTCGGTGAGAAAAATTCCGAACTTATAAAACCTGAAATTTCCACCCTTTTTTTCCTTCTCGGGTTTTCGCTTAATTGCGTCTTTTATTGACATCTGTCAATCATCTTCGCTGGCTATTTCTTTTCAAGCCGGTTGCCTTTGATGTCAGTCACACTTGCATCTGTCACTGTTTATAATTTGTGTCTTTTATGTTGATCATATTTTTGTCGGTCGCTGCTTCTGATGTCAGTCATATATCTGTCGAGTCATACAAATATATTACAGAAAAATGGTAGGTTTCTTGAATTTGTACAGATTATACCAAACTCCCGCTGGTATGCCCTGTCTTTTACAAGAGTCGGTTCAGACTAAGAATAAAAATATGCTTCCGTGTCTGCCCAATCCTTACTGTCTAACATTGACAGAGTTCAAATAGCCTAGGCGGTCTTAATTATTCCCCAGCCTGTAATGTTTTTCCCACATACGAGATGTTGCTAGCCTCTCGCTTCTCTATCGTTATTACTAAGGCTAATGTACATATGAGTTACAGTCCTTAGACCCACCTGCTTAGACCTTCACAGCTAAGGCCCACCATACCATGATGATTGTGGTAAATTAATCCCATTCTTTTCGAGTTCCTCTGATAAGGAGCAAGTTCCACTCAGATTGCTGTTGCTTTGTAGAATAAACTCCCGAGAGGAAGCTTCCCTGACAACTACAATCTTGATCCCTTCAAGTCCATGGTCAACCTATATCTATCCGACACATCCTCGTAATACTTCTTCTTTCCACCTCTCTTCTAAAAATCTCACTCTTTAATCCAATAATTTGAGTGGCTCTTGGGCCTTGTATTGAGTAAACTAACAGTAAATAAAGTCACAAAAGTTTATAAGAACAACTGGTTAAATATTTTAATAATTTTAGTTCTATATGTTTTAACAATTGAATAATATTTTGAATTATATGTATTCAATATTTTCTTTATATGTACGCGATTTATTTTTCTTATCAAATTTTTTTTAGTTTTCTATATCAAATTCCATATTTTACCATTTATTTTAACATATAACAAATAAATGCTGGGTTGTTGTTGGTCACTAGTTTATATCGAAAGGAGTCACCACTTTTTGCTGATTAGAATGAAGATTTTCAAAATAAATCAATTCAAAATATTCAAAAGAAATGAATTCAACGAATTCAAAAATGAATTTTACACATGAGATGACGTTATATATTTTTATATATCAAGAGCAGTATTGAGGAAATTGTAAGAAAAAATGGAAAAAGTTTACTTGTTACGCGTTTCGTCCTTCAGGGCGTCATCGGAGTCTTTCTTTTCTTTTCCATCACTTTTGTAGGTAAGTATTCCACACTGCGATATTAGAAGATCTGACAAGAATAGTGAAATGTTGTATGAGCCAGGGCACATATTTACTGTAGATGACGTTGCGATTAAAGCACTCTCAAGACATTAATGTCGTAGCGAATCATTTTCTCCTATGATCATTGTAGCATTTTTTAAGTCAAGGTAGTCAGTCTCGTTACTGTGGGGCAACCAAAGCATTTGACATTATTTTGTAAAATATACCTCTTTTGTTCATATACTCTTTTATTTAGATTCCTATGCGTTTTTGCGACAATTAATACAGGAGATGATTAATGCTTCTCCTTCAGATTATTTTTTAGTACTGACTAAGTCTGTTATTGTTTTGAATGTAGTAGTAACAAATTTTATATTGAGTTTAACTTCTTTTCGATTGTAGATGTGATAGACTTGATAGGCAGGATAATATATTTTTTGATTCATTCTTTTTTTGCTGCTGACTAGTTGTAAGGTAGAAGAAATATTAAGTTGAAAGAGAGAGTGGTGCAGTGAGAAATTTTGTGTCGTCTGCTTTTTGAGATTCAGTGCAGTTCTTTCTTGCGTTGTAGAGCCCTACTCTAGAATAAGTGCACAAAAATTATGACTAAATATTTGTGAAAAAGTTGAAGTTGTAAAAATAAAACGACAATTTTTACATCGTGGTCTGAACGACAATTTACTATTCACGAGTAATAACTGTTAGGAAATATGACAAATTGAAAATAAACCCATTAAAAATAGATCACAGCAATATATTTTCTATCCATTAAAAGTGGATGACTTGTCAAAACGTTTTCTGTTTGGTCACTTTTCATGTCACGTGCAGTAGACAAGCGTTCGCGTTAAAAATTGGAATGTTCAAAGTGAGCCGGTCATATGATTAGAATTGCGAAAACGAAGAGCAGGCACCTTGAAACCTTATTATACGACCTTTTGTATCTCACTCAGCAAAAATCGACGAGAGAATTTTTAAATTGATTAATATTGAACATATTACCAAACTCATTCTCAACGAACAAACGAATAATATACAGCAAAGACCTTCACCGAAAGAATCTTCAATATAAAACTCAAACAAGAAAACATTTCGATGAACATAAAAATTCAATCCAAGGTAAATAACTGTACATATACTTTTTCTCTATTTCTTACTGTAAGAAAAACAAAACCAAAACAAAATAAAATTATTGAAACAATCTTGGTGAATTAAAATTTAAAAACATTTAATTAAACAGAAAATCTCGAATTTTGAACTATACTGCTTTAATCTATTCTTCAACATATTTATCCAACATTCACTAATCTTTTCAAATTATTGTTGTAATATTTGTATTTATTTGTATATAAAAAATGTTATGGTTAATAAAGAGTTGTTGATTACTCAATGGTGATCTTGTGCCATACATACAAAATTAAAAAGTGTTGTTGGAGTAACTGAACACACCCTACAAAAATACCTTCTTTTATAAAGAATTTATTCAGCAACCTCAACTCCGCAGCAGCATAAGAAAAGATAAGAGAATGCGAGAGTGAGAAAATGCGTGTCAGACGTCTAGCCAAGAATTGCGTCTCTTTAAAGAGGTAAGATTAAATCAACGTATATATTTATATGTTTTCAAAATCAAGGACAAGATCAACTTTGCATTTTATGGGTGTCCTCTCGTTGGTCAATAAAGAAGATGCTGCATCTTTCTTTGGTCCCCTAATATGCCCGTAAATGGTTAAAATATGTGAACCAATTATTTAATAATAAGAGATTTTTATTCGTTCATTAAAAAAAGGTGTTCTTTTGATTGGCTCCGGAAAAAGTATAGGTGTGTGTAAAGTCAGATTTATTAAGCAATCAAAATATGAAAAAAATACGACACCATTTTCTGTACTAGCAAAATTAACTTCTAACATAAATATCCAGGTATTTTTAGATACAATAAGTGTAAATTGACATTCGAAAAGTCCTGCTGGGACAAAACTAAGCTTACATAATCTGTGAGAAAATCTCTTCCTTCATACGTATTCAGTATCAAGTAAAATTTGCAATGTTGAAATTTTCTCTGTAACCTTCTTTTGGTGCCTTTTGATACAGATAGCCTTCAGGGAATTTCGAACTAAAACCCGAATTTAATCTACGGTGGTAAATTTCCATCATCTGCTTATGTCTCGGATTATCGCGTCGTGTTCTCATTTGTACTTGTTCGCTCTGTTTTCATTGAGTCAAAATCTACACTACCAGGCCCAGGGTTTAAACTTATAATTTCTGTCACCAAGTCAGGAATTAACGCTTTAACCCACTAGAGTATTATCTCGTAGGGAAATCCTATACCTAGATTGATTGATTGATTGATTTTTTTTTTTGTTTTTTTTTACGGATGATCAATTTTTTGTAGGTTAGTTAAAGCCAAAAAATAATTTTAGATCGCAAGATTATTTTAAGATAATAACGATTTAATGATACAAGTTCCTACTAATTAACTCATACCTAGGGGTGACGATACCCTTATGAAAGATATTTGCCCGCAAGGGAATATAATGAACTCGAATGGAATTTGAACTCGACTCTCCGAGTAACCAATTTCGTGCTGTTATCGTTTAAACCATCCGCACATCGAAACTTACTGCACCTGGTATTCACAAGCGGTCACTAATCTAGATACTGACCACGTTTGACATTGCTTAACTTTGATCGTACAATGTCCAGTGTTTCAGCATGACATAACCGTAAGCTCCTAAGCCTAGAATAGGAAAACCGTTGTGATAATAACAAAGATAACGACATTCGCTCGAATGCAAATATAGCATAATTAAATAAAACGTCGAGAAAAATGAAAGAAAGAATTGAGTGAAAAAGCAACAATAATAAAGAATGAAAAAAATTAATGAAAAAGGCAGATACAAACCATGATACGTTAGTTTTTATAGATTTTACCGCCAATTTACCCCAGACTCATTCGCAGGTGTTTGGCTTAGAATAAACAAAGCAAGAAAATTATGAATGCATATAAAAACATATTTCTGTATTGCATGCTAAAAAGAAAAAAGGAAAAAAGAGGAAATAAGTTTTCATTATAAATAAATCTGCGTCTAAATTTAATTAAAAATTCGGTTGGCGTTGAAAAGATTTATGTTTTATATGCTTTACGCGTGAGTTTTATGAAACATCGATATCGGAATAAATAAATGAAAAAGAGAGAAGTAGAGATTTGGAAAGAAGAAAAAAGAAACAAAGAAAATAAGATCACCGTTTTTAAATTAACTAACAATAAATCTTTTATTATTAAATAATTGGTTCACATATTTCAACCATTTACGGGCATATTAGGGGACCAAAGAAAGATACAGCATCTTCTTTATTGACCAACGAGATGACACCCATAAAATGCAAAGTTGATCCATTTACAATCAGAAGGTAAAGTACCAAAGATAAAATTTTCAGAAAGGAGAAAAATAAACAAGGAAACACAAAGAAACAATGAATCACAGGAGAAGTCCACATATCCGAAAGTTCTCAGTGTTTTCATTCAGATATTGCAGTAATATTATCTCGTAGGGAAATCCTATACCTAGATTGATTGATTGTTTGTTTTTGTTTTTTGTTTTTTTTACGGATGACCAATCTTTTGTAGGTTATTTAAAGCCAAAAAATAATTTTAGATCGCAAGATTATTTTAAGATATTAATTCCATTCAAATGGAAGAAAAAAGAAAAGAAATTCTTTCACGTTACGCCAGAAATAAGGGTTTATTGAAAAACTGGACAAAACTCCTAATTTGTTGATTTTGCAAATTAGCAAATAGAGATTGCAGAATCCGACCAAAACACAAACACTTGCGTTTGAAGATGATCCACTAAATACTCTCACTTCGAATGACTTTAAACAGGTTATCAAATTCATGGAGAAAAATCTGTTCAGTAGTACAGAATGACAAGTGGAGGCAATTTGCAGAAATCTTCTTCTTCTTTTATGTGCCTTGTCCCTTCAGGACGTAGGCGATCATGGCTTTCCACGTCTCCCTATCCCTGGTGGCTCTTAGAACGCCTTCTCCTGTTACACCACTCAACCCTCGTTCCATCATCCACCTGATTAGGTCCTTCGAATATGTTATCTGCTGCTTTCCCCTGTCTCTTTTCCTCTCTATCTGGCCTGTCAGTATCATGTTCTCCAAGCCCTCCTTCTTCATTGCATGTCCCAGGAACTTCAGCTGTTTCTTCCTGATGCTCAGTATTGATTTCGTTTTCGTTTTCATCATTTCCAAAACCCCATCATTGCTCACAAGCTCGATCCATGATATCCGCAGCATCCTTCGGTAGAACCACATTTCAGTTGCTTTAAGTTTTTTCTTCATCTTTGATGAAATTGTCTAGCATTCACTGCCATATTGAAGAACTGACATTACATAGCAATCCAGTACCTCTTCTTTGTTTCTAGCGAAATTGTCAGGTTTCATAAAACTTTACTTAACTTCTGGAATGCTTCCTTTGCCATGCCAATTCGCCTCCAGATCTCTGTGTCACACTTCCTGTCTTCTGTTATAACACATCTCAGGTAATTAAATTTTTGTACCTGCTTGATTTTAGTATCCTCGACTTGTATTTCACATATTGGGCTGCCCTTTTTACTGATGATCATACATTCGGTTTTCTTGCAGTTTATTTCTAGTCCTTTCTTGTCACTCTCTTCAGCTACCTTCTGTAGGAGGTTTTGTAGTTTCCTTTCTGTGTCTGCTATTAGCACTGTATCATCTGCGTACCTTAGATTGTTTAAATTGTGGCATCCGATAACGAATCCAGGCATAACTTCTAGGGTCCTCAAAATATTCTCGCTGTACAAGTTGAACAGATCCGGTGAAAAGACACATCTTTGTCTTATGCCCCTTTCTATCTTTGTATATCTGCTGAATTCGTTACCTGTCCGTATACAAGCGGTTTGTTGCCAATAAAGATTCTTGATTACTCTTAAGTCTTTCCCAAATATATCAAGGCTGCCGAGCATCTCCATCAATTCTTTGTGACGTATTTTGTCAAACGTCTTCGCATAATCAATAAAACACAGGTATAAGTCCTTCTTCATTTGTATAGCCCTTTTGGAGAGCATCCTAATCATAAAATATGGCGTTTCTTGTTACAGTGTCGTTGACGAAACTGCACCGTTCTTGTCCTATCTCTGGCCTGATTCTGCTTCTCGCTCTATTCATCAAGATTTGGACGATCAGTTTTGTTATATGGCTCATTAAACAGATGGTTCTGTGGAGTTCGCACTTGTTTGCTCCTGGCTTCTTAGGTAGTGCTATGAAGATCGACTTACTGAGGTCATCTGGTCTTACACGACTATTATAAATTTCATTTATTATTTCTGTAATTTTCTCTATACCAAATTCTTCCAGGGCTATTAGCAGCTTTATGACTATGCCGTATGGTGCAGCTGCTTTGTTTCTATTCAGTTTGGCTATTGCAGATTCCACTTCAGACTTCAATATTTACGGTCCGTCCTCATCTTTGTGTATTATCGGTTGCTCTCTCTTGTCGTGGAAAATATCTTTTGTATATTCTTTCCATGGTTGGAGTATTTCCTCTTTCTCCAATATGATTGTTCCATCCTTGGATTTCATACATCCTGTAGAAGAGTTGGTTTTTTCTTCTGTCAGTTATTTCTTTCTTTATGCATGTTTGCTTTATTATTCCTGCTCAATCTCTCTACTTTTGCGCATTTGTCATTAAGCCATTCCTCTTTAGACTGTCTGCATTTTCTCCTTACTTCCTTGTGTAGTTCCCGGTATTCCATTCCATTTCTTGATATCATTTTCTGCCTCCTTTGCATCATGTCAATAATTTCTTCAGTCATCCACTCATTTTCTCTTCTGCGCCTGATTTCTTTTGGGGCAATGTTGTTTGCTGATGTCACTATTGCTTCCTTTAGCGTGTCTCATTTCGATTGTCCTTTTCCAGTTTGATCTTCACATTTGATTTTCACGCTGTTAGTGTATTCTTTCTGTAGGTTGAGGTCATTCAGTTTTGGTGCTGCACTAGGCTTCTTCAATCTCCGTAGTTTCACCTTTAGTTTGCAGATGACTGGAATGCGGTTGCTTCCACAGTCTGCCCCTGGATAGGCTTTGCTTTGAACCACTGCATTTCTAAATATTCTGTTTATGGTTATGTAGTCTAGAAATACCTTCCTTTAAAAAAGAACTAGAACAGCGAAAATTAAGATAAAGGAGAAAAGAAATAAGAAAGACAATTTCAAAAAGCATACTGGCACATATTTTCGTAATAACAATTTATCATAAATAAAGAGACCGGTAGATATAAATATATACTACTGTTTAATTAAAAAACAGAATATCTACTTAAATGCGAGTATCGATAAAAAAAAAATAATGTTCATATATATATATATATATATATATATATATATATATAAAACAGCCGTTATTATAATTGAGAAGATTATATTTCCACAAAAAATATATAAATCGTCTTCTGCACACATCAAATATGTTATTTCTAAAACTGCTTGAGACTTCCTGTTTTTTAAATGCTCACCGAATAATGGAAGGACACTAAAAATGAGTTTGCTCAGTACTTCTGTATTTGTCCTTATGTGAAGTCCAACTATATAATAGTTCTACTAATGAGTTCTCTTCTGTGGCACCTTGACCACGTGAATTTAATAGACTGGCTACTAGGTCTCAACTAGGTTTTACTTTTGAAATGGCTAAATGTGACCGTAAGTTCTATTCTAATAGTTTCTTTTCTCAAACTTCTTCCCTGTGGAACTCTTCGTTGCTACCTACTATCTGCCAAAATTTAAATACACCGTCAGTTGCCCATTTGTTGTCTTTCTGAATTATGTTCTTTTATTTTAATTTCTTTTGAATAATTTTCTCATTCTCTTTTACTCCCAGTAACCCTTTGCTTCTTAGTGACATCATCGCTTTGCTTAGGGTGAAATGATAAAAACAAAAAATGCAACAAAAAACTGAAACGTACCTTAAAGATTGTAAGCCCCAATTTTCAGATGAGGAATTATCATTATGATATATTAATTTATTTAAACAATTGCTCTCCTAATTTCTCTCCAAATTTTTGGCACGAGGTGTTGTTATTATTTACACTATTTAAGCGGACTATCAGAAACAAAGCAGCTGGTCCAGACGGCATTGTTGGTATCCCTGGAAGAATTCGGCATAGAGAACATTACGAAAATAATAAATTAAATTTATAATAATTTTGGAGATAATAATGGTTTAGTGATACTAGTCTTACTAATTGTATAGGTAGATTCATACCTCCCCCAAAGATATTTGAGTGAAAAAAAATATAACGAACCCTACTGGAATTGAAACCAGGCCATTATCCATAACACCACCTGCACATTCAAGTTTACAGCATTTCGTATTTCAAAGTGACTACCCATTTAGGTACTGACCAGGCTCGTCATTTGCTTAACATCGATGATCGGACTGGAAGCAGTGATTCAACGTGATGTAGTCGATAAATTGTTATCTATCAACCTAAAAACTTCAAAATTCATAAGGAAATATCTACATTTCAGTTTGGGTTGAGGCTACATTCTCTTTTTAACCTGTCGAAGCAAACTTGTAGGCGGATTTACTTTTACCGTTTCGGTCACGGAAGCTCAGTCACCCTTTTAACGAAGTTTTCATCATACACAGATGTCAAGGACACATGATCCATTGGATAAAAGTGTTAGTTGAATCCAGTGACTTTACCCAAAGTGTTGTGAGTTCAATACCTGGCTACAGCAGAGATGAACAAAAACTTGGAGAGTTGCGTTAAATGGGTGACTACTGAGTCATAGGAACATTTCGAATAAGCATTTTGATCTGGCTTAATGGTTATTCTATCATAGCCAAAATGGTTTAGGCACTTAGACGTAGTGTAATGGTTAGCAAGTTTGTCTAGGTATAACAATTACAAACTGAATAGTAAGTACGATCCTCACTGGTTGTCTCATACTACGACAAGTCTTGTGCCACATCTAAGCTAATCTCAATCTTTCTTGCTAATTGATTCTTACTCTCGAGATTTCTACATCAAAGTTCATCTTTTAAAGCAGTGATTCTGAAACGTCGTGCTGCCTTGGCAAAATAGTGTGCCGTGCGGTCCTCTTAAATGCGTCGCGAAATATTGTTATGGCATATATATATATATATATATATATATATATATATATATATATGATACAGCTGTAGTATTTGAATAAATGAATAAATATTGACCTTTTTTAACTAATTCTTTTCACTGTTATTTGATTATGTCATTTTACATGCTTTCTTTTAATACTAATTTTCAAAAAATCATTTTTATTTTTTATTAATTATAAAAAAATTCCCTTTATTTGAATGAATGAATATTAAACTTTTTTCATATAATTGTATTCAACATGCTTTGAATAAAAAATGTATGGTTTTATTTCATAATATTTAAATATATGCCCTTTGACTAAATGTGCAAATTTTAATTTGCTCCTAGATATAACACTGTCTTTACAACGGAAAGTGTATAGTGAAAATAACTGTTATGGAAAATGTTAAAAGAATAACCCTTGCGTCGAACGTTGGTGGTCGGTATTCAAAGATTTGGCACCCACTTGACTGACAGTTTCTGCATACTCAACTGCTCTGGAATTATAAACCCAACTCGTTACTACTCGGATATCTCTAGTTTCAACAATTCTTTTTTGTGGAGTTGGTGGGGTGGTGCGAGATTCTACTCTCGACCAAAATTAGGTTATGAAAATGATCAACAATTTCAGGAATGGACAACGTTGATGGTCTCCCAGACCGTTCCTGCATTTTAGTTTAGGTCTCAAAATAATATAAACGTTTTTTAGTTTCCTCTTGAAAAAGAACACGATCTTCAACACTTGAAATGAAAATTCTGTTGACAGGGTGCAGTAAAGTACTTGAAACAAATGTAGAAATATGTGCAAAAGTTCTACAATATTAACGATTTATAATTTAAAAGAACTTTTACAATGATAAATTTAGATTTAATAACAATAAATAATAAAAAAGTTTGTAGGCGTCTAATTGACAAAATTTAGATGCAATTTTATAAAATCGAATATTTATTCCATACAGGCATGGTTCTTAGATTGACTTCAATTACTATAAACATAGAATTGATTCAAATCGCATTTTTTAATATCTGTTGCTATTAAATCATGATAGATAGAACGAGAGAGAGAGAGAGAGAGAAATAGAGAGAGAATGAATGAATCGAGATAGATAGATAGATAGATAGATAGATAGATAGATAGATAGATAGATAGATAGATAGATAGATAATGAAAATTCTAAACATTGTGTTAAGATGGTTCGGTCAATGACTTGAAACATTCAAAACTGCGAAGATTCCGCAAATATTAGCGATTTATAATATAAAAGAAAACACTTTATAACTGCAATGACAAATTAATGCTCAAAGTTTGGGCCAAAAACATTTCAATACTTCGTTGTAAATAAAATGACATAAATTGTAACGCTTTTTTGGCTCGATTTTTTAGTTGAGTGATAAAGAACTTCATTTAAACAGTTGTTTTTGATTACATTGTAACAACTTTTGTTTATCATTGTTTATTTAGGATTTCTAACATCGAAGTGGGAAGAAAATAGGTAACATTCTCCCAGTATTATGTTTTTTTTAAAATAAAGATAAAGCTATGACTCAAACGCAAAAAATGTTTATAAAGAAGTTACTGTGAATGGCCTACTCAACCTATATAGCGAGACCATTCTGAGAGCTCAAGAAGACCTGTCAGGATTCGTCACTGGCGGATGCAATCTGAACGATATAAGATACGCAGATGATACAGTGCTGATAGCAGTTACAGGAAAGAAACTATAAGACCTCCTACATGAAGTAGCTAAAGAAAACGGAAAGAAAGGACTACAAATAAACACGAAGAAATCTGAATGCTTTGTAATCAGTAAAAAGCGAGCCCAAAATGTCAACTACAAGTTGGTGATACCAAATTTAAACAGGTGTAGAAATTTAAATACCTGGGAAGTGTTCTAACAAAGGACGGAAAGTGCAATACGGAGATCCAAAGGCACATTGGCATGACCAAATATGCATTCCAGAAGCTGAGTAGAGTATTAAGAGACAAGAAAATTTCACTGGAAAAAAAAAGAAGATAGTACTTGATTGCCATGTGACGTCTGTCCTTTAATATGACAGTGAATGCTAGACGGTCTCATAAAAGATGAATAAAAGACTTATAGCAACCGAAATGTGGTTCTATAGATGAGGTTACCGTGGACGGAACTCGCGAGCAATGGCGAGGTTTTGAAGAGGATGGACACAAAAAGGAATATGATATTTAAAATCAGAAAAAGACAGTTGAAGTTTTTTGGGACATGTAATGAAGGATGTGCGTTGTGGTACAGTGGATATCGGCTCGGAACGAGAAACCGAGTTCGAATTCCAGTTGAATCCATTGCATTCACTTACGCACAAATACCCTTGGGAAAGGTATTAATCCGTCTCTTCCCTCCAGTTATGGGTTAAATATCAGGACAGATTGGGTTCTATAGCCTTGGTCGGCAACCAGTCTACCGCAGAAAGCAATGGCAACCTACTGCAGGATAATCTCGAAAAAGACATGATCGTCCAAGCGTGTTTCACGTATGGCACTTAACTGACTGAATGAAGAAGGAGGGCTTGGAGAACCTGATGCTCACGGGACGGATAGAAGGGAAGCGAGACAAGGGAAAGTAGCGTACAACATACCCGACGGACTTAAGTAGATGGATGGTGGAGCAGAAATTGAGTGTAATAACAGAAAGGGTATTAAAAGAGACAAGGCTATGTGGACGGCCATGATCGCCTACGTCCTGAAAAGAAACGGTACATAGAAAAAGACGTCTGTGAATGAATAACTGTATCAAAAGTTTTAGGCTGTACGAAAAGTAAATACGTATTTAAGTGCCATAAATTAAGTGGTTGAATAGTTGAATTGTAGAAACTGCATTTATCTATAATTCTTCATGTTTTCTTTTCAATAGTTCTTCGTTTAAGAACTTCAAAGTGGATTTTAATTTTAAAAAGCAAAATATCCAATACTGCTGACTGTATGAACTTCAACTGTTTTATATTACTACAGAGGCATTTAAAAATGTTTGTGTAGTGTTTACGGATAAAGTAAAGGTTCCTGCATGTAAGTTGTTGTTCAAGATCTTTCAAATGTTGATTTTTCAGATGATTAACTTTAAACGAAGAACATTTGAAAGAGAATCCATTTTAAAACACCAGAGCTTTGGTGCATAAAGTTAACGTGTCATGTTCAACTGTGCGCGAACATTTCCAGAGAATTGGAAAATCTTGCAAATAAAAACTTCGGGTCCCTTCTGAGCTTTCACGTGAGAACCACAAACCACACACACACACACACACACACACACACACACACACACACACACACTTTATTCCATTTCGCTCTTCTAGTATCAATTACAAAGTTCACCTTCTTCCTCACTAATTAATTAATACCGTCGTGATTTTTAATTTTAAACTTTATTTTCTAAAGCAGTGATTCTTAAATGCCGTGCTGCGGTGGCACGATAGAGTATCGTGAGATCCGCGAAATATTGTCATGGCATACATATATAGGCGTGTGTGCGATACAGCGCTAGTATATATATATATATATATATATATATATATATAATAAAACAAACATTTCGATATTTAAATCCATTGAATAGCCATTTCTACGAGGAATCCTCACTTCAGCAAAAGCGAAACGAAAATTTTATTTACTGAAATTCAAATGGCATAAAAGATTTTATACCGGTAGAACTCAAAAAAAAAAAAAAAAGAATTCATTCATCCACAGGAAAATAAAATGGGGTGGGATTAGCAATTTTTGAATTTAAGGAAGTAAAAGGGGAAAAGCAGACCGATACCTATGTCTCATATTAGAAGACTTACCCCTCCTCTATACCTGAGTCAAGAGTTTAAAAGTTAAATTTAGCCCTATCAGAGGGATAAAAGTGGTAGGGGGGAACGAAAGAAAAAAGAAAAAAGGAAAAAGTTAGAAGGGGTGATTGACTGAGAAGTAAGATAAGAAAAATTATTCCCATAGAAACAAAAGAAAACTGCTACCATTAATGTTGAAACAAACATTGAAAAATTTACCAAAACGATTTTATTTTAAATAAATAATGACTGTTACAAATTTTATAGAAAAAATTTGGACATACAAATTTAAATATAAATCTAAAATTTAAAATTTAAAATATTAACTTCAGTGGTAGATCTCAAAAGAATCCATTACTACACACACACACACACACACACACACACACACACACACACACCCGAACATAATTTACTTAAATATATGTAAAGGATATTCGCAATTCACCAGTTAAATTTAATTTCAATTATTTTTAAAATTTAAGAAAGTAAATTTAAGGAGGCTTAGTACGAACGGAACCGAATTATTATATATATTTATTGTAAGAGCTCTGCTAAAAATTAACCAAAATTAAACTTTTTGTATAAAGGTAATATAGATTTAGCATTAAAAATAAAAAAATATAAATATACATATACAATTATAACAAGGCGCAGGGAAGTTATATGAGTAATAGAGTCATGGAAAAACAAAATGGAAATAAGAATCGTCGCAAAAACAAAACAAAATATTATAAAAGTGCAGGAGAAATGAGGGCTAAAGAGTTAGTCTACAGGTTCTAATATATTAAATAGTAGATATTTAGATAGGAAAAGGAAAAAGGAAGGTATCTATAGGGGATTAGTATTTGGTAGTGGGGTCTAAATTTACTAGCTAAAAACACACTTTTCATTTACTAAATTCATAGATTAAATTTAAAACTTAAATCTTAAGTTTTAAAATTCACAAATTTCGACTTATAACGGCATTTGCTTACGAATTATTTACGTAAATTTAAAATTAGGTGTTGATTTGGGTACTTTAATATTTTTATTTTTTCCCCTAAACATAGAGTGCACCTATCGTGAAAATTTCTAGGAGTATGAGCTGAGCCTATCAGTTTCCAACTAACTATGGGGTTTAATCCTTCTTCCTTCATTTTCCAAAATCTTCGGGAAAGGGCTGTTTGATATTTTTGATTGAGGTTGGAACAATAATGCCTATGGGTATAGTAACGTTGCTTAAAATCCCCCTCGGATATACCAATATATGTCTGGTAATTTGTTCTATTGTTGGTTGGTGAGATTTGAGCTTTGTAGATTACCTGGGTGGATTTACACTTACCTTCCACCGGACAGATACTCACGGAGCTACAATTACAATCATTTTAAATTCCTGACTTTGAATTGGTATTATATAATTTTTTAAAGAATATGATCTATATTTGAAGTACAGGAATAACTAATTTTTAATGTGTTCCTATTAAAGTTTTTATGTAGAAGATTGTTGCTATTTATTAGCTTGAAAAATATTTTCCTATATTAATATTAGTTAGTCTACAGTATGGGGGGGGGGTTAAACCATATTACCTTCCTTTTTCTACATTTATTTTATTTTTGGTATTAGATGGTTCAGGGTTAATAGTTGGTTTTACATACGTTAATTTATTTTTGTATCCGCTCTTCTGAAGGATCTTGTTGTAAATTTCTTTAATTTCATTGAAAGTTTTGACGTTGAATGATAAAAAGTTAATTCTAGTATTTACGATGTTGGGTATCTGTTTTAAAATAGTTTTTGGGTGATTAGATTAGATATTAATGTAAGTGGGGAAATTATTTTCCTTGAGATAAGGTTGGTGGGAGTCATCATTTAGGTTAAGGGTAATATCTAAGTAGTTAACTATTTTAAGATTGGAAGAAACTTCCACTTTAAAAACAAGAAAATTTAGGGCTCTAATGATCATTTTATGGATTCTATTCGTTAAAGGTCCGTTGCTATTGGGGTTAAACATTAGACCATCATCACGATATAATCCAATTTGTTTGTGGTCCAAAAATCTACTTAATATGTCTAAAATCTACTTAACATGTCAAAAATGGCTCTGTAAATAGAATATAATATTTGCATCGAACTCTCCACCTTGATCAATTTTAATATTAATGAAACTAATATTAATTAGGATCGGGGTTTTGGGATTTACCTATCTGATCATCCTTTTGGATTTAATATATATATATATATATATATATATATATATATATATATTACACAATGAGACAGATAAAATGATAGGGTTAAAGGAGATGATAGATTCCCGGGGAGAATAAGAAAAGTATATATGTAAACCGCAGAATATATATATATAACTTATTGACAATTATTTCTTTACTTTGTTACAATAAAAACTTCTGCGCATATTTCTTTTAAATAAGTATGAAATTACGCAACAGGAAACGAAAAAAGTTGTTTACTCTGTCAATGTAACATCAGAAAAATAATAAAGAAAAACGCATGCAATAATCATTAATCACGTTCCGGTTTTACAAAATCTGTTCGCAGAAACAAAAGCATAAATAATAATAATAATAATAATAATAATAATAATAATAATAGCAGAAGTGTATGTGTACAAAATAGACACTATTGTGAATTGTGGTTCAGTAGAAGCTACAAAGAAAACTTGGGCTCGATCATGTAAACAAATGTGATTTGTACTTAATTTGCTTGAACTAGTGTTTTCATTTAAATTATTATAAACGCCAGAACGTTGCAGCTAAGTGCCGTCTGGCTATCTTCAGGTGTTCATTGATTTTTGTTGATATGAGATATCTGTGAATTATTGCGTAATTTTGTCTCTGTTATGCCAATTCTTGTACGTGCTAAACTAGTGCCCATCGTTTTTGGACCCGATTGAACTCATGGTCACTAGATAACAGAAACACGTT
Source organism: Ascarosepion bandense (assembly GCA_037127315.1). Taxonomy (NCBI): domain Eukaryota; kingdom Metazoa; phylum Mollusca; class Cephalopoda; order Sepiida; family Sepiidae; genus Ascarosepion; species Ascarosepion bandense. Next base: position 286,010 of record JBBBDQ010000768.1, read on the forward strand.
TTACCCAACTACTATATACACTATGTCTCGAACGACATACATGGTGTATTTGGGCTTTTATATTCAATGTTAATGTTACATTGCAAAACCAAAAATTGCCTTAAAGAAGAGAAAAGGTTAAATTCTTTGTAAGTATTCAAAGGAATCAAATCTCTCAATCCAGTATGATAAAAATCGATATGTTATGTTGATATTCCAGGTGATTACAGAAAACTGGAATATTGTATGAGGAAAAGGAAGGCGACATTAGCACTCATCATTATTAGCGTGCGTAGAAAAGTTTCGAAATATTTTGCAGAAATGTTCCGATGTGTTTCGAAGGCATTTCCAAAAAGTAAAAAAAAAACTGTTCTAAAGGATTTTACAAGAAAAGTTCAGAAGGCCTTTGCAAAAAAGGTACCAAAATCGTTTGTCAAATCAACCGAATGTCTTTATAAAGGTTCCGATTGATTTGCAAAAAAGGTTATAATTGCTTTGCAAAACCTTCTGAAGGGATTCTAAAATTCCATGTAGCTTTGCACAATGCCTCACAGATCTCTCTCTAACAATATTTTAAAATATTTGTAGGAGGAGTTAAAAATGGTTCTGCACAAATTTTTTAAACGCTTTGGCAAAATATTTTTTTCTAGAATTTGCAATAAAGTTCAGAAGGGGACGGCTGCAAAAATACTCAGAGGTTTTTTCAAACATTCTTCTAAGTCTTAGAAAAAAAAACATTCCAAAACAATTTGCAAAAAACGTTACAAAGGGTTTCTGCAAAATATCTTGAAAGGCTTTGAAAAAAAAACAACAAAATTTTTAATAGAATCTCTCTAAATCTTTTTGCTGCAAACGTATTTGCAAAAGATTCCCAGTTGACTTTGCTAAGTTTTGCAAAATATGGTCTTTGTAAAAACATTCCGAAGCGCTTTAGAAAAACTTCTGAAGGGCTTTGTAAAAGCAAAGACCTGAAAACAACAGGAAAACACTATTACTTTATTCAATAAAGTAACTGAAGATATTCATGGAACATTGAGGAGACTGGGTATTTCTTATCACTTGACTTCTGGCTACGGGCGTCACAAATTAAATACTAAATCGGCAAGTCTATAATACTATTAATAATATTGATAACGAAATAAATACAAAGCATAACTACTTGGCGATACATTGTCTCAAATAGCCAAATACCCGAATCATGGTGTCATTCTTATATTTATTCTCCGTCAACATTTAGCACAAATTGTTATTGATTTATCGAGTAACCAGTTACTGTGCTTTATGCTGTGCAACAGGTATCAAACGTAATAATCAGAAAAAAATATGAACAGTGGAAATTGTGGAAAAATATGAATAGTTCACTAGTTTTTTTCAAACGATTCAGATGCTTCAATCTTGTCACCATCTCACAATCATTACAGTTGTCATAACAATAACATCTTTCATTGTTTCTTACCCTCATCTCTATGTTATTTGATGAGCTTCATGCCAAAAAAAGAAAGACTAGTCAGACGGTCAATGAAAATACAACAAACGATTACGCTTATAGAAAACAAAAAATGAGATGGAGATACTTAAAGCAAAAGCACCTTTTTGGGTACTGTTTTCGGGTTCGTTCCTTAAAGTGTTCCTTTGTTTTGGTTTTTTTTTCCCCAACCCAGGCCTTTCCGTTTGGTATTAATAGAAACTGTAATATTCAAGTAATACTCTTCGGTTGACTCATAATTAATTTCCGTTTTTGTTTATCAACTTTATTCTTAAAAACAGATAAACTGTAATTAATAGTTATGGGACATTTTTCGTGCTGATTTAAAAATCTCATCAGTTTGTCAAATCAAATGTACTTAAACTGTTTAGACACATCAAGAGATCAACCTGCGGTGTCAGTAAGATATGTGTGGAAGAAAAGACGAGAGGTAAAAGAAACAGAAGTGAACCTCCAAAACGCAGGCTAGACAATATTCACTTACGGGCCGAACTTTCCCTCTGTCAACTTAAGTCAGCTGTTTTGAATCGATCCTTGTCGAGAGGAGTATCTCATGTTGGTGCGTAGTCTGCAACATGCAGAGCAAGCGATTCATGACTGATCCTTAAAAACTAACAATACTAATAGTTAATTAGTTATCCAATGGCTTGTTGCCAATTATCAGGCAACTGTTCAATATAGTTTTATTAAAGTTCTTCAGTTTTTGTTGTGAAAATGTTTCCGATGAACTCTTGAATCTGCTTTTCATCGGAGAACGTTTTGTAATGATCAAAATAAGCAAGGGCAGATGAATATGGCGAGATGAGTAGAACAGATGCACCGAGTTTGATTGATATTTTCCTGAGTCATTTTTACCGTATGTTACTTTCACATAACATTTTTCAAATGACGAGCATGGGACACTTTCCAACCAAACTGCTATGAACACGTTTCAGCTGCTGGATTTATAAATGTGCATTTAGTGTTTCACTGCGTTTAAAGAATTCTGAATGAATCATAACCCCACTCGACACACAAGATTAACTCGATCTTTTCAGGCGATTGCGCTGGTTTATCTTTATCGATTCGCCCCATTTTACGTTGCACATTGTTGTATGCAACCCACCTAATATGATATATTTAAAGATCACTTAATTAGGATGATGCATTTGTCATTAGAATTTGTTTATCAAAATGGAAATTACATATGACTCAGCCTAAAATATCGATTTTTAAATACGTTAATCGAATCTGTGTGATTAAATGAAAAACTATTCAGTAAAACTTAAACCGACGGCTTTAAATAAAAGCTACAATTTAGAAATATAATGTAGTGTACAAATGAATTTTGTAGGTTCTGATCGCTTTAGTGGCGTGTTGACTTTAACAAAGTGGTTCTTCACATAATTTCTATCAGTTAGAATTTTTATCTGTTTCCTTCGATATTACTAGAGATATTCCTCGAAAACACTGTAATCACAGCATCAAGCTCCGTCAAACTTTTTTAAAGCATCAGTAAATGCAGTTATTGTTGTATTTTGATTGTATACATAATTTTCATAGTAAAGATAAGTAAAATGTATCTACCTGAAAGTACTGACAATATATGCGATAAAGTAAAGTTTTACAATGTTACAAAAACATTACGACTAATTGACAAAATAAAATTACTAAGAATAAAGCTTTACCATATGGGGATCTGGATATTCCTAAGAATTAAGATATTGCTTAGCTTAGACTGACAAAAAGCTATCAGTAGGGAAAACTCGGTAAGAATATCAAATTGGCCACACACACACACACACACATATATATATATATATATATATATATATAATGCATTGCTATTGTTTGTATATAATTTTTATCGGAATCACTCTATTCAAGAGAATAAGGCTACTAAGGTACAAGGGATTACAAGATCTGAAAGAATTAGGTATAGAAAATAAATTCATGAGCGGGAAGAGAAAAGAGTAATTAGGTAGACTGTAGATAGCGATTGATATTGGATTTAAATTTTTGCAGATTTATGTTGGCAGGAAAGCATGCAGTCGGAAGGAAGTTCCACAAGAGAGTAGGGCGAAAAAAGAAACTATTAATATAGAATTTACGATTAAATCTAGCTAACTCAAACATAAATTGTTGAGATCTTGATGCCAGTCTGGTATTGTGCTTAAATTTTAAAAAAACGTTTAGGTACCATGAAAGTATTTATATAAAAAAAAAAAAACGGAGACAACATTGAGGCGTTAGGAAAGTCACTGAAGCCGAACCGAAATTCAAAGATGTCGGATGTACATTTCGATATAGGATCTCTAATAGAGACTCTACATCACGTCAGCGACATTGTTTTTCCAAATGGCGAAGGCCCTGAGTTAGTGTGGAGGGGTTTTTGGTTAACAACGGTCACAAAGTGGAAAAGGACAGAGCTGGTAGTCGCGGGGTTACAGGGTGTTGAAATGGTATATTTAGGAAGGGGAGGAATAGGAGTTCATATTTTATAAAGATAGACAACTAAATGAGTTAAATTACTTTTTAAAGTTAAGATTTTGGGCTGTTTGAAGAGGTGTATTTAGGCGAGAAGGAATTGGTTTCAATATAAGATTATATATATATATATATATATATATATATATATATATATATATATATATAATGTAAATGAATTGCTAATTATTTTGCTTTAAATATATTGAAATCAGATACAAACAAATAATGAGGATTCGGGGATTAAGACTGATCATACAAAACAATAATCAAAGAAATTGGACGAGAAAATTCAACTGACATCAGAGTTCATCATTCATACTACTTCTTATCTCAGCAACATGTGCTTCTCAAAAGATTATTTTTCAGATATATATATGGATTGTTCATGATCTTTGAACAACCATACTCCCTCCTAATGCCACGTCGTTGAAATAGAACGCGCGAAATTCTGAAAGTCGACACAACGCAAACGTTTGGTACTGACAAAATTATGAGATTTTTGGTTTCCGAATATTTACATCTGTACTCATTTCTTGCTATAATGGGTGCTTCATTTTCGTTTCAAGTCGACACTTCCGGTATGCCGAACGGGAATCTTGTTCCCAAACGCGTCAAGGACTTTGGAATGGTAATGTAACTAGCGCTGTTTCACGTTTGCAAAATTCTAGGATCATATTCTTTACTGTTATTATTGCTATTAGTAGTAGTAATAGTAGTAGTAGTTATTGTTGTTCACAGCGGCTAACAATGAAGGTAACAAACGAAACACGTTTAGTGGGTGCATATAATTCGTATTTTGCATTTTACACGACTTCCAAAAATAAACACTATTATATGAAAAAGGCATAATGTTATAGTCTGAATATTAGATTCCACCAACCAAAAATTCCTTCACCTAAAAAATTCATATTGGATCAAAATCGTTTTTATTAAAATAAACAATAAATCGTACAATGGTGTTTTCTGAAGGTATTCGTAATTTGTGCAGCAAAAAAGATAATTTTTTAAATGAATGCATTTTTAATCCTTTTCTGTTAAAAATTGTGATCTAAAGTATTTCATAGCAAACTCGGACATAGACATACAAACTATACATAAAAAAAAAACCTTTCGTGTCCGTTTATATACGTGCTGAAATTATTTAACCTAGTTTTGGATTTTTCAAACATTTATTGCTTCTTATTGAAAATTAAATTTAATCTTATTACAAAAAACAAGTCAGTTAAGTGATACACACTTAGGCGGAAGATTTTCCCGCAGTAGGTCACCATTACTTTCTGCGACAGATTAGTTTCCATCCAAGGCTACAGAACTCAATTTGTCCTCTTATTTAACTCAAAGCTGGAAGAAAGAGAAGGATTAATACTTTTTCAAGGGTATTTGTGCATTAAGTGAATGCAATAAATATGCAATTTGAACTCGGCTCTCCGATTTCTCGTTCTCTTGATCCGATATCCACTGCACCACAACACACATCCGACGCACATATGCATATATATGTAAATAGAAGTAAAAACTATAAAACAAGCTTAAAATTCAGTGCATGTCATTTCACGACTTTGTTTTTCATAGCGTTAAAAAAGTCTGATTTCATGCCAAAGAAAGTGTATTTGCGGGGAATTTTACTTCACAACTATTTAAAAAAAAACATCTGCAGCTGAAGCACACAGGATTCTTGTTGAGACTTGCGGCGTCTATGCCCTGTTGGAAACAATATACAGAGATTGGTTTAGACGCTACAAAAATAATGATTTTCATGTAGAAGATAAACAACGCTCTATGGCACCAAAAATGTTTGAAGACGAATAATTGAAGGCATTACTTCATGAAATCTAAACTTGCAGAATCATTAGAAGTTGATCACACAACAGTTTCGAAATGTTTGAAAGCATTAGGAATGTTTCAAAAGTAAGGACATTGGGTGCTGTACGAGTGAATCTGTTTACGTGTGAACCACTGCTTCAACGGTAGAAAAAGAAAGTTTTTTTGCATCGTATCGTGACCAGTGATGAAAAATGGATACACTACGATAATTCTAAGCGAAGAAGATTATTGGATAAGACCAGCCACTCATCAACATCGACGGAAAAGCCGAATATCCATGGTTCTGCTTTGCATTTGGTGGGTTCAGCTGGGTGTAGTTTATTATGAACTGCTGAAACCGACCGAAACCATCACAGGAAATCTCTATTGACTACAATTGATGTGTTTGAGCCGAGCAATGAAGGAAAAAAAAAAAAACGAAAACGACCGCTATACGATCAGAGACACGACAACTTTATTTTGCAGCATGACAACGCTGGACCTCATGTTGCAAAACGGGTGAAAACCTACTTGGAAACGCATAAATGGAAGTCCTACTCCACCCGCTGTATTCACAAGACATCGCCTCGTTCGCTTATCGTTTGTTTCAATCGATAGCACATGGCCTGGCTGAGCAGGACTTTCATTTTTATGAAGAGGCAAACAATAAGTCGATTCGTGGTTCGTCTCAAAAGACGTGTGTGCCAGAAAGATGAGAAAAATTAGTGGCAAGTGACGGACAGTACTTTAAATGATATGCTTCTTACTAATTTTTGTAAATGAAGCTTTACTTTTCATGAAAAATCAGCAAGAACTCATATATATATATATATATATATATATATATATATATTAGAAGTTGTAGAAACTAATATTTGGCAGTCCACCGTTTGTAGCTATTTACTTTATTAAGAGAGCTCGATAATTAGTAGAGCATTATATATGGTAATAGTTTTATAAGTTTATAATAAAAACATGTTTTACTGCAACACAAGAGCTGTTGTGTTTTGATAATATCTTATTTGTACCTCGTCAAGCAGTGAAATATTTTTCTGTTAGGAATCATTATGTATAGAAGCTTAAAAACAACACAGTTTTTACCAAATCTAGACAATTAAGGTGGGGCAATTTTCAGAGGGTTTGTCTCAGGGAACCAACAGAAAGTCAGATCATAATGTATAGGAGAAATGTGATTGTAAAGTGTAAAGTGTAAAGTGGGATAGAGACTTCAAATGACTTCAAAGACATTTTCCATGCCGGTTTAACCGAATCAAAATAATACCAATTGTTCCTTTATTCAGTTTGACATCGTTGATTATTACCATTCTATCTCCAAAGACTTATTTACTTTGGTATTAGAATTCGTCATGGAGTTTTTCGATCTAATTAACAATGAGCGTATAATAGTCATGAGTGTAAAACGATCCGTACTCATTCACAACAATGAACAGTGGAAAAAAAAAAAACAAATGTGAGGACCTATTTGACATCACTGTGGGATCTCTAGACTCCGATGAGTCCTCAATTTTATTGGCCTATTCATTCTGTACAACCTGACAGCGTATAACGATATAAATATTGAAGATATAGGGTTGTACAGAGATGCTGGTCTTATGGTGGTTGAAAATTCCACTAATGTTAAAGCAAATAGAATTAGAAAATTAATGCATAGGGAAATGAAAAGTCTTAACCTTAAGGTAACTATAAAAACTAATCTAAAAACAAAAGTAGACTTCCTATATGTAATTCTTGATTTAGTCAAAGACACTTACTCTCCTTACATAAAAAATTATCGGCAATCTTATATACATTTACCTTAAATCAAACACCCTCGATCAATCATCAAGCATATACCCTTCTCTATTGAAAACAAAATTAATAACAATTGTTCTAATGAAAACATCTTTTACAAACATAGCAAATTCTATGACAATGCCCTTACAACAGCGGCTATAAATGCCCTGACCTGAAATACAAGAAACATAATAATAACAACAACAATAAAAATGGAAAGGGAAATTTAATTTGGTATACACCCTTATTTAAACAAATTATAAGTACTAAGGGCATAGATTCTAAAATTTATTTGAAAATCACTTCTCTTAAAATAACTTTTTTAGCAAAAGTTTTAACAAAACTTAAGCTATAGCTGTAGTGATGACCTTGAGAAGATCATAAAAACATAATAATAGAATTTAAACATATATAATAACCTAAACAATTAACAACATCCTAAAAAATAACAATAACAATAAAACCTATTGAGTGTCTATTAGCAAATAAATGTCTAACGGACTCTATCGTCTACCTATGCTCTATTTCTACTATAGAAAATAATAAAATATTCTATCGGTTGTACAAGAATGCTTTTAAAACCCACCATTATTTTCACACCTTATTTTCTAATAATAAAACTTACTGCAATAGCACTCACTTTCTATTATTATTAGCAATTAAAAGAAACCAATGTAACACTTAACTTAAAATGAAAATACTAAAACAAAACAGAACTGTAAATATTTGCAGGAGCCATGTTTTCTACGTTTACAAGAAAAATTACAAATTCCTAAAACTAAACTTACTCAATAACGAACTAACTTTCATTTGTCATCATCGTTTAAAAATACCTTAAAGTATAATTAATTTTTCCTAATATAACTAGATATCTATAATCTATTCCTAGCATATACTGATTGATTCTCTCATCTTCTGATAATTACTTTATTACGGCTTAACGGCTAGATTACCCAATAAGTCCACTAAATATGTTTGACGTGCAGTGTATTTAAAAAAAACCCTCCGATCTTTGCCGCTTACCCACCACTTTAAGTTGAATAATGATTTTAAAAAATCTTGTAACCGTCTTACGATGATACGCGATAACTTTTCAGACTTGCTAAACCGTACATAAGTATCATTCAATTTATTTCATCACTGGTATAGAAAATGTCTGGGTCTTAAGTCATTTTAAGTCTCTAGCCTCCTTTAATCTTACAATCAGATTTCTCCTATGCATCATGACATGATTTTCTATTAGTTCACTGAGACAAACCCTTCGAAAATCCACCCACTTTAACTAATTTGGTAAAAATGTGTTGTTTTTAAACATTTTTATATAATAATTTCTAACAGAAATAATATTTCACGGCCTGACGAGGTGCTAATAAGATTGTACCGAAACACAACGGCTGTTGTGTTGCAGTAAAATATATTTTTAACATAAACTTATAACATAAAATATTACTATATATATATATATATATATATATATATATATATATATATGTGTGTGTGTGTGTGTGTGTGTGTGTGTGTGTGTGAATGATTAAAATTAATTATGTTATATACAAAACCACAAATTGCTCATCGTCAATAATAACAATTTATCTGCAAGATCTAAAATGCAGAGAGCCAGTGTCGTTTTCGAATTTGCATGTCTTTTAAAGAACTGTTTTCTAGAACAATCCAAATTCTTAAACAATTACAAGGGTCATTCAATATATTCAATATATTCAATATATAGGGCGAAATTTTCGGTATAAGGACTTCTAATATAGATAGAAGCTTACATGTATTTTTTTTTGTTTTTGTTTTTTTGTCTCCCAGCAATGTGACATACTTTTCCTATCTGTGCACAAGCTTCCGTATTCCCTCAGCGTAAAAATCATTGATGTCTCAGCCAATCGCTCACAGCACTTTTGACTTCATTGTCACTTTCAAACTTTGTGCCTCTCGTGAACGCTTTCAAGAGACCAAACAGGTGAAAGTCCGAAGAGGCAAGGTATGGGCTGTAAGGGGGATGAGGGAACAGTTCCCAGCCCATCTCGTTGATGGTCTGCACCGTTTGGGCTGCTCTGTAAGGCCTTGCGTTGTCTTGATGCAAGATGATTCCATGTAACTAATGACCCCTGCGTTTGTTCTTTATGTCTTTCTTGACCTGTCTCAGCAAGTCACAGTAGTTGGCACTATTCACAGTGCTTCCTTTCTCAAAGAATGAAATGGTGATTGGGCTTTGCATATCCCAAAAAACGGTGAGCATCACCTTCCCCGTGGACCGCTGAGACTTGAACTTCTTCACTGGAGAGCCTAGACTGGCTTCATCCTCAACACTGCTCCGTCCTTCTTTAAACAATTTAGCCCACTTGTAGACATTTTTTTGGTTGAAACATGTGGCACCATACACAGTTGACATTCTCCTATGAATTTCAATTGGTTTACACCCTTCAGCAACCAAAAACTTGATAACTGACCTCTGTTCAATCCTGGAGCATGCTTCTTAGTCGGCCATCTTTGTTAATCTCCAAAGCTCTCAAAGTTTTTTTTCAATCTGCGAAAAAACATAAATCCCTTTGAAAAAGAAGTAAAGGAAAAAAATTTTAAAAATGTAAGCTTCTATCTGTATTAGAAGTCCTTATATCGAAAAAATTCACCTTATTTATTGAATGACCCTCGTACATCCACCACATAACCACATGATTGACAAGAAGATTGACATTGTACCTTTCAGAGCACAGTTTAATCTGATCTCATTTAAACACACACGGAGATCTATTAGCCCCTATCTGTGAAAACACACACTTAATAGCATCATCTAAATGTAAAAAAAAGAAAAATTAAAAATAACAGAAGCATTTTTAATAAAAAATCCTACACATAATAATATCTCTTATGAATACGGCCACAATGTGCTTACCCTATTCGAAATATAACATACACATGTTTCTACATACATCAACTCGATACATATTCAGTTACACGTAAAATAAAATTCCCCCTGCTAATGGCTAAAAGTATAGACGAAGACATTTAGACAATTCCTATATAATTTGAGAACCGAATAGAAGAAAATCAAAACACCTGCAAAATAATATATATATATATATATATATATATATATATATATATATATATATATAAACTTAATAACAATAGAATGTCTGTTATTTTCAATGAAAACTGCATATACATAATGGCTGGTCACTCGTAATCGAGGATACCAGTCTACTAGCTATCTCCATGATAAAAGTCTGCCCAGGCACAGTTGTGTTTGTTTAACACCCACAGAGCCCATCTGTGGTTTATACTGCAACTGTGCTGAGCGGACCTTAGTTACAGTTTCTGGGAGAGAGTGCGTTATCTAGTGGCAGCAACAGTCTGAACAAGGTCAGGACGCTCAAACCCTAGGTCACGATGACTTTTGATTTTGGGCTAGTCCAACTATCGACGGTTCCTTTGAGGACTGAGGACTGTAGTTGGACTACCCGATTTTACTCAGAAGGTATGGGTCAACCCGTGGTATGGTCATCAAGAAATCACCTTTTGACAATTCGACCATGGTGAGATTCGAACCTAGGCTTTATGGTCAGAAAGCAAAACCGGCCACGCGCCCATACACATATATAAATACATAGTTATACACTAATATATATACACATGAACATACTTTTTATTTTGTTGGATATTTTATATGTATTTATTTGTGTGTGTGTGTGTGTGTGTGTGTGTGTGTGTGTGTGTGTGTGTGCGCGCGCACGTGTGTGTGTGTGTGGAACATAAATAGATGTGTTAAACTTGTAAAGCCTCATCAATCTACAGTTTATTTGGTAAGAAGAAACCGTAAGTTTTATGCTAACAGCTTCTTCACTCGCTCTTCTTGCTTGTGTACCTCTCTACTGGTTCCGTGGTTTCTAGTCAATTTTAATCTTGCAAAGTTTATAAAATTTTACTTTCCTTTTCATTACTTTTCTTTTGTTCTCAGTTCTTAGCAATGTTTTCGTTTTTTAATAATTCCACACACCATGACCCCTTGTGTTTTAGTGGCTTTACTGTCTTTCTTGGAGCAAGCTCGATTAATCAAAAATTAATCTGAGTGAAAAGGATAAGATTCCTTAAAAACGGAAAATGAAACCTTGTCTATGACATTATTCGTGGTTGAGTTACACAGCATGCCGAATCAAACGGTGGTGTTACCTACAAATCGAGCTGCATGATCGATTTGTGCTGGAGAACACATTTTCTTTAAGATTTCTTGAGCACGCATACTGATAGACGTAATGCACACCTTTTTCTAAAAATGAACCACCTGTTTCAAATATGCGTATATACTACAACTTTTTGCGCAATATATATAGTTATTATTATTGTTATAGTAATAGCATAGTCCAACTTAAAAGCTATCAAGTTTCGGTGTTCAATGCTGTACCTGATGATGGTGCATTGAACACCGAAACTTGATAGCCTTTAAGTTGGACTATGCTATAACAATAATAATTATATATCTATAAATGCTCTGCTTCTGTATTGAGCACTTTGCATAAAGTAAATATGAAACTGTGGCATATATATTCATTAGTTCATATATATATATATATATATATATATATATATATATATATATATATATATAGTGGTAGTAGTAGTATTGGCGTAATGAGTTTAACTTCCAGCCGAGGGTGTCGCATTGCGTCCACTTTTACACAAATACTCTTAGAATTACTCATTTCTTCTTTCTCTAGCTATGAATTAAATATTAAGGCAGTACTGTCTGGTGGTCCTGACACAAAATCCAAAATCTGCAATGTAATCGATCCTGACTTGACATCTCGACTTCAGTCGCTTTCACATGGACGCGACGTGTTTTTTTTTTTTCTTCTTCTTCTCTGGGGCCAAGAATATGAATTTTAGCGAGCTATTAGATTGGCATCTAGATGTCACCATTTTACTGTTGAAATACCTAAATGCAACCACCTCTTCTACTCCAACCTTTTCTTTCTTCGTAATCCCCACCCATGGAACTCTCTTCCGATTTCTTGCTTCCCTACTACCGAAAATCTTTAAAAAATCTAAATGCAACCATCATCATCTTTGTCCTCTTGAATCTCCGTTCATCTTTTGTTCTTTCCTCAGTTGTCCCTCTCCTCAGTTTTTGCTTTTATTTTTACTTCCTGTCACTCCTTGTATACTAGTAGTTTTACCGCCTTGTTTGGGGTGAAATGATTAAAGATATTAGACTGTTTAGTCTTGATTGGCAACCAGTCTAGGAAAGGGACAACTCTGAATTCAAAACTGGCTAGATGTAGGACTAGCAGCTTCTCTCTGTGAAAAACTACTTGATACAATAAGTACACCAGCAGCAACACATACCGTAGTGAGGCTGTGACCCTATACTTTACAGTGGGGCCTCCAGAACTAACATAAATACATAGATTAATATAGATATATAAATATTTTCTAGTGTGTGTTTATTATGTCGGCATATGTCTAATCGCGAATATCACCCAGTTCATAGAAAGCGCCTCAGCCGGATATGGTTCGGCTTCATTTCATCTTAAAAACAATGCCACGAAAATTAAAACAAAAAAACACACAAATCCATAACGAATATATAGAATAAATTCCGCTGCGCTGAAAAACAAAAACAAAAAAACAAAAAAAAAAACATAAGCATATTGTTTTTCAAACGAACCGCCCGACAAAGAAGCGCTTCATCATGAATAACAACGAAGACAGAGAAGGTTTGTGTGCCTCGTTTCTCAAAGGAATTAATACTTTAACAACCCACATGGTTAATAACGCCGTGTGCATGCGCCCAGTCAGTTTTCGTTTGTTTCAGTTGCCAGATAACCTCGTAGATCATATGGACGTCAAAAGACTTGTCCAATGTCGAAAAGGCAAGACCTCGGCCTGTCAGCACTGGAAATCTAGCAAATTATTTCATCCATGCCTGTCCGTATATTCTTAAAACATTTTTTCGACCTATTTCGAAAAATATGAAAAATGGTCAAGCATCTGATTTTTTTAATAAGAGGGTGGGGGGCTTCTTTTAGCACTTCTTTGTATAATTTTAAACCGAGATTGTCCTATTTGTCTATATTTCTGAGATGGGGTATTGTGATTATTTGTTCGGACTGCTTCCTTCATCTTTGTTACCTTATTCACGACGTTTCAGCTGTTGCACGATCGGACCTTCTTCAGGTGATTGCAGTTTTGAACGGAACCCTTTATTTCGATCACTGAAGTAGATTGGACTCGCTTCATAAGTCATACCACTTCCGAATCTCTAAGTTCTTTTGTTCACCACTGCTGTAGCCAGATATTGAACTCACGATTCTTTGGGTCAAATCGCTGGATCGAACCAGCGCTTTTATTCACTAAGTACCTGAAGAGGTCGGAGCGTACAATGACCAAAACGCCGTGAATATGGCAACAAAAATTAGGACAATGTAAATATGAGATTGTCTTTTTCTCGCAGGTTATTTGAAGTTTTCAAGCAACTGGAGTTGGGAAGAAAAATTAAAAGAAAGCTTAAAATGTTAAACAATATGGAAAGCCGTTCAAATGACACCTGACAGGAGACTGCTATCGAGTGGTAGCAGGCATTCTCTGTTGTTTTATCACATTATAGCTGTTCCTAGATTGACAGCATCGAATCGAATACTGTTATCATTTTCAATGGCAGGCCTTTAGAAGACAATTTCTAGGGGTACCCTAAAGAAAGAAAATGATGGGGTTGACAAAACATATTACAAAACTGAGGTATTTGATATATGAATTTAAAAGCTCTAATCGAGATATTCGGTGTACGAACTTAACAGTGCTGAGGTATTAGATATATGGATTTCAAAAATATTTACAAGCTATTCAATATTTAAAAGCGATATTCCAGGTATTAGATATACGGTTTTAAAAACAATATCCAAAGTATTCTATATACAGATTATAGAGCGCTAACCGAATTATGAGTTATACGGATTTAAGAGTGATGTCAGAGGTATTACGTATATGGATTCAAGAGTTTTCCCGAGATATTAAATATACGGATATAAGAGTGTTCACGAGGTATTAGATATACAGATTTAAGAGTGTTTCCGTGGTATTAGATTTACGGAATAAAGAATGTTTCCGTGTTATGTTCCCGAGGTATTAGATGTAGGTATTAAGAGTTTTTCCGAGGTAGAAGATATACTGATATAAGTATGTTCCCGAGGTATTAGATATGCGAATTTAAAAGTTATCAGAGGTATTCGATATGTAGATTTTAGAGCGCTTTACGATGTATTCAATATGTGGCTTTAAGAACACCATCCGGGGCATTCCATCTACAGATTTAAACTGTCTTATATTCTTACTGGAAAAAGCTTCAAAATGTGCAGAAAAACTTTTCTCTTTTGTTATTTCTATTGACTAAGAAAAGACGAGAGAGAGAGAGAGAGAGAGAGAGAGAGAGAGAAATAAAAGAAAGGGAGTGACCCTGTATTTCTAAAACTCAAAACGATAAGAAACTTGACCCCAGATGAATGTGATTTTTTTATGTCTAAGGAGACGATTCCAGGGTGTGATAGCGTTGGAAAATGCCTGAATAAGTATAGCACAGTTGACTCAAGCCTTGTGAATAAAAGTGGGTAGGCAATACCATTTGGGAACTGTGGATGGTTGTGTTAGATCAAAGTCGCAAGTCATCGTGACCGAGTGTTTGAGCGTATTGCTCTTGTTCAAACTGTTCTCTCTCCAAAAGGATGCGCTCGGCATAATTATAGTATAATAACAAGTAACTCAATGGATGTTTAAAAAACACAAATATGCCTGATCAATTTTTTGAAACAGGGATTAACAGACTGGTATACTCGGAAAGAAGCAGCCAACCATACATACATGTTTTCTTAGCACTGATTCGCTATAGCGTTCTTTTAAGAATATTTTCCTCAGAAATTTAGTAATTTTAAATTTCTGAAATAAGTTTGCCTTCGGAACAGTTTCCAATAAAATAATCGTATACTGTATTCTTTGGTTAATGTACTTCGTGCAGGAGTATAAATTTATCATATAGCAATTTACCTTGATACCTGTTGACACACAGCAACAACATCCTGAATTTTAAAACGATCACCCAATGTGATAGCACTAATGATTTATACACAACTATACTCCAACCGTTGTAAAACTTGATATATAGCTTGATTAAGCAGAAAAAGGGTGGTACGGTTCCACGAGCATTTCAGTCAACTTTTATCATATCTTCTTGTTCTTGCTCTTCTTGTTCTTCTTCTTCTTTATGTGCCGCGTCCTTCCCACGTTCCACTTTCTCTCTATGCGTCCCGTGAGTATTAGATTCTCCAAGCTCCCTTCCTCATTACGTGCTCCAGAAACTTCAGCTTTATCTATCCTGATGTTAAGTATAAATTTCCTTTTCGTTTGCATGGTCTCCTAAACCTTATCGTTGCTCACATATTTAGTCCTTGTTATCCTCAGCATCCTTATGTAGAACAACATTAATGTTGATTAAGGTTTTCCCTTCATCTTTGAGGGGTTTTTTCAGTATTTGCTGCCATATAGGAGGACATAGATCACATAACAGACCAGTACTATTTTCTTTATTTCTAACGAAATCTTTCTATCTCTCAATACTCTAATCCTTATCGATACGTTCTTGGCCTTTGGATTTCCGTGTCGCACTTTCCGTCCTCTGTCAAAACACTTCCCAAATATTTGAATTTTTACATCTGCTTAATTTCAGTAACCGTGACCTGTACTTGGCGTGTTGGGCTTCTTTTTTTTGCTGATGTCCATACTTTCAGTTTTCTTGCAGTTTATACTCATTTCTTGCTACCAACTGTAGGAGGCTCTTTATTTTTCTTTTCGTGTCCGATATCAGCGCTGTGTCATCTGCAGATCTTGTATTATTAAAATTGTAACCGCCAGTGACGAATTCTGGTAGGTTTTCTAGTTCTTTCAGAATTTTCTAAGTGTATAGGTTAAATCGTTGTTTTATACCCCTTTTTATTTTTGTATAACTGCCTAACTCATTTCTTGTCCGAATGCAGGCGGTTTGTTGCTAATGTAGTGAGATTTTTAAAAATCAAGTAAGTGCTACGATGTGTGTGGATAGTGCATTGGATATCGACTTGGAACAATAAATCGGAGAACCGAGTTCAAATTCAGCTGAATTCCTTGGATTCACTTACTCGCAAATACACTTGGGAAAGGTATTAATCTATCTCTTCTATCCAGCTATGGATCAAATAACAGTACAGATTAAGTTCTATAGCCTTATTTGGCAACCATTCTACCGTAGAAAGTAATGGCAATCTACTGCAAGAAAATCTTTTGCCCATTCAGTCATGTCACTTTCGAGACATGATCACCCAAGCGTTATCACATATGGCACTTAACTGACTAACTTAATTGTTTTGAAAATTGAGACGAAAGGGTCATTACAATATATATATATATATACTGTTACGACCAAACTGTCGCAAAATAAAATTTAAAAAGAAAAATATATTAAAAAAACAACAATGTTTACCTCCTTATCTCCGGTAGTGGAATTTTTTTTTTTTTTGCAGATTCAGATACACAGGTAAGGAAAAAAAAACTAACAAAGACGAACAACATTATTATCATTTAATGAGATTTAAAAGAAAAGTTAGCTAAGATGTTATTCCCAAACAAAAATGAATGACTAAATGAAAGAACAGAAATTATAACCAAGTGTAACCATACAAACAAATACCTATTAGGGTCATACAATCATGGACGAAAACGTTTGAATTTTTCCTAATTTTGAAAATTGCGCGTTCATAAGAAATCCCTGTTACGTAAGCCTTCTTAAAAACAACAACAACAACAAAAAAAAAACAAAACGGAAAAATCAGTTATTGTAAATCACCTGATGACACTGGAAGTTAGAAACAGTGGTTGCGTTTACAAATAAAAATATTCAAAAGTTCTTCAATATTACAATACTGACCACTTTTTAATACAACTCTGTACTGGTGTAATTTAATTATGACCAAAAATTAAATAATTAAATAATTATATGTCTTTACACTAGGTACAGCGAGACTATTCTAAGAACCCTAGATGTTATGCCAGTTTTCGTCATTGGAAGCCACAATTTGAACAATATAAGCTACGCAGATGATACAGTGTTGATAGCAGACATGGAAAGGAAACTACAAGACCTCCTACAGAAGGTAGCTGAAGAGAGTGACAAGAAAGGACTACAAATAAACTGCAAAAAAAAAAAAAAATACCGAATGCATGGTCATCAGCAAAAAGAGCAGCCAAAAATGCCAAACCTAAGTGGAGAATACTAAATTCAAGAAGGTACAAAATTTAAATACCTGGGAAGTGTTCTAACAGAAGACGGAAAGTGCAACACAGATCCGAAGGCGAACTGGTATGGCCAAGGACTCATTCCAGAAGCTGAATAGAGTATTAAGAGACAAGAAGATTTCACTAGAAACAAAGAAAAGAGTACTGGATTGCTATGTGATGTCAGTTCTTCAATATTTCATTGAATGCTAGATAATCACAACAATGATGAAGGAAAAACTTGAAGCAACTGAAATGTGGTTCTACAGAAGGATGCTGCGGATATCATAGATCGAGCATGTGAGCTATAGTGAAGTTTTAGAAAGGAAATTAATGCTGAGCATCAGGAAGAGGCAGCTAGAGTTCATGGGAAATGCAATGAGGAAGAAGGGCTTGGAGAACCTGATACTAACAGGCCAGATAGAGGGAAGGAGAGACAGGGGGAAACAACGTGTAACATGCTTGACAGGCCTGAGCAGGTGGATGACAGAACGGGGGTGCGTGGAGCAACAGGAGAAAGCGTGCTAAGAGTCACCATGGATAGGGAGAAGGTGGAAGTCCATGATCGCCTACGCCCTAAAAGAAAGTTAATATAAGGAGGTGGGATTAAGAAAGAAAAACAATTTTTATTAAAATTTCTCGGCCAGACATAAATTCATGACTCGATATTAGAAGACTTTACATTAAGTCTGTTTGAAAAAATCAAAAAAGTTAAAATTTAAACCGTATCACAGGGACAGAAGTCGTAGGAAGGAAGGAACAAATGACAAAAGGGGTAGACAGGGAAAAGTTAACGAAGAAATAAGATATAAAAAAATTTTCTTTGTAACAAGGTAACGACTGACGACGACTTTTGATGGGAAATGAAGGGAAAGATATAAAAAAGGTGGGGAGGAAGAGAAAGGAGACAATATATTATATATTATATTAGACCCTGTTATATTAAAAAATTGTTTAAATTAATAATAAAAATCATATGCTGAAACTATTTAAATAAAAAAAATTATAGGTATAAAATGAGAAATGGGCAATTAATATATAAATATAGATATAATTATACATACACGCACACTCACACTTGGAAAACGATGGAAGAAGGACTAAACCCCATAGTTAGTTGGAAACTGATAGGCGCGGCCCGCACCACCCAGAAAACTTTACGATAGATGCAATCTATGTTTAGTGGAAAATATCAAAATAAAAAAGTACCCTAATCAAAACCTACTTTTAAATTTAAATCTTTCTCTGTGACACTGTTTAATTTTTAACTTTGATTCTTTCATACAGACGTAATGTAAAGTCTTCTAATATCGAGTCATGAATCTCTATTTCTGCTTTTTTCTTTTCTTATGTCTGGCCGACAAATTTAAATAATTATTTTTTTCTTTCTTTATCCCACCCACCTTTTTAAACTTTTTGTGTATGGATATGTTTTTTGGCTTCTCCCGGTATAGAAATTTTGTACTATATTTGAATTATTAATTTTTTGTTTTCGATCGCCGCTAATGAAGCGAGAATTTTCTCGTTGCAATGGCCATTCAAAGAATGTAAATTTCGGAATTTTTTGACATTATATATATATATATATATAGTCTTCATTTCTAAACGAGTTATTACGCGACCTAGGTTTCTACCATGTGGTGTCAAAAGCTCTACAATATAATTTTATTGAACACTTTTTAAAACAGATGTGTACTAGTCTAATTTTATTATGACCAAAAACTAAGTAATTAAATAATCAATATATATATATATATATATATTGGAGTCGTTACTCTCTGTTAGATTTTTTCCGACTTTGTCGCATCATCTCCTTCTTTGTTATGGATACTATTGTGCACGCTGGAAACACCCCCACCCCACTCACACCCCTATATATATATATATATATATATATATATATATATATATATATATATATCTTTTATGTACCTTGTCCTTTCAGAACGTAGGCGACCATGTCCTTTCACATCTCCCTATTCCTTGTAGCTCTTAACATCCTTTCTCTTGTTACCCTCCTTAACCTTGCTCTGCCATCCATTTTCTCAAGGCCATCAAGTATGTCATGCATTTCTTTTTCCTGTTTCTCTTCCTCTCTATCTGTCCTGTGAGTATCAGATTCTCGAAGCCCTCCTTCCTCATTATATGTCTCAGAAACTTCAGCTGTCATTTCCTGATGTTAAATAACAGTTTCGTTATCTTTTCAATCCTCTCTAAAACCTCAGTCTACGGTATCATCAACATCCTTCTATAGAACCACATTTCGGTTACTTCAAGTCTTTTCTTCATCTTTGAAAAAAATGATGTATACCATTTTTCCAACGCAATATATATTACCATGATTAAAAATAAAGAAATAAAAGAAAACAGTTAAATTCAAAACCTATTATTTAAAATAAATAGTTAAATTAATTTCAAACTGAACTAAAATATTAATTATTATATTAAAAAATTCAACAGCAATAATATTTACTCACTTTCGTTTATAAGGCATTAAATTACATCACTTAGCATTCTCCATAATTTATTAGGCATCAAATTACATCACTTAGCATCCTCCATAGTTTATTAGGCTTTAAATTACATCTCTTCCTCTATAGTTTATTAGACTTTACATTACATCACTTTTTTTTAATTTTTTTTTATAAGCGTTTCACCCCGAGCAAGGCATGTCACTGCCACTACTGTGCAGGGGGCTACGTAGAGTGGAGAAAGGCTGGTTAAATATAGGAAATAACAGAGGGTGGGTGATAGGCGGGTGAGGATACCGAGAATGAGGGTTGGGTAGATGAGAGTGTTGTGAGAATAGTTGGGAGTTAGTGTGATAGGAGGTGTCTATTGACCCTACATTTAAACACCTGGAGATTGTAACTGTCGGGAAAGCAGACTTGTGGAAGGGAGTTCCACAGGCGGGAAGCGCGAGAAAAGAAGCTGTTGGAGTAGAATTTACGGTTACATTAACATCCTTAATATTTCATTAAGCATTAAATTACATCACTTAGCATCTTCCATAGTTTATTAAGCATTAAATTACATTACTTAGCTTCCTCCATAATTTATCCGGACTTTCAAAGTTAATCTGAAGAATATTTATTAGCTTTCTTATTTTTTTTTTAAATTGAAGACATAACGACATTTTTACTTTTGTTTATAAATAATTGTTACAAAATAAAATCCTTACGTTTACCCTGATAAAATCCACCAGAGGACAAATACTGTAGCGCTTTGCTAAACTTAATAACACAATGAAAATCAATCTCGCTATACAGTAGTAATGGAGTGCAATACTGGCTCGTTGACCGTTACTCTACGGCACGGCGCATATTAATATGTTATATTTTTAAGAGAAAGAAGAGAACAGGTTCGCCTATCACACAAGATGCCAATATAATGGACCGGCGAAACGAATTATAATTCCAATGACCCTCTTTTAGTTTAAGTTTTAATTCATGCCAAGGAAAGATTATTTCTTTACGGAAGAATCTCGTTTGTCATAAATTATTTATCGCTAATTCATTCTCGGTATAATTCTTAGCGCGCAAATCAATCCTTGTTTTCTTAGGGTAGGTTTATCAATTCAATATTAATTCAATGGAGTAGATAGACTGAACTATCGCCCGGTTCACACTCCACCCACACCTATTGAACAGGTGAAGAGACTCATCCCTTGTTTCCTGTTTAGGATGCGGTTTCCGGTTTTCTCTTTTCTAATCTTCTCACTCTTATGTAGCCCCCTGCACATCAGTGGCGTTACCGCCTTACTTGGGGTGATATGATTAAAAAAAAAAATTAATTTAATTTTTTCAGTGCTTGTGTCTGTTCCCAAGCAGTAGTCTGGTTTATACCTGAGTCTATGCACAAATACCATCGGGTTTATCATCCGACACCGCAAACAATCAACCTGAATGTGGTCCCTTTGGGGTTTGCAAGCAATGCAGTCGGCGAATTTTGTGTTCTACCAATTGGGCAAATCCTCTAAATAAAAACATAACCGAAAAATTTAATTAATTTTTGTCATGAGATGCACTCTACATAAATATTAGTATGTGATCTACCTCTGATTCTGGGTTAATATATGACCTACCCGGTTTGAATGTGTCCTACCTCAGTAAGAGTATGTTTATATATATAAGTATTTGGCTATTTATTGAAATTAATTATTTTCCGTATCACTTACCACTTACAGTTATAATAGTTTTTTTTAAAGTTAGGCTGCATAATATACCAGTGACAGAATTTCGTAGGCCACATGCTATACTGGCAACCAAACATTCCAAACCTCACAGTTGTTTAAATTATTTGAGTAAGTAATAGCAGTGGCTGCTCGCTCGTATCCGGGTATGTCCGTCTGTTCCTTGTTGCAGATGCTTGCTCAGGCGTATTTGTATTTTTTCAACTCTTACAGAGCCAACCTGTGGTTTATACTACAACTATGATGAGCGAACTTCGGTTTCTGGGAGAGTGAACAATTTAGAATGATCAGTTGTTTAACATCGCTCAAAATCTTGGTTTCGATGTCTTGAGACTTGCTGCTGGCACCACAACCGACAGCTCTCAGCTCCTGTCTCGTTTACACAGTTGCGAGGTGAGGCTTTCAAAACCTTTCCAACGATACCGCACTCTGGGATCTTCTCAGGATATCACCTATATGATAAATCAATCACGGTGAGATTCGAAATCTGGTCTCATGGCGGTTGCTTAAAAAGAATATGTGTTTTGACCCTCAGTAAAAAAAGTTTTTGAGCAAATTGGAAATTACATTTTGTCAAGAACTGATACATGGAAGACTCATATAACAAATTTGATATGTATGTGAAATCGAAATACAAAATCAAATAATTCACTTGCCAAAATTATTTCTACGTGCCTGATCGCTTTTATGTAGATGCAGGATTCGGTCAAAATGATCGAACAAAAATCGCCATTCATCACGTGATAAACTTGAGATTTCCCATCCTAACAACTTGTTGGATGAGAATCGTTTACATCACTTAATGTAACACGATTCATTTGTGCTTGGTTAAAAACTTCTGTGGCTCATCAAATCAATACCCCATATTTCTGTTTTGTTTCTTGCAAAGAATGACAGAAACCTAAATAAGCATGTATTACTGGTTTATTGACGATAATCTCGTCCAGTCACGCGGCAAGTTTGATTCAGCTGTTAAGAAATACCATAATTTTCACTTATGATAAAATTTTGACAAGTCGACGGAACTCTTTATCCATATAGTCACTAAAGAAAAGTCAAAAGATAAGATCAGAAATTATGCAACGCTACGAGACGCACACTTAGACAAGACTTTCATATGAATATCATGCATGATGCCAAACACGTTCAGAATTATATATAAACTCTCATTTGTATACAACCACTTTCTCAGATCAATGATTAAAATGACCCCGGGAATGAAACATGTATTAGCGCTACATAATCACAAAGATCTGTACCAAATAACTGAAACTATATTACTTTGCAACTTCCAACCGCGGCAAAAACCATAATGAATGGCACATGTAACTCGAAGAAAATGTAATGAGGATAAACAAATTGTTATGTTTCACATTAATTCAAACAAAATTTTAGAAAAGAAGCCCCATTAATACCAGAAAGAGCGAAATCTATTTTCCTGAAAAATTGTTTTAAGAGAATGATTTTTACCTACCTCGAGTGGCCTTGTACATACTGTAAAATAAAAAGGTAAGGGTTACAATGTACAGTTGGTTATACTAGGGTGAATAGCTTTTACAATAAGTTGTCATTAATTTTTAGGAAAAAATAAAAATGTTATTTAACATAAAAAATACTTCCACTATGTTAAGAACATTTTACTGATTAAAATAACAAATACTTATTTATTAAAAATGCATTGTTATTTGCATATCTTTTCTTTAATTTTATATATGTACAAGAATCCAGATCCCAGTTTGCTCTGCGTTTGCGAGAAATATAAACGAATGACAAGGCTAAACGCTTCAAAAGATTGGAATTTAGCTCCAGAAAGAAATATTTACGCGTGGCCAGTTGTAAATTGCATGCTCAAGAGTAAGAAATCTTACGAATTTATTCTTCGCTGTTCAAAAGAAAAAAATTAAGTTTTACAAAATTTTAACCGAAAGCAGAACTAGCCGCTTAGTAAATAAATGCTGAACGTTTCCTCATAAGGAAATAGTTATTATTACCATTACTATTACAGTTTGCTGTGCAATTATTAGTAGAATCTTTTTGTTAGTTTGCAACCAAAACATCTTAACGGACCTCTTGAAAAAATAAATATCTGGCATCTTCTAATTAGAGTAGTGGTTCTCAGCCGGAGTTCAAATAGATCCAGGGAGTGCATGTAACGTAACTGAGGTTAATACAAAATAAGTAAATTGTGGATTAATTGCTCACATATTTTAAAAAGGTTTTTTATGAGTTGTTTTAATAGTGTATAGAAATGTTCCATAGAATTTATTTGTTAAATACAAGATTTTTTTTATTATTTAATTAATTTTACCTCAAAATAAAACATTTCCATTTATTATTTGTATAATGCAATTCACACGCTTATGAATTAGTAAAAAATAAAATACGCAGTTTTTCATCGAATGATTATGGGTGTCCATCAAAAAGAGAAAAAAATTAAGTTTCCTTCAAAAGCGGCCATTTTCATAAAATAAGCATTTTTGAACGTGAGTGTAGCATTCTTAGTGCATAATTTAGAAAAAGAAAAGAAAAGAAATTACTGACCACCTCAGTAATAATGTTTGGTCGTTAGCAAGTGGAGCAATGTAAGATGCAAGCCACGAAGAATCTCATAGTCTGTGTCTCCTTGGCCTCACTCTCTCAAATGATCTCAAAAAGAATGACCACATTGAATCCATAGCTGCATATACTGCTAGGAAGGTTGGTTTACTGTGTTGGGCCAGGAAGTTTTTTTCGTCAGTATCCATTTTGCACATTTATAAATGTCACATTCATCCGTGAATCGAACACTGTAGCCATATCTAGTCGAGTGCTTCTGCTATTTATATTACGGTTCTTAACAAGATCCAAAAGAAGATCTACAACATAATCGATCCTGGTTTGGCAGCCCAACCATTAGTCACTTTCTCACCGACGTCATATGGCGCCCCTCTGTCTTTCCTATGAGTATTTTTTATGGCAACTGCTCTGACGAGCTTTTTTCCATGGAACCTCGACCACATATATTTACTCGTGTTACTAGATTGTCAATCAAGGTCTCAAAAATTTACGGTCGAAATAGATAAATGTAACCGTCTCTTCTACTCTAATAGTTTATTTTCTCGCATTTCCCGTTTGTATAACTCACTTCTATTTGCTTGCTTTCCTATTAGCTACAGAAGTTTAAATGCAACATCAATTGCCATCTTGTATCCACTTGGTTCCCATCCATCTTATCTCTTCTATGACACCCCCTGTACATTTTTTATTCTCTCACTGTAACTCCTTGCACACCAGTAGCCTTTCTGCCTTCCTTGATGTGAAATGATTATAAAAAAGACTTAATTACTGTAATTTAATTATCTAGGAAGAGGACACAAAATGTGACAATGGATTCTAAAAATGCGATTTAAAAAATAAAAACTGAGTATATTATGGACGGGACATTTGAATAACGATGAAGTTCTAAATAAAACTGAAATTAAAAGGATAGTTGTTCGTAGAATAAAAAAGGAAGCATATGCGATTTCTGGGACACATAATAAGGAAAAAGGCTTGGAGAATCTTACCATTCACAGCATATATTGAAGGGAAATATTAAGTAAGCTACCCTAATACGTTTATGTAAATGTATTTCAGAAGAGGAACTACGAGGAATAGAAAAGGGAGAACTATTGCTTAGTGCTAAGTTGTACAGTTCTTGATCACTCACGTCTTGTAGGGTCAAGGCATATAAAAAAAGAATGTCAATTAGTATAGATTATTGTTAATCTCTTGCAAGTTCCTTATTACGATTTAGAAATTAAGTTTAAAAGTGAAAACTATCTATCACATTTGCAAAATCTGAAATAATTGTAAATCTGAATTTGATTCAAATGAAGACGGCTTATGAAACGTTGAAAAAAAACTTCTCTGAATTCGTTTTTGCAGAGTTGCCGATTGAAGAAGAAAGATATTCTTTCTCCTTACGTTTCTTTACGTTTTCCGCATTTAACTATTATCTTCATTCCTATTTTACTTGCATTTTTTCCTCAGTGTCAGTTTCTTCCCCAATCCAAAGAATGGTACTTTACTATATTGCAACGATTTTCGTTTGTTTATTTCTTTCATTTTAGAAACACTTTATTATTCTTCGTTGCTTCTTGCCAACTTTTCCTCAAACATTTTGGGAAGGGACGGTACTTTGATTCACTCTCTGAATATATTCTTTCATTTTGTTTTTTCTTTTTTATTGCATCCTTTTTTTCTGACACAATTTTTCTTTCCTTCGTTCTTTTTTGTCGTTTGCACTTCTTTTTTTTTTGTTTACTATTTGCTGCCAACTTCGTTATATCCTTTTATTCTTTTAATTATTCTTTCTTCTCACGATAATTTCATTCTTTCTTTTTATCCTTTCTTTGTTTTTGCTTTTGTTTCTTTCCTTTTTCAATTCATTCATTCATTCATTCATTCATTCATACTTTCTTTTACTAACCGCTTTCTTCCTTGTTGCATCCTTTCTTGCTATCACCATTTCTACATTTCTTGACATGGTTTTCCTTCTCGTTCACGTTTTCTTTTCTCTTTCTTTCATGGCTTTCCTCATTGTATTTACCTGATATTTTCATTCTCGCTTTTCTTTCTTTTTTCTTTTCTTTTTTTTGTTGCATCCTTTTTGTTACTATAATTTTTTTCTTCTCTTCTTTATTGTTTTTCTTTGAGTTTTTCATTCATATTCCATTTTCGATTTACGATTTATTCTGTCATCCATTTAATTTGGTTCTTTTCTTTTTTCATTCTTTATGTCTTTATTTTAACTACGACCGTAAGTTTCTATCAAAATTCATTTCTCTTTCATTTATCTCCTTTCTGTCTCTTTTGTTCTTTCATGTTTTTTTAAACTTTCATTCATGATATTATCACTTTTTTACAAAATGAAATCTTCTTCTCCCATAGCCATTTTCAAACTTTCTTTATTCTTACAATCCATTTTTTGATTACGTAATTCTTATTTACTTCTATTGCATCATTTCTTCATTGCACTCCTTGCTCCAGCTTTCCATGAAAAATGTTTTGTTTCTTTTCCCTCCCTATTCCTTCCCATCCTTCTACGAAGAGCCAAAAACCAACTACAAAAAACAAAAAATATGGCCATCAGTAACAGAAAAAACCCAAGATGCGAGTTACAAATTAAAGATATAAACATCGAGCAGGTGCAGAAGTTTAATTATGTGGAAAGCGTTTTAACAGATAAGAGAAAATGTGACACCAAAGTCCGAACACGCCTTGAACGAGCAAAAGAAGTATTCCATAAGCTAAGCAAAGTATTGAGAAATGAAAAAATCGTTAGAAAAAAAGAAAGGTGTTGGATTGCTTTATAGTATCCATCCCCATATATGGTAGTGAATCTGGAACAATTTCTAAAAGAATGAGAAAAAAAAACTGGAGGCAGCAGAAATGTGCTTCTACAGAAAGATATGTAGAATTCCATGGATGGAACGAGTAAGCAACAATATAATCTTTAAGAAAATGGTAACAGAAAGAACACTTATACACAAAAATCCTTGACAAATATTGAGGAAAGACGGCTTGGAATACTTGACCTTTACGGAGCAAACGAAATAGAGGAAAGCTGTGGGTCACTTACCTGAAGAGTTTGTGTAAATGGATAGCAGGAGTATAGCAAATGGAATAAAACTGCTAAAAACCAAACGAGATAGAAAGTAGTGGAGAGCCATAATTAACTATGTCCTCAAGGGACGAGGTGCATAGAAAAAGATGAAGACAGATATTATCCTCTTTCAAACTACTGTTATCTCCACTTGTTTTTATTTGTTTGCTTGTTTCTTCCTCTTTTACTCTCCTCCACGGCCTTTTTTCTTTTTTTATCCAGTCCTTAACAGACTTAATCTTATATTTCTCTTTCCTCAAAGCACTTTTTCTCTCTTTCTATAGAATTTCGTTCTTTCCTTCTTTTATATTTTTTGCATTCCCTCTTTAATTTTTACTTATCCCGTTTGTCTCTTTCCCCCAAATACTTTTCTTTTCACGTTTGCCAGCGTTTTCTTGTTTCGGGTTGATTTTCATCTTTCTTTCTCGCTCTCTCCCACCTTGGTCTGGTGTAATGATTAGCCAGCTTGTCTTACTAGATCAATTACAACTGAGCAGTGAGTTCGATCCTCACTGTAAGCCCCAGCTAAGCTACGCTCAGAAAATCATGTTTGGGGATCTTGACTTGGTGTAATGCTTAGCAAGTTTGTCTCGTTAGAATTATTACAATTGTGTAGTGGGTTTGTTTCTCACTAGGTGTCCCATACTTTCGGCCCTGTATGATATCTAAGCTTCGCCTTTTCTCTTAAACACCTTTCTTTTGCCATGCACCAACACCTCTTTCTTTCTTTCTTTCTTTCTCGTTTTACTTTTTCTTATCTTTCCTGCCCAAAAACAATTTTCCTCCATTTTGGTTAGTA
Source organism: Ascarosepion bandense (assembly GCA_037127315.1). Lineage (NCBI taxonomy): Eukaryota > Metazoa > Mollusca > Cephalopoda > Sepiida > Sepiidae > Ascarosepion > Ascarosepion bandense. Next base: position 314,457 of record JBBBDQ010000768.1, read on the forward strand.
CTTTTCTGTGATTTTCTTTCCTTGTATCTACACTTTCTTTTCTTTTTTTAACTTTCTTTTTTTCATAAATACTTTTCATTTACCCTTCCCCTGTTTCTGTTTTTCTTTTTCTTTTGCATCTTTTCTCTTTCTCTCTCTCTCTCCCCCTCTCTCTCTCTCTCTCTCTCTCACACACACACACACACACACACACTCACATGCACTCACACTCTTTCCACATGTCTTATTTATGTTCCGATTTTCCGGGGTATTATTTCATCTTTTTGTATATTTTTTTGCCTTTTATTTCTCTTTTCGTCTTTCTTGCTTCTGTTTGTTTTTTTTATTGCAACTCTACCCCCTTTTTTCGGGGAAGGGGCCGCCTAAACATTTAGCACCGGCTCCTTCAGTCGTAGCAGTGGCATCAGCTGCTGCATTAACGAAGCAAGAAACAATTTTTCGAAAAAGAAAATAAAAATAAAAATCAGGCCAAAACGTTAAGGCTTTACTTAATTTCAACCACCTCATCTTTCGAGTTTATTTACATTTCGTTTATCTTCGGTGCATCAAACATTTCGCGCATGCGCGTAAGCTCATACATATACAGACAGACGTACACACAGCGACAAATAATGAAAATAAACAAACTTATATCTGCATGAGTCGTGGGCAAATGGTCACGTTATATGGTTTCCAGGGATTCGTTAACCTGCGGGCGACCACATAACAATTTTCATGTTGAAAGACGATCGTTACATAAATTTACAACAATAAAAATAAAAAATTGTAGACTTGAGTAAGATAAGGACAAAAATAACTTCAGGAATGTCACAAAAAATTTGAGAAACAGTCAAAGCAAGAAATGCGAACTGACGAGCAACAAATATTTGAAGAAGTTGGTATTTCGATTGCAAACGATGAAGAAAAAATCCAAATGTTAAGAACTATGTCTAAATAGATGAAAGCAAGGGAACTAGCATTTTGAAATTAATCTCAAAAAAGAAGTCTCAGTTGGGTGAAGAAGTACATGAAAATTGGTGTCCCATAAGTAAAATTTAGCGATAAATTGAATGTATCTTATGACTACTTCCTTCATAAAAACAGTAAAACAAACCGAGTTTGAAGACAACAAAGTGAGATGTGGAGTAATTGTAGGCAGTGAAATTATAGGTCACTTTAGACATGATTGGATAATGATAAATGCAGATAATTATTGCAAGGTGTGTGTTACAAGTCACCAGAGGATATTCATGCAAGGCAAATATTAACTGTTACTATCTTCTCCAAATGGAGATAGAGATAGAGAGAGAGAGAGAGAGAGAGAGAGAGAGAGAGAGTGAGTGAGTGAGTGAGTGAGTGAGTGAGTGAGTGAGTGAGTGCCTATGTGTCTATGGCGATTTTCTAAGCGCAGCTTAGATGGGGCACCATACCGAAAGTATAAAACATGCAGTGAGGATCGGACACTACTCAATTGTAATGATTCTAGCAAGACCACGTAGTATGTCTTTCCTCTCTATGCTACTGAGAGGTTCTGAAAGGTAAATGCCGATACGCTTGATTCCAGAGCCATCGCAAGAGTTGCAAAACTATATCTGAATTTTTACTCGGGGTTAATTCCAGAAGCGTTTCTCACAATTGTGTATAACCGCAAAATAGCGGAAATTTTAAATTCAGATTTTTTTTTCTAATCAATTTGCAAAGCAAGGCTAGAAAACAGTCTGTTCTGTTATTTTACCCACTTTTACTGTCTGTAATTTCCAATAACGCTGTTCGTTCTTTTTTATCCTTTTATTTTTTATATACAACAATAAAATGGAAAGTCTTTGCGTATTTGGAAAGTTTGGGTGACATCTTTCCCTTAAGAGATAAAATAAATTTTGAATGTTCTTTAGGAAAAAAAAAAATCTATGACATTTAGTAAACAGGATGTTCATTTCTCAACTTGTCGGTCAAACTCCTAAAAGCACCCCCAGCACGTTCTGTCGTAAAGCCTAGATTAAATTAGATAATGAAGTGGAAGTCTGTCAGTGAAGCGTGCTTATATAAGTTAGTAACTTGCTTTTTATTTAAACATTAAGGGAAATTTTTAATGGATACTCATTTTTGAGTAGATACGCTGTTCTTCTTTTTTTTAAATAAAATTATACAGTATATTTATTTATATCTACCGGCCTGAATAATCAAGAAATATTGTTAGGAAAATATGCGCTTTTCCGGTAGGATTCTAACCTGCGGACTTTTATAAACTTAGAAGAAGCCGCCTATAATCTGACGTTTCTGATTTGTGTATTTAAGGCTTAATTCGACTTTGTCTAACTATGAATTCCTTCATGGTCAAGTGGTTAAGACGCGTCAGAACAATTATATGAATATACTTTTTAATTATATACAAAAAACAAATAACAAAAAAAAAACCCAGAGTATTTACTCAAATAAGGGAAATATTATAATATTTAAAATATTATTTAATTAATTGTCTGTTAATTTGATAATTAACAGATTAATTATTTAATTAATTACCTGTTCATTTTATTAATTTAATTAATTATCTGTATTTGAGTACAACACCTATAAAGGTGGGCTAATATAATGAATTTACATCCTGCTTTATGTCCTTGATCTAAATTAAGCTAAATTGGATCAATAAACTCTGACTCGTCGACGAAAAAGTTAAATATGCATAACAAAAATAAGTCTAGCTTGGAAATCATTATTAAAATGAACTCTTATCCGAGATCAAACACGGACTGACTGTTGAGTATTAAGATATACACAACAATCTCTTCCATAATACAGTTCACTCGTTCCTTTTCTGATATCATATTTCTATCTCTTTTAATCATTTCACTCCAAGCAAGGCGTGAATGCCACTAGTACGAAGGGAATTACAGAGACTGAAAGACTGAGTAAAGGGAGGATTGAGGAAAGGACAAAAGATGAACGAAGTTCAAGAAAACAAAAGATGGCGATTGACGTTGCATTTCAATTTTTGAAAATTGTAGTTATTAAGAAAGCAAAGAAACGAGAAAGAAATCCACGGGCGGGAAGTGCAAGAAAAGAATTTGTTGTAGTATTCATTTAATACCATTTTCTTCTCTTTTCTACATTTTAACACACTTCCCTCCTGTTTCTTTTATACGACCCCTTACACTTTTCCCCGCTCTAGTGTAAATAATAGTTTCAGTCAGTTTTGATCTTTCTACAAGTGTCCCTGTATTCTAATCTGTAAGTCAACGTAAATGGGCAAAATAACAGATTTATGTCTAAACTGTTGACAAGTCAAGCGACGGAGAAAAGAAGTTTTACTTCAAATGAGTCAATGCCACTGAAGTTATTAGTTAAGTTTTTGAAGTACGCTAGAAAACATGAAGTTTTCTTATCTAACAAATACCTAATTTATATAAAGTGATATGGCAGTGAATGCTGGATATTATCATCAAAGATGAAGGAAAAACTTGAAGCAACTGAAATGTGGTTCAACAGAAAGATGCTGCGGATATCATGGATCGAGTATGTGAGCAATGATGAGGTTTTAGAAAGGATGGAAACGAAAAGGAAATTAATACTGATTATCAGGAAAGACAGCTGAAGTTCTTGGGACATGTGGTGAGGAAGGCAGGCTTAGAGACTCTTATACTCACAGGTCAGTAGAGGGAAAGAGAGACAGAGAAAAGCAGCAGATATTTGAAGGGCCTGTGTAGGTGGATGACAGAGCGGGATTTGGGTGGGGTAATGGGATAAAGCTTTCTAAGAGTTACCAGGGATAGGGAGACGTCCTGAAGGAACCTGCCACATAGAAGAAGAAGAAGAAGAAGAAGAAGAAGAAGAAGAAGAAGAAGAAGAAGAAGAAGAAGATATAATATGCATTTTTGTGGTTTTCTCATATCTTTAAATGAATACAAATATAGAATATACGGATGATATAATGAATATCGGCTCGAATTGAGAAATCAAATTCTAATCTGGTTCATTATATACCAGATCTAGATATTTCCTGACACATTAGTTAGGGGCACCACATATACTACAGCTGCAGTAGTAGTGGCGTTTCTTTGGGGACAACAGCCTGACGGCGCCCAACCCTCTCCAGGATTTGTTTGTATTCAGAGTTTTCCTTCTAGACCGGTTGCCACCCAAGGCTATAGAACCTAGTTTGTCCTGCTATTTACCCATAGCTGGGGAAAGAAGAGATGGGTTTATTACCTTTCCCAAGGGTATTAGCACGGAAGTAAATGTAATTCGACTGTAATTCGAGTTTGTCTCTCCGATTGCTCAACCCGAGCTACTATCCATTACGCCCCCTCCTCTCTCTCTCTCTCTCTCTCTCTCTTATATCCACTAACGCACAAATAACTATGGGAAACGTCATCCATCTCGTCACCTCAAATATGGACAAAATAGTAGGACTGCATATCTTAAAAGGTGTTATTCTCATATTGATGATGAGTTGTTGACAACATGAAATGTTGACTAAACAAATTTACTATTACAAAAACAAAAAAATTCTAGCTTTAACCTACAAAGGGTTGATAAGCCGTAAATATAAATGTGATATCAACATAAATCGGAATATATAAACGAATGTATAAAATAAATGAAATATATAAGCTAATAAATGGAGGAATATAAATAAATAAAATCTAGCCTTTGGTAGCAGCCAGTCTAGGAGACAGTCAACTTTAGATACACAACCAGTATAACTCCATGTTACATTTTTTTTAATAATCGTTTCATTCCAAGCATGGCAGATTCGCCACTGCTACACAGAGGATTAGATGAGAGGAGAGCGAAAAACAAAAAAAAAGATCAATGTACAGGGTGTGTCGGAGAAAGGATCAGAAAAAGATGGGAATAAATGAGATAAAAGATGGCAGTTGACGTTGCACTAAAACTTTTGGACATTGTAGCTATCAGTGAAGCTAGTATACGAAAGGGAGTTCCACAAAATGAAAGTGCAAGAAAAGAAACTACAAGAGTAGAAGTGGCGGTTATATTTAACTATTTTGAGTGTAAAATAACGGGACCTAGTTGCTAATCTAGTAGCTTGAGTAAATTCGTGTAGACGGGCACCAGGGAGATAATCTCGTCAGGGCAGAAGCCGTGAAAATATTTATAGAAAAATTAGAGGAAGATGACAGTCCGTCGGTGAGAAAGTGACCGAAGTCGAGTTGCCAAATCAGGATCGATTACACCGCAAATCCTTCCTTGGATTTTGTCAAGAATCCCGAAGTGAATAGCAGGAGCACCCGACTAGCTATGGTAACAATATTCAATGCACGGACGAATTGTAGATTTGTATATGGGCAAGATGGATTCTGACGAGAAAAATTTCCTGATCCGACACAGTGACCTAACTTTTCTAGCAGTAGAGGTAGCTTTTTATTCGATGTAATCGTTCCGCTTGAGGTTGGCTGAGTGTGTTAGGGCAAGGAAACGCTCTCTGGGAGACTAGCATGAACCATACTGATGGAAGCTAGAAAAGTTTCTCTATGGTGATTAAAGGAGAGCAGCTTCGTTTTGGAAGCATTAAAATATAGGAGTTATTTATTACCCCAGATCACCACAGATTGAAGTTCCTTTTCAAGAGCAGTAGCTTTTGCCAACCTTGGCAGATTTCTTATTGAGACGGGAGTAAATGGTGGTGTCATCTGTATAGATGCCTACTTGTGAACTGATTGCATCAAAACAATTATTGATGATGAATTTATTGAAATTCATAAATAATTTTAAAAAAAACTCGTTGTGTCATGACCGCTAATATATTTAAGCGATCATGACAATTTAGAAAAAAAAAAAAATTTAGCAGGCACGGGCGTTTGCCGTACAACGATGTTTAGCGAAGTAATTTCATATTCGTATTCAGAGTTAAATCCCGATGTACACCACTGTTTTAATCTCCGGTCAGTTTGGTGCAAGTAGAACGTATTTTAAAGTCAATTATTTTTGTCATTTATATTTCTACATTTAATGTTTCAATAATTTTGTTGAAATCATTTTCAATAAAATAAATAAGTTCATCGATAAAGTAACACTTAAACCAAAAGCGATTTTAAAAGATAAACTAAATAATAGTAAATTCAAAAAGAAAATAAAAACTTCCCGATTCAATTATTTCCTCATGTCTTCAGGAAATGAGGTTCGTCTATGTAAAATAGGACTTTCTTTCATCACTTTCCACTTATTTAGGTTGTACATCGTTACCTACAGTAAAATATCAACTTAAATTTTCCTTCACAAATATCATCAGTTCTTTTTTTTTATTTTAATGATTTAATTACGAGATAAAAAAATAACTTGAGGAGATACCATATTACAAATTAAAGAATGAATGGAGTCATAATTTGGTGGGCTAGGTTTTGTTGCTATTTCTATTTAGCTTGATATCTCTGATCCATCGTTAAAGAAAAAAACGTTGTGAACAAATGCTACAAGCTCTATCGGCTACAATTAGGCAACTAGATATAAAATGAACGTGTAACGTACGTTTTCAGGAATAGAAATAGTAAAGAACAAGATATAGATAATTATATGCTAAAAGGAAGCAGTGAGGAAGAAGAAATCATCACGATCTTGAATAAGTTCTCGCTGATTTTTCATGAAAAGTAATGTTTTATTTACAAAAATTAGTAAGAAACATGTCACTGAAAGTATTGTCCATCGCTAGCTTCTACTTTTTCTCATTTTTCTGACAGGTTTTGAATTTCACGTCGAAAAAAAACGACACTTCTTTTGAAGCTAACCGCAAGTTGACCCATGTTTTGGCATCTTCATAAGACTGAAAGTAATGCTCAGTCAGGCCATGTGCTATCAAACTGAACTACTAATAATCTGACGGGGACATGTCTGGTGAATACCGCGGATGTGGTAGGACCTTAAGTGTTTCCAAGTGGGTTTTCACCAGTTTTGAGACATGTAGCCAAGCATTGTCATGTTGTAAAATCACTTTTTCGTATCTTTGCTCATATAGTGGCCGTTTTTATTTCAATGATCAGCTCAAACGCATCAATTGTTGTCGATAGCATCTCACATGATGGTTTCGGTCGGTTTGAGTAGCACATAATAAACTACACCAAGCTGATACCGCCAAATGCAGAGCAGAAGATTCGAACCATAGATATTCAGTTTTGTCACTGTTGTTGATTTATGACCGGGCTTAACTCACGATCTTCTACGCTTAGGGTTATCGTAATTATTGCCGGTTACGATACGATGCAAAAAGACTTTCTTTTTTCTGTTGTCGAAGCAACTGTTCACATGTTACAAAACGCTGTTCGACGTCTCTTGGATTCAACTCGTAAGGCATCCAATGTCCTTGCTTTTGAATCATTTCTAATGCTTTCAAACGTTTCCAAACTGTTGTGCGATCACCTTCTAATGATTCTACAAGTTCAGCTTGCGCCTAACATGAGTCTTCATGAATTAATACCTTCAATTCTTCTCTTCAAATTTTTTCGGTGCGCCAGAGCATTTTTTATTTTCAACATAAAAATCATTATTATTGAAGCATCTAAACCAGTCCCTGCGTGTTGTTTCCGCCAGAGCATGGTCTCTAAGTCTCAATAAGAACTTAGCTAAAATTTTCTTTAGAATAAAGTAGTGCGGTAAAATCTCCAGCAAATACACTTTATCCGAAATCCGACATTTTTAACGCTATGAGAAACAAAGTTGTTTACACTTCAGTGAAATGACACTGTATTTCAAGCTTGCTTATAGTACTTCCTTATCGATGCGTTACCATCTGAAACAACATGCACGAGTGCTGGGAACATCATCTGCTGGAAAAAACGGTGCTACTATATATATATATATATATATATATATATATATATATATATATATATATATATATATAATCCCCATCAATATGTGAAGTGCAACAACATTGCGTTAACCAGATATTTAAAGAAAATAAGTTATGTAACTGTAAGTCCCTACCCAGATTCTTAACATTGCGTTGTACATGGAACTTTGAATCGGGCTACTGGTGTGGGATAATATGTATATTTATTCATATATACTAATTGCTCTGTAATATTGCATCGAGTACTATTTAGTAACGCCAACACTCAACGTGCGATATATATATATATTGTTGAACTCATAAAGTTTTGCCACCATATCTGTTGATTTCAGTTTTAATAATGTTATGTATCGTCAGATTGATGGTGTAACAATAGGTTCCCCTTTGAGCCCTGTTTTGGCAAATATTTTTTCATGAGGAGAGCCTACTCTTACGTTCTTCTAGGCCAACGATTTAGTTTCGTTATGTTGATGATACGTTTTGTGTGTTCAACTATGAATCGAAGGTTGACCAATTCATCTCCTTACTCAATGGTGTTCATCCGGCCCTTAAATTTACGTTAAATAAGGAGGTCAATTGCTTGTTGCCTTCTTAGATGTTCTGGTTCATAGAACAACTTCCTCTGTAACTTTATTTTATAGGAGGCCTCTCTTTAAATTCGTTGGAATATTTTTTGTTCAAAACAATGAAAGATTAAATTGATCACGACATTGACCATACAGCGTTGAAGATTTGTTCTAATGACACATTGAAAAATGAAATTAATTTTATAACTAGTATCTTTTTGAACAACGGCTATCCTTCAGACATTTTTAAATCGGTTATTCGAGATCAGATTGCTGAGTTTAATAAAATTAAAATTAAACCGTTAACGGTTAGAAGATAACCAGTCTATCTTCGAATACCGTGGGTCAGTGAAATTTTTGCCAAACATTTACGTGAGTGCTATTTTGCAACTATTGTGCGTATTATGTTTATAACAAGATCTATCCTTACTTCTATGCGTAAAAGTTTTTTACATCCCCATCACATTAACTTAGTTATTTACTATTTTAAATGTGGAGTCGACTACAAAGATACTAATGTTTTCGTCTGGCGATACCATTCGAAATACATTGCAGATCATCTAATAAAATCTGCGCTTTGGATTTTAGTGTGGACCGGTTCTCTAACCACTACTTTACTCTCTCTGCCTCCGCGCGAAGAGGATCCAAAACGTGGCTCCGCCGATGAGTAGAGTCTCGTTTGAAGTGAACAGACACGAATCTGACCCAGCCTTAAGCTGGGTCGAAGGGATATTTTTGGCCGAGCTTACGGGCTCGAATTTCCCACTTTAATTGGCTTTGTGCCGCATCCGACTCCGGCATCTGCCCTAGTGGGGATGTAGTAAAAACCAATATGGGCTAGTTCTGTTTTGGCCAAGTCACACTTATTGTTCTATCTGAAAGTATTGGCTACACTGTTTATTATGTCCAAGTGACCCTCTCTTTGTAAACAAAGGTAGTGTTTGCTTTGGATTGCTTTGCTGAGGTGAAGTAACATTAGCAAAAGAATTTTTTTTCATCCCTTCCTATGGAAGGAAGTGATGAAAATAATGTCACCCATGATATTTGTACATCATCTGTCATATTTCCCCGTTACAGTTCTGACGAGTGGAGACGAAAACGGTTGACTGGCATTTTTGTTTTGATGTTTGGCATGACCGATTATAATAAAATTATTGATTTTACCGCCATATGAAAATTTTGTACAACCAAATATATATATATATCACCTCTAAAAAGAAAGAAAATATTGTAAAATTAACGAATGTTTGGAGAATCATGTTGGAAATTACAAATAAGTTGAACAGAGAACGTCGAAATCAAAAATAAATTGAAAACAAAGAAAAACGGTTTTACGAATACCAAAAATGACATTTGAGACCAATTAAATGGCTAGTAAGTAAGAAAAGTTGATTTCTAGTAAAAATGTACATCGATGGTTCTGTGAATGTAAAAACAGGAAAATATGAAAATTATTAAGAACATTGGTTAAAAAACATGAAAGAAACTCAATTAGCATTTGTATGTAAACATCCCTATCACAAATGCCTAAGATGGATGTAAAATTACAGAAAGATTGATTTCTCAACTAAAGGAATTTTCTTCCTTTTGGCTGGGTGTCTGCCAACGAAGAGGAACGGAAAACTCAGCAGCACCCGAATCAAACACTGGATAACAACGAGTAAGTCACGGACAAAACTTCCACATAGGAACACCACACGTACCGGGTACGGGACGAACACAGCTGAGATACCGGAAGCACAACCAAAAACGAACGAATTTGTAACAACTCTTGGTAACGCACTGAATTCCTGTTGTGCGGAGTATTGCTATTCTTTCTCTTCCCAGAAAATGCGCCTGTTTTTATAGAGTCTTAAACTTCAGCGGTTGGTTAGAAAAGGAATGATTTGTAAAGTGAAAACCGCTCAGTACACCTTTCCGACTATTTCATGGGAAAGCTAGTAAACACGTGTTTTCTTTATAACCAGACGTTCCGAGATTTTGCACCGCTTCTAGTTCCGACATGGCAACAATGTGATGTTTTTCTGTAGATACAGCACACTAAGCGTTGTCTTTTTGATCGACGGGGTGGGTACTGTTATTAGTAATAAATGGCTGCACCGTGTGCATTTCGCTAGAACAGTAATTTAGAATTGTGAATTAATTTTGGATGGACAAAACAGTAGGCAAATATGTTGAGTCTTTTATTCAACCAACACAATTTAGAAAACAATAGTAGACCCATTTTAAAAATATTGTAGGCAGTAAAATTATAAATACCTTCAAAGTTGATGTGGTGTCACAAAAAACACTGATAATTATTGTCAGTTTTTAGACAAATGGAATTTTTGAGTGGAACAAGAGACAATAAAAAAAACTTTAAGCTAAAGATCAAATTCCTTCAAGACACTGATTCTTCAGATTTTAAAGAGCAGACTGTTGCTCGCTTACCAAAAATGTTTCAAAGATATCAAATTAATCAACTGGTTTTCAGCTCCTTCAGATCTTAATCCCATGGAGAACTTGCAGCCAAGCATGAAAAAAAAAACAATATCCTCGTAAAAAAAATTTCTTTGAAGTAATAAACATTTCTGTAATATTAGTTTTGCAACATACGGAATCAATGGATTAATGAATAATGAAGGTTCTAATCAAGGAGCCTAAGTTCACATTTAAAATATTAAAATATTTCATCAAGTATATACGATATTGTATTAACTAAATGGAAGTTTTTGTAACCTATATATCTAGAATTTATTTATAGAAATAATTTAAGTAACATTCTGTTTAACATTTTAAAACTTGACTCTTCACCCACAAAAAGTCGACAATATAGACGCAAACTCACATCATATATTAGTCATATAAATATAAATATAATCTGAGAATGTTACCATAATTGCTCGGTTAATATCAGCTTTATCCTGAAAAGAATAACTTGATTAATAAAATTTATCATTATGTTTTGTGGAAGCCATGGATATTGGCTCGTAACGAGAAATCGCAAAGCCGAATTCGAATTCCAGTTGAATTCGTTGCATTAACTTACGTGCAAATACTCCTGGGAAAAGTATTAATCTATCCTTCTCTCTCCAGAGGAAGGGCGTAGTGGTGCAGTGGATATCGGCTCGGAACAAGAAATCGGAGAGCCAAGTTCGAATTCTAGTTTCACTTACGCGCAAATACCTCTGGGAAAGGTATTAATCCGCCTCTTCTTCCTCTGGCTATGTGTTAAATAACAGGACAGATTGGGTTCTATAGCCTTTGGTTGGCAACCAGCCTACCACAGAAAGTAATGGCAACCTACTAAGTAATGCCCAGTCAGTCATGTCACTTTCGAATCATGATCGCCCAAACGTGTATCACGTATGGCACTTAATTGAAATAAATCTGCCTAGTCAGTCATGGATCGAAAAAGACATAATCGCCCAAGCACTTAACTGACATATTTTATAATGACTTACGCGTAAATACCCTTGAGAAAGGTATGAATTCACCTCTTCTCCCCAGCTATGTGTTAATTTATAAGAATTGTACGCATTCCAGAAGTTGAGCAGAGTATTAAGAGACAGGAAAATTTGACCCGAAACAAAGAAGAGAGTACTGGATTGCTATGCGATGTCTGTTCTTCAATATGACAGTGAATGCTGGAAAATATCATCAAAGATGAAAGAAAATATTGAAGCAACTGAAATGTGGTTCTACAGAAGGATGCTGTGGATATCATGGATCGAGCATGTAAACAATGATGAGGTTTTAAGAAGGATGGAAACGAAAAGGAAATGAACACTGAGCATCAGGAAAAGGCAGCTGGAGATTTGGGGACATGTGATGAGGAAGAAAGGCTAGAAGAATCTGACACTCAAAGGTCAGATAGAGGGAAAGAAAGACAACGGAAAGCAGTGGATAACATATATGAAGGGCCTGAGCAGATCGGGGTTTGGGTGTAGTAAAAGGAAAAAGCGTGCCAAGAGCTACCAGAGATAGGGAGACGTGGAAGGCCATGATCGCCCACATTCTTACGAGACATGGCACATAGAAGAATACGAATACCTAAACCATTATAATAAAAAAAATACTATCAAATATATTTCTTGGCTTTAAATCAGTAAATTAATAATCTTGCATTTTACAATTGATGATTACTCGTTCAGTTACCTCGCCCGGGTGATAAAGAAGTTTACATAGAGTTAGAATCTCTATCTGTAAAAAGCACAAGTTACAGAACCATTGATGACCTCCACGTCGACGGCCTATGCTCTTTTAGGAGCAATGGAATTTTAAAAAATAGTGTATTGTAATTAAGATTATAGGAAATAATGTGAACCAATAATTTCATATCAACTTCATAATGTCATAGTATAAAATGCTATAATAATGAACAAAATAATCATTCCTAATGAAGTTATATGAAAAAGGTTTTCTTTGTATTGTATGTGTTAAGAACACATAAAAATTACTTTACACAAATTCATAAAAGGAAGCTTCCAGCGAATGAAACAACTCATTTTCATGTCTTAAATTATTTTCTTGTTCAGTCTTATTCTCTTTTACATTTTTTTTTGTCTTGATCTGCAGTTTAAGAACAGATAGTAATAAGAAAGACAGACACATATAGACAGAAACAGCACTCGCCAAAATGGAGTGCCGTTGTCGTGAAAACAATGTATAACAGCTCCCTGTCGCTTGTCACAAGATCAGTTGTCAACTGAGTCAGCCATCTTGGCTAATGCTAAAAACAAATATTGGCCGAGGACGCAAAGAGAAGAAATTTAGAATTTTGTTTTTACTTTTTTTTTTGTCTTCTTCATTTTTTCTTTTTTTAATTGAAAAATTCGGTCTTTGTTTGTCTGGTTTTTATTTCGTTAGTCGGGTTACTTGCAAAATATTTTACTCCAGATTTACTCTTCTCTCGTTTAACCGCTGTCAAAAGAGGTATTTTAGAAGTGTCTTACTGAGTTACTTCCCATTTTCATCTTATCAGACAGCACTTATAGAGTTTAGCACTTGTATCTTTTGCCCTCTTTCTGTGTGTGACCTTGTGTGTGTGTGCGTGTGTGGAAGAGTGGAGGTTCGCGCTAACTTCGCTTGTGTGCCAATCAGCAGTGGGTATGTCTTTGCGCAGTTATGTATACCTTAATTTTAGATGTATAAGGCGCACATTTTACGCAAAAATGTTATGTCAAATTTTACTTGCGTCTTATGAATTATATATATATATATATATATATATATATATATATATATATATATATATATTGCATTAAGAGTTATAATTTTCTTTTGTTAGAGGACATAATGAGGATAAAATATAAAAAGAAGAAAACAACCGCTTTCGCTTCCGCTTGTCAAAGTTTTTTTTATTGAGAGAACTTAACGTAAAATGTAAGAGTAGTGAAAAATACAGAAAACAAATTCACATCAAAGTCCTTATATATATATATATATATATATATAATGATAATAATAACTACTTAGACTCTGTAAGAATGCACTCCGTAAATTTATGCCAATATAAACTTTCGAAAAAAACATTAACAAACAAAACCTAAATCCGTTACAATCCGGCGTACTAAGTCGTCGGATAAATGAGGAGAAAAAAAAAGAAACCAGCGGAACAAGAACAAACATTCAATATTCCGCAGTAAAGAAACAAAAACCCAAACGGAACCAAACACAAGAAAAATGCTCAATACGAAAGTACTAAAATACAATAGTAGAGCAAAAACACATGTGTATATATATATATATATATATATATATATATATATATATATATATATAAACTTGTTAACTTAAAAACACTTAAATAACAATAATTTACTACACAAAAGAAGTTAATTGATGATCACATGCAAACATAGAAATAAAAATCTGCTCAAATACGTTGATCCGAATTAACAGAGATTCTTTTATGCAGACCTTTTTTGCAATATTTTATTATTAATGTCTTTTGTTTTCTCATAAAGGAAAATCAACAAGTAACCCCCCCTTGACCCACTGCTGTAAAACCTATAAACTATTCCTTCAAAATGTTCTAGCTATTAATTTAAATTTTAATTAATTTAAATTTAATATTTTATTTTCTAATTTCATGTTTGAGTTTAAATCAAATTTAATTATATAATTGAAAAATTAAAAAATAACATCCAACCATATGACATATATTTACCATAAACAACACGAGGACCAAAAATTAAAATTCCGGAACGCTCAATTCATAATAATTACCTGATAATTGCATAGGAAAGGAAACTCTGAGTTGTGCTATAGACATGTATAATTGAGCACTGTTTTATTAACACCAGAAAAATATTTACATATATGTGTACTTGCATCTCTCTCTCTCTCTCTCTCTCTATCTATCTATCTATCTATCTATCTATCTATAAATATATATATATATAACGCGTAATTATTAGTTAATATAAAATAATACATGAAATATAAAACGCCCGAGCATTTATAACCAAAGTAGTGCAATTGGCTGACCTTCGAAATTACGATGTTTAATAGCTCTTAATTACGTATGTATTACTGGTCTGAGTTGACTCTGACCTATAACTGGTTAATAATCTTATATATATATATATATATATATATATATGTGTGTGTGTGTGTGTGTGTGTGTGTGTGTGTGTGTGTGTGTGTGGTGAGACAAAGTGAGACAAGAAGCATTGCACCGAAGAAAAAGTTGACTTAAAATTTGAAACTATGGTTTAGAGGAGTGTTTGGGTGGGGTTATCTCAGAGAATAAGTCGTTTGTCGTAAATTCCATTAATTAATCCGGCTTATCATGTGCCTGTTCTGTCTTGACATTAAAAGGGAGTTTGTATATCCCTATGCTTGTGTTATCTACATCTGTTTGTATACACATATTTAGCCACATATAGGTATAAATATAAAAAAACATACATATGTACATACAAACACGCAAACGGTATAATCATGCATAAATACATTCTTGCATAAGTGTGCCAACATTTGTATCGACCTGAGTTGGGGCACATTTTTATTTTTCATATTCATGTATACATATACTTGCTCATTGATACATGCGTGTGCACACATTAACACAATCATACACGCACATACATATCATACAGTTTTAATTTTTTTCTTTTTAATTGAAATGATGACACCAGTGAGGGCTTTTTTCCGGAAAAACGCTTCTATAATTAAAACTTTCCCTTTCGTCTTACCATCTTCACCGTTGATTTGGATGCTATTATACTTTTTTATAACCATTTCGCCCCAATGAAGGCAAGACCACCACTGGTGTGCAGGGTGTTAAAGTGAGTACAGGGGTTGTCGAAGAAAAGATAAAATATGGATGAGCATCAAGCAAATAAAAGCTGGCAATTGACGTTGTATTTAAACTTTTAGAGATTGTAGTAAGTTCTACAAACCTTAAGTGCGAGAAAAAAACAGTTAGAGTAGAAGAGTTTATTACATTTAACTATTTCGGCGATAAAATTGATGCCAATCTAGTTGACAAGTAAATCCAAAGAAAAAAAGCTCGTCAGAGCAGTTGCCATGAAAATACTTGTAGAAAAGACAGAGGGAAGTCACATCATGTCAATAAGAAAGTGACTGAAAGCAGGTTGCCAAGTCAGGATCAATTATATTGCAGATCCTTCTTTGGAGTTTGTCGAGAACATCAAGATGAATAGCAGGAGCACTCGACCAGATGTGGCAACTGTATTCAGTACACAGACGAATGGTAGATATATATTTGTGCAAAATGGATTCTGACGAGAAAAACTTCCTGGCCCGACACAGTGAACCAACCTTCTTAACAGTAGGTACAACTATAGATTCAATGTAGTCATTCCATTTGATGTCATTTGAGAGGGGGCAAGGAGGCGCAGTGTGTTGCTTTCTATGAGACTAGTGTCATCCATTCTAACGGTGGGCAGGAATGTTTCTCTATGGTGGTTAAAGGAGGCATTAAAATTCGTTTTGGAGGTATTAAAATTTACTAGCCATTTCCTTCGTGATTCAATCAAAGATTCGAGGTTTATTTGAAGTGCATCGGCCAGGTTTACTTTGCCCGCCTTGGCAAATTTCTTACAGAGACGAGCGTAAATGATGGTGCAATCTTCATAGACGCCAACTTGGGAATTAATTACATCAGGAAGATCATTGATGAAGATCAGAAAAAGCGTTGAACCTTGTATAGAGCCTTAAGGGACGTCAGCCTTTGTATAAAAGGACCTGGAAACTTGCTCATTCAAAACAACATTCATTTATTTGATAATAACGATTGGATTTAAATCAAACAGTCGTCTAGAAATACTGTAGCTCTGGAGCTTGCACATAAGGCGAGCATGCCAAACTCTGTCAAATGCCTAATTATTATAGCATTGATAATAGCCTGTAATGCTTTGCCAAAAAGAGGTAAGAGGTTAATAGGGTGTTAATCAGAGGTGTCAGAGGGTTTCCCAAAGTTCTTAAAGACAGGAACTACATAGGAAGTTTTCCAACAGGAAAGCCAGAAGTAGTGACGTAATACTTATGGAATTTAGAGAAAACTCGAGCCAGTTCAGGAACACACCTCCTTAGGGCGATGCCTGGAATTCTACCACTTCTGCTTGTCTAATGGGGAGTCAAGCTTAGAAATTATGTTAGAGACCAGAGATGGGGTTATATATAAGTAAAATATAAGTAAGTGATGTTCATGTGCTTAGCTCTTTCTTTTTTTACAAGCATTTTTCCTTTCGCGATATACGCGGAGGGTTTTTCGAAACAATTATTTGCATATATATATATATATATATATATATATATATATATATATAGGTTTAGTGTGTCGAGGTAGCAAATAATTTTCTAAACATATACTGTTAAATATAAGAGACAATGAATGTCTATTATGTTTAATCATGAGCCGTTCTAAACGTCGTATTTTGTCTTTAATTTCAGTTGAAAATAAAGACAAAAATTCTCCAACATTTGGATAATTTTTTATTAATTTGCTTCTAAGCTTTCGACTCACATGAGCCATCTTCAGAGAGGTTATTTAGACGGTAATACAATAACATCCACCATCACCGACGATATAGATGGTACAGATGTCCAGTCCGTAAACGGTGAGGATAATCCAACAAGATTAACTTAATATAAAATATTAAATGTTATATCTATATGGAGAGCTCAATGGATGTTATCTAGAGCAATATGATATTTATGAAGGAATACTCAACACGTCATTTAAATTTGCTATAAATTATAATTCATTTCAATGAGCTTAATTAGCTCATTTCATTAGACCACACAATATTCCTTTCATTTGGCACAAAAAATTTTACCGGAATAAGCATTTTTTTTAACTGAAGAGACGGATAAAATATATAAAAATAAAAATAAGAAAAAGAGAAGAAGAAAAATAGAGTCAGGACATAGGCATTGGCGTCAGATCTGCTGGGAGTGTACAGACCAGCCGTGAAGGGGTTGACCTCTGAAGAAACTTTTAATTCCACATATATATATATATACGCTACCGGTCATAATTATTAGGTAACCCCAGTTTTTCACAAGAAATTATGTATTTCATACTATTCTAGTGGATAATTGTAAATGAAAATAGAATGATTCTTCTGTTATTATTATTTTGCAAAATTTTACAAGGCATGGAAGCAAAGATGAACTCGTCCGAATCAGCATAAATCTTTTTCATTCTTTCATTGATGAAACTGCAATATATGTAAATATTAAATATTTATAAATTCACTAGCAGTATGACTCGGCATTGCTCGGGTGTAATGAAAACTTTAAAACTAATCCATGGTCCTGGAGCTCAGACTCTTTGGACGTTGGCACGAAAAACTAAAATACAATAGTTGTTTCCAGTTAAAGCAAAACCGTAGACTGAAAGAAAAATGAATGGATGTAAGTCAAATTTTGATTTCCTGGTATCGATATCAAATAAGTTTTTTTCGTCGTAAACTGAATTTTGAAGGCTAAATATGTCCTCTGAGTAAATGGTTTCATGGCTGAGACTAAGAACTACAATTATATGTACTTAGAGCCAAACCCGAAGCAAAAACTAAAATAAAGGGGCTGAAAAAATACAGATATACAGGCAGATAAACAGAAACACACACAGACATCTTGCCTTTTATATATATATATATATATATATATATATATATATATATATATATATATATATATATATTATCGATTTTCTGCACTATTGTAATAACTACAACCTTGAAACTTCTGAAAATCATTTCCTATGTCTTTGTCTATGAGTGTATCAAATTTGATTAAAATCGGACCACTCCTTCTATAATCCGATTTTTTCAATTATCGATTTTCGATATTTATCGGAGGTACCTCAACATAAAACTTAGCTAGTAATACTAGCAGAAGCTTATAGTACAACTGTGTAAATTTTCAAGAAAATCGGTTCAGTCATTTCGGAGTCTATAGGTAACGGACACACACACACACACACACACACACACACACAGACAAAGTTCCATTTATAAATAAGTTTAGATTTGATGCGCATGTTATTGTGCAGTATTAATAAAAGAACCATTGTATTTTCATTTACAATTAATCACTTGGTAATAAATACTAAAAAACGGTATGAAATAAAACAGTGGGATGGCCTAATAATCATGGCCGGCAGTATATATATATATATTTAAACAAGTTGTGTTAAACGATAGAGACAACATAGTCTTATATATTTCCTTTTGAACTTTTTCATATTTTCTGATTAGACTTTTTATTTTCGAATTATATTTGTATAAAACTTGTCTAAAGGTTTATTTATTTTCTTTTAAAATGTTGTAACACTTTTCCTGCTACAAGGCAATATTTGACTTTAAACTTTAATATAGTCCCTGATGATGAAATAAAAAGTCTAATCAGAAAATATGAAACAATTCAAAAGGTTGATCCTCAATTCTTGATGGGAAATTGGTGTGGGTACTCCAGACGAGTCAAGTGTGAAATTAGATGACAATTTGTGAGCATACATCCTACACACACACACACACACACACACACACACACACACATACACACACACACACACACACACACACACATATCCCTCAAGGCTCTATCATAGGTCCTACGGTTTTTTGGATCGTCATCAATAATCTTTCTGAGACAATGATGTTCTCACTCGTCAAGTCTGTTTTATTTTGTTGTTGTTTTTTTTTAAATATAAAATTGAATGGTTCGTTCAATAAAAATTCTTTAAACGTTACTGTATGCTTTTTCTAAAACATTTTTCTAAAACTTTTTTTTCTAAAGAATTGTTAATATTTTTTAAATTTTTTAAAAATATTTTAAAACTCAAAAGCAGCAAATTATTTTGCTTCCTCGTCCTAAGATATGTTACATGCCAGATTATTGAGTGTTCAATGATAATTGAAATACAGATTATCAAGCACTCAGATTGGTCAAGAACATTTGAAATTCATGAAATTATGCACGCCTGCTTGAACATATTTACATATGTCTGAGTATATGATACACATACATACATAAATATTTGATAAGCTTAGTTAGCTTAGATAAGCTTAGCCTCGTTTGAGAATACGTCACAGTGCGTAAATCTAACTCATTAACCATTGATTCTCGAGACGACTTTATTAACCATCATTCTACGGTCGGGTGTTTCCTCTATTTGATTTTTATCCTTAACCACTTCTCCTATTTCTGTATACGTATAAATATATAAAAATGGGGATGTACTTGTGCGTGGGATACCAAAAGTTTCTAACTCAAATTATATCTTATAAATTGTTATATCAAATAAATTGGGAAAAAAGGCTAATATTATCAAAACACTTTCGAAATAATCACGTATTACTAGATTTTTCTTCTCTAACAAAAAATCAAGCAGCTAATACATTCGATATCCAGAAAATTGTTGCCATATTGATGACAGACTTACTTTTGCTTTGTTTGAGCTTTTCATTTGGGTAACTATTATTTTACCGAGACACTGTAAAATCTTGATTCTATTTGTTTAAAGTTTCCATTGAAGTCTCTGCTCTTGTCTGTTTTTGGTACGCAACAGGTTTGATATTCAGCTTGTAGAAAGTTTGATCGACTTAAATTTTTCAGAAACAAATTGTGTGGAGGGGATCAACTGAGTCGTCTAGGATGTTAGCTATAATTTCTCGAGTCAATTATCGACAGTCCTTAATTAAATGAGAAGCAGTATTAATTGTTTTCGTCACAAACAGATGAGTTTTCCTCTCATCTTCAATTTTGTCTTGTAATTCTTGGAATTGACTTAGCCATTTGTAAATTTCTTGTTACTTTTTCGAGAAATTATGCTCACAATTCTTTTCAAGGCATCAATAATGTCCTTTACCCAAATTTTAGTTCTTGTTTCAATTGTTACAAGCCCCATGTTTAAGTGACGGTTAAGTGGGTCGTTTTTAAAATCGTAGTGACTCGAAATGCTTCCAGTTAGTACAGGTTCAGAAACGGAAATTAAAGTTTATTTTGTTGCAAAATATAACAAAATATTTGCTTAGTTTTCCTATAACATGCTTTCTTCATGAACTTTTTAATATCCTTCGTATATTGAGGTATGTTTTATTAATTTGGACAGTAAGGTAAGTTACTTTTGGTATTACGTTTTTATAGCTTATCTAGAAGCAGTCGCATATACAAATAAAATAGATAAGCAAACTGTCGAAAGTTCATAATGTTCTGTTCGAGTTATCTAACCATTCTTCGTCATGATCAAGAATTTTAACATTGACAAAAGAGAAATCTTTGATTAACTTCATCCATGCATTTTTCGTCATCATAAGTCCCATGATCCGGTGTAGTCGTAGAGTTGCTGGCTAGCTGAGTATCTGGCTAACTTCCTTTATATATTTTGGTTGTGTGCCAATTTCTGAGTATCTGTCAATGATCTTCCAGTCCACAAGCTCTTCTTGTTAATCAATTATTTCCTCCGTCTGCTTCTTCTGTTGCCTGAGGTCGTACCTTATGAAATGGTAGTGAAAATATTCTTAGCCCTTGTAATACGGACATATCAGTTCGACATTCTTTTCTTCACGGTGGATGTGCGAACTTCTAATGGGTTTGTTTCTCGTCTAATAGTATCTCACATTGCGTCATAGAGATTAATGCCGAAAAAAAGTCACAAGAAAGAAGGTGTTTTCAACCAAGATAAAAGTGGTTGTCAGGAAGTAGAGAGCCAATGTGCAAACATATTGGCCCGAATCACAGCGAAGAGAATTCCAGAAAAGAAACCATTTCAAGAGCAGCATAATTAATAGCAGAACTATCCAGAAATACACGAATATTTTTCTGAAATCTAAGATCAGATTATCGCATGCATTGGTCTTTTTCAATCTTTCTGTACGCGTGAAAATTAACAGCAGAATTACAGAGAAGAATCCAAGTATTAGAAATGAGATGCTTCAGGACCATTCTCAACATCAGCTACGTAAACGGAATCACGCATGACGCAGTGTGAGACAGACATATTTTTCAGAAAAGTTATAATTCTAATTTGTACATGAAGTGAATATAAATGACGTCAGGTGTACAACGTTTTTAGCAATAAAAAGGGTTTTATTTTTAAGTACTTCTTACTCGACAGTGACTAATCTCCAAATTATTATACAATTTAAAAAATGTTCAGCACACTTTTAAACATAGTGCTAATAGCTGTATTGTGGTCGATGCATGTGTTAATCGATACAAGAGAATGAAGTCGTCAATGTTGCTTTTCATGAATAGCTTTGGAAATACCTCAATAGACACAGGTAATCGAAAACAGCACACATTCTCTCTCTCTCTCTCTTTCTCTCTCTCTCTCTCTTTCTGACACACACACACACGCATAAATGTATATAAAATGTGGGTATAAAATTTCTTTTGGAGAGTGAATATTTTTATAACTACTATGCCTTGTATGTGCGTTGTGGTGCAATGAATATCGGCTCGGAATGAGAAATCAGAGAGAAGAGTTTGAATTCTAGTCCAGTTCGTTGAACTAACTTACGCGAAAATACAATTAGGAAAAGTATTAATCCATCTATTCTCCCTCTAGCTATGGGTTGAATAGCAGGAGAGTTCTATAGCTTTCGTCGGCAATCAGTCTACCACAGAAAGAAATGGCAAACTACTACGGGGGCAGTTTTCAGTCATGGATCAAAAGAGGTATGATCGCTCAAGCGTGTATCACGTATGGCACTTTCTGATGTCTTTTCAGTATGTATATGTATTCATTATCTTTGAATCTCCAAGACTTCTTGGGAAAGTCGAGTGATTTCCCGTTACTTTCTCAACGGTTTTGAATTCAAAATTGCCCTTTTTCTAGACTGGATGCACTCATTACTAGAAAGCCCATTCTATCAAGGTATTTTTACCCATACCTGGAAGAGGATATGGGTGTATGCCTTTCCTAAGAAATGTTATACGAAAAGGAAAGCTGGAACATGTATATGGCTCGCCGATACCTTTTTCCGCGCCGACAACTGTTACTCTACACACGCATATACATTAAGGAAAATTTTCTTTCTTTTTAAGTAAAAACTGGTCAGTTTAGGACGTGGGTGATCATGGCTCCTCACAACTTCCTGTCGCTTGTAACTCTAGGCAAAGGTCCAGTCTTTATTATCCATCTTTGTTCCTGTTTTATCATCCATTTACATAAACTTATTACGTAAATTGCTCCTCTACACCTTCTATCCTCAATACTCCATGTGAGCATTAAATTTTCCAAGTCGCTCTTCCTCATGAGATTTTAAGTATGAGTGTTCTTCACGTTCTCGTTTTTTTCGAACTCCCTTGTTATTCACATATTATGCCCATGGTATTTTCAGCAGGTGTCTGTAAAACAACATTTTTGTTGCTCCGAGTCTCCTCTTCATCTATAAGGAAATTTTCCAGCAACTAATTCCATACAAGGGGATTTTTTTTTATATAAGCGTTTCACCCCGAGCAAGGCATGTCACTGCCACTACTGTGCAGGGGGCTACGTAGAGTGGAGAAAGGCTGATTAAATATAGGAAATGACAGAGGGTGGGTGATAGGCGGGTAAGGATTTGGGTAGATGAGAGTGTTGTGAGAATAGTTGGGAGTTAGTGTGATGGGAGGTATCTATTGACCCTACATTTAAACACCTGGAGATTGTAACTGTCGGGAAAGCAGACTTGTGGAAGGGAGTTCCACAGGCGGGAAGCGCGAGAAAAGAAGCTGTTGGAGTAGAATTTACGGTTACATCTTATTTGTTTAACTGTAAAAGGGTGGGACCTAGTTGCTAATCTAGTATCTCGTGTAAATTCGTGCTTAGGCGGCACCAGTGATCTAAGTTCATCGGAGCAGAAGCCATGAAAGTACTTGTAGAAGAGGCACAGGGAAGCCACATCACGCCGGTGTGAGAGCGGCTGCAGCCGTTCTGCCAAGTCAGTATCAACCACGTTACAGATCCTCCTTTGTATTTTGTCAAGAAGCCCAAGGAGAGCAGCAGGGGCACCCGACCAGATATGGCAGCAATATTCAATACACGGGCGGATGGTAGATTTGTATATGTGCAGAATAGATTCAGGTGGGAAAAATTTCCGGGCCCTGCACAGGGAGCCCACTTTCATAGCAGCAGATTTGGCAATGGATTCAATATAGTCATTCCATTTGAGGTCCGCCGAGAGTGTAAGGCCAAGGAGGCGTAGTATTTTACTCTCTGGGAGGCTAGCCTGTCCCATGCTAATGGGAGGTAGATGCGATTGTCTATGGTGGTTAGTTGATAACAGCTTTGTTTTGGAGACATTGAAATTTACCAACCATTCCCTACCCCAGGTCACTACGGATTGGAGGTCCCTTTCAAGTACGGCAGCGAGGTTCACTTTGTCGTCCAGACCTGGTTTCTGATCGATGCGGGAGTAGATTGTTGTGTCGTCGGCATACATGCCAACTTGGGATCTAATGGTGTCGGGGAGATCATTAATGTAGAACAGAAAGAGCGTGGGACCTAGGATAGAACCTTGAGGGACGCCCGCGTTCGTCTGGTAGTTTTGGGAGGCATGCCCATTTAATACCACCTTCAATGTGCGGTTAGAGAGGAAGGACTAGATGAGGTCAAACAGATGTCCAGTTATCCCATAGCTCCGCAGTTTGCACAAGAGGCCAGCATGCCAGACCCTGTCGAATGCTTTGGAGATATCCAAGGCAACGGTTCGGGCTTCACCATTCTTGTCGAGTGCCTGGTATATGTATTCGGTAATGGTCGTTAGCATATCAGCAGTAGACCTGGTGAAGCGAAACCCATACTGTTTGTCAGAGAGAAGCCCGTTGTCCATAAGATGCTGAATCACCTCGGCGTTGATAATGGCTTCGAAAACTTTGCCAAAGATTGGAAGGAGACTAATAGGACGGTAATTGGCGGGGTCTGAGGGTTCGCCAGAATTCTTAAATATAGGTACTACGCAGGAGGACTTCCAATAGGCAGGAAAGCAGGAAGCAGATAGGCAGAGGTTATAGAGTTTAGAGAGGACAGAGGAGAGTTCTGGGGCACATTTCTTCAGTACTATGACTGGGATTCCGTCACCGCCGCTCGCTTTGTGTGGGTCAAGTTGCGCAATTATCTTGGCGACCAGCGAGGGTGAAATGTGGACGTTATTTAGTTGAGCCTTAGTTCTGGGTGGGAAGTCCGGTGTAGGTATTCCTAACGAGTCCAGTGTCGAATTGGTTGAGAATCTACGGGCAAAGCATTCAGCCTTGTCGGCTGGGGAGGTGAGAACTTCAAATTCATTGATTATTGGGGGTATTGAAGTCTTGTTCCTGCTGAGCACGCTTTTGCAGAGACGCCAGTAATAACATATAATATATTTTAAAATATACATACAAACACACATACACATATTTTCTTCTATATACCGTGATCTTTCAAAATGTAGCTGATCATAGCTCTCCACAGATTCCTATCCTTTCTATTTCTGAATAATATTTCTTCCCTTACCATTACACCCCGTCACTGTTCTTCCAACCATTTATACAAGGTTACTTGCTGTTTTTATCTGCCCCTCTTGCCTTCAATATGTCCGGTGAGTGTCAAATTTTCAAGCTCCCCTTTTTTCATTATGCGTTGGGACACATAGATAATGTACGGAGGGTGCATTTGGGGCAGGCAAAACGTATTCCGTTACAGATTGTTAAAAGCAAGGAAGCAATCATACAAACGCGCACAGACGAAAAGTGACAAGTGAAGTATGTAATAAGAGACATATCTGATACTTTTCAGTTGCAACTAAATAAAATAATAAAAAAGAACTTCACAATAGAGACCGCCTTTCAACGCAAATGACGACTGCACTTTGTCAACATCATGACTCTCCACGTGCCCATTTTGTACAGACACGTAGACACGAATTGCGAACAGTAGAGGCTGACAAAAAGATACGCTCTGCAAGCAAGCTAGACAGCGGCCAAAATGGGGATGCTGACAGTGGCAAAGTGAGACGAAAAAGAAGAGTGGAGCTTTTTACTCGCTCGGCTGTGGGTGTTGCCCGCTTTGTACTCTTATCTGGTTTGAAGAAGAAATATCGATTAAAATGAACTTGAAACATAAGGTGCATGAAAAGTATAGTCAGGGAAATTATACAGTATTTAAGTTGTGTTGTTGAACTTCTTCTTCTTCTTCTTCTTTTTCTTCTTCTTCTTCTTCTTCTTCTTCTTCTTCTTCTTCTTCTTCTTCTTCTTCTTCTCAGCAGCAGCAGGGTATAGAGGATAATGTTTCTCCACAATTGCCTATCCTTTGTAGCTCTAAATAAATTTTGCCTTCTGATCTTTTCTAAACTCTATTCAATCATCCATTTACTCGAGCTCGATGGACAGATCATGCATTTTCACACTCTGTTCCTTTCGCCTTCAGTCTATCCTGTGAGCATCAACTTTTCCAAGCCCTAGAAATGTTAACTGTTTCATTTTAGTTTCCAATTTCTCTAAATTTTCGTCTATATTCAGTCCATAGCCTCAATCTGTTCCTGTACAACGACATTTCGGCTGCGTCAATGTCTTCTTCATCTGTGAGGAGATTATCTAGCATTCAATTCCATACAGTAGAACTGATATTACGTAACGGTTCAGTCCCCCTTTGTTTGCATCAAACAAATTTTTTCGTTTCTTAATACACTTCTTTAGCTTTTGGAATGCATGTTTGGCTATTCAAATGCAACTTTGGATTTCAATATCGTGAAATTATTATAAAAAAGATAGACAAATGAATATTTAATTAATTTCATGCTGCAGAGTCAAGAAGCCCGATCGGTGGACATTTTTATTCTATTGTGAGCACTGGAATACTCTGACTTTTCTATTACTAATTGGATCTGAATTCATCAAATTACCATTCTTAATAGCTAGAACCTTCGTTATGTGCCAATACAAGACCTTGAGATTTATTCAGGCAAATTAATTCTATTCTTCCGGACATTATAATGAAAAGAAAAGATGAAACTGTAAAGCACATTGAATCAGTTATTTGACTGGTTTAACCATTCGCTGGTCTCTTCTGTATTAAGAAACAAAACACGTTCTTTAGCTAATTTGATGGTGCTGATTCCGAAAATGACCTTAGATTTTCATGCTTAGCTACCGTTTTTTGCTGTACTAAAATTGCTCATGTTTGGAAAAAAAGATTTAAGATCTTGGCTGAATGCAACGTTTAATTAATAAAAGTCGTAGAAACCCTCAGGGAGGCAGAGCAATTTATGTCAGCCACAGGAAATAAATATTTTTATAAGAAAAAAGGTGTTTTTGAATAAAAAAATTTAAAATGGAAGTACCGAATTTTTCCAATAATCGCCAAAATTCAAATTAACCGATAAATTTTATCGGTAATATAGTTTATCAGTAATAAGCTAATATAAGTATTAATATTCATTTTTTTAAATAACCATCTAGATAAATTTCCAGATAATTGCAGCGATGTGAATGATAAGAAAGGAGAACGGTTCAATCAAGATCTCAAAACGACAGTAGAAAGCTATCAGGAACGGTGGGACAAACGAATAATGGCTGACTAATGCTGGCATATCAAATGGGACGCAAATAGCATTGAACATGACAGTCAATCAAGAAAGGGAAAATTTTTACTCTAGTTGTTATGTTTGCGAACGTTTAATTTCTGTTGTTAGTTTATTAAATGATTTCATGAAAATACTTGTTGGTCTTCATACCATGTTATTTTTGAAGACTTAGGGTCTGCCTGTTATTCACAAAATTATATTTCTCAATAAGCAGTTTAGTATTTGTGGATTCGAATAGGAATTGAGAGGTTTCTACGATTTTACCTTGAGAAATATCGCCATCGATCAATATCATATATATAGAAAAAAAAACAGAAAAATGTTGTTTTTTTTTCTTAAACTAAAGCATTTCTGTACAGCTAACCAAGAAAAAGTAACGTAATTCTCAGATTCAGTGCCTCAAATTAGCTAAAAAATGTTTGGTGTCGACACCATTTCAGTTTCTTTTTTCTTTTTTTTTCTTTTTTTGTTGACCACTGTTATCGGAGAAAATACAAAGGTTCTGTGGTCCATATAAAATCAAGACTACCTCCAAAAGTGGTTCGATATTTCCCAGATACCTCTCTCGAGTAAGACCACCAATAGAAGACAACATGACTAAGAACTGTATGTACGCCATTCCATGTAGCTGTGGAAATAAATATAAAGAAGAAACGGGTACCCCACTTAAGGTAAGGTTGCAAGAGCATCGAAGGGCCGTAACACGAGAAGAGATAGAAAAATCAGGCGAAGCTGACCACATATAGAGGGAGAAAGGGAATCGCCGTCCCCTATAAGATGAAGTTGAAATAATAGATGGAGACCACTACTGGAAATTACGATAATTTAAAGAATCAGAGCATATATTAGGCTACAAAATCTCGTAAGCTGGACAAGTATAGAAATTAATACAATTTGGGAACCAGTAATACGGAGTGCAAGAAAAAATCATTAGCTTCAAGATTGCAATATGAGATCTGGTAAAAAGGTATTACTAAGACAGGTTTATAATTTCTAAAACTTCAGACACTAATGACCTCATGGACACATGGTTCCATGGATAAAAGCGTTGGTTAGATCAAGTGACTTGATCCAAAGAGTTGTGAGTTCAATACCTGTCGACTGTAGCAATGAACAAATAATTTGGAAAGTTGAAGGGAGATAATTAAGACATCCGGAAGTGATATGGCTTATGGAACGAGAATAATATGCCTCAATGATCAAAATCAAGTATTTGGTTCAAAATTCCAATCACCTGAAGAAGGCCAGAGCTTACAAGAGCCGAAACATCGAGAATATTTCAGTACAAATGAAGGAAAATGAGGAAACGAACGCTGTAAATACTGTTAAATATTTTAATTTGATTCATTTATCCCATAATATGCACCTCTAAAAGTAATTTACCGACATATTTAATTATATTAAACTGACACAATTTTAGGAGATAACTTCGAAGAATATTAGGAAGAATTTGGTTGGATATTCTATTGTTTCCATATAGATAAAATCTTGCTGGTTACATTCAATGGCTCCAAAAATAAAGTAGCTTATATTCCATCCCTGCGGACCAGAACTACCGTCAGTCACGATGAACAGAAGTTCTCAGGTGGGAGTACAGTACCTTGAGAGAATATTGGACCTCAAACTCACACCCGACCTCAACATAGGATCTATTGCTAAAGATGCAGGTAAAATGGTCGTCTGCCTGTACCGCTGCGGTATGTACCTGACTCCTCATATTAGGCCCTGCCTTTATAAGAGCCAAATCAGGCCGGAAATTGAGTACTGTTGCCAGACTTGGGTGGGAGCTACTCGGTTCTCACTTTCAGCGTTTTTGAGTCCGTGGAGAAGATTTGTATTCTACCCGCCAACCTCTCTCTCCCAGGCGGGATATAGCGAGTCTCTCCCTGCTCTATCCATGAAAAGAGCTCGGACGAACTACATTCCTTAGCTCCGCCCCATGTATAACCTTCACGGTTAGCACCGGCCATTCCGCTTACATAGTAGTCCAGCACCCACATTCCCTCCGTATTCCATCAGCGAGAAGTAAGTTCCACTCAAGCAAATTCTTCCCGCGAACCACTACTCTGTGGAAAAAACTTCCAAGCGGATGTTTCTCTGATGACTACAATCTTAACCTGTTCAAGTCTAGAATCAATGGTTATCTTCCCTTCCATCCTATAAACTACCCCTTAACGAGTGGCCACCTTGTCTTGTACAGAGTGAACTTTACTGTAAAATATAAAGACAAATAAATAATAAAAATAGCCAGTTTTATTTAAACTCTCGTGGATTACGTTTCTGTTCTTCAATAGACAATGAACAGAACGCAACATTAAAACCAGTTAATTTTCAAAAGGGAGCATGATGAATTGAACAAGACAAAGAGAAAGCAATGTCATTTAAAGTAATGAAGAAGAAAACATCGGTTAACAGAAAGTGTTTTGGCCTTTTCTACGTCCATCTCAATCGATTTCATCAGCTGCAGTCATTAAAAACATAATCAGATAAATTATATTAGGTCCTTGAATAAGTTCTCGCTGTTTTCTAACATTTGACGTTCCCAGAACTACGTGCGTTTAGTTTCAGATGGTAACGCATCTATAAAGAAGTACTATAAGCGAGCTCGAAATTCAGTGTATGTCATCTCACCGAAGTATAAACAACTTTGTTTTTCATAGCGTTCAACATGCCGAATTTCGTGCCAAAGAAAGTGTATTTGCGGGGAATTTTACTGCACTCTTTTATTCAAAAGAAATCTGCAGATTGAAGCACACCGTATTCTTGTTGAGACTTGCAGCGTCTATGCTTTGCCGGAAACAACCATCAGAAATTGATATAGACGCTTCAAGTTTAATGCTTTTGACTTTTTGTTTTTTGAAAAACGCTCTGATGCACCGAAAATGTTGGAAGAGAAAGAATTGGAATCGCGACTTCCCACCTAGAACTGAGGCTTAACGGAGTGACGTTCACATTACTTTCTCGCTGGTGTCTAACATAATTTCAAAGCTTGACACCATAGGGCGAGCGGAGGTGACGGAATCCCAATCATTGTTTCGAAGATATGTGCTCCTGAACTCTCCTCTGTCCTCTCCAAACTCTACACCTACTGCCTCTCTGCTTCTTGCTTTCCTGCCTGCTGGAAGTTCTCCTCTGTGGTTCCTGTATTGAAGAACACTGGAGAGCCCTCAGACACCTCTAATTATCGCCCTATCAGCCTCCTACCATTTTTTTGCAAAGTATTTGAGGCTATTATCAATGCCGAAGTGGTATAACATCTTACAGCCCAAGACCTCTTCTCCGATAAACG
The DNA here is from genome assembly GCA_037127315.1 of Ascarosepion bandense. Taxonomy (NCBI): domain Eukaryota; kingdom Metazoa; phylum Mollusca; class Cephalopoda; order Sepiida; family Sepiidae; genus Ascarosepion; species Ascarosepion bandense. Next base: position 345,096 of record JBBBDQ010000768.1, read on the forward strand.
GTATGGTTTTTGCTTCACCAGATCTACTGCTGACATGTTAACCACCATCACAGAATATATATATCAGGCCTTGATAAGAAAGGTGAAACTCGAGTTGCTGCACATGATATCTCCAAAGCATTTGACATGCTGGCCTTCTACGCAAGCTACGTGGTTATGGACGATTGTTTAACCTAATCAAGTCGCTCCTTTCAAATCACTTAATGAAGGTAGTATTGAACGGGCATCCTTCCAGGTATTATCATACGAACGCGGATGTCCCTCAAGGTTCTATTCTAGGTTCTACGCTTTTTTTATCTTCATCAACGATCTCCCTGATGTAATCAGATCTAAAGTAGGCATTTATGCTGACGACACCACCATTTACTCCCTCCTTGATAAGAAATCTGCCGAGGCTGACAAAGCAAATATCGCTGCTGATCTTGAAAAGGACCTCCAATCTGTTGTGGAATGGGGTAAGAAATGGCTCGTAAGTTTTAATGCTTCTAAAACGAAGCTGCTATTCTTTAATTACCATAGACAACCGTTCCTACCCGCCATCGACATGGATCTGGCTAGTCTCCCTGAAAACAAAACACTGTGCCTACTCGACCTAACTCTATTAGTCGACCTCAAATGGAATGACTACATTGAACCCATAGCTAAATATGCTGCTAGGAAGGTCGGTTCCTTGTGTTTTTCTCGTTTGAATCCATCTTTCACATGTATAAATATACCATCCGTCCGTGCATTGAATCCGGCTGTCACATCTGGTTGGATGCCCCTGCTATTCATCTTGGGGTTATTGACAAAATCCAATGGAAATGTAATTGATCCCGATCTGGTAGCTCAACTCCAGTTACTTTCACACCGACGTAATGTGGCTTCTCTCTGTTTTTTCTAAAAATATTTTCACGGCTTCTGCTCCAATAAGCTTAGCTCTCTGGTGCCCCCTCTGCATGAATTTAGTCGAGCTACTAGACTAGCGAGTAGGTCCCACTCTTTTACAGTGAAACCGATCAAATGTAACCGCAACTTCCACTCTCTAGCTTTTCTCGCACTTCCCGTCTGTGAAATTAATTTCCATATTTTACTTCACTGACAGCTACAATCTCTAAGAATTTAAATGCAATGTCATCTCTTATCTTCTTGACTCATATCCTTTACATGTTCTTCTTCCTTTCCACTCCACTCTCATGCAGCTCTCTTCACACCTGTATCCTCATCCTTTTTGTACTCATTCTCTGACTCCTCTGTAACTTATTCCTCTTTCTCATCACTCACCTCTTCTGTAACCCCCTGCGTACCAGTGGCAATTCTGCCTTGCTTGGGGTGAAATGATTAAAAGAAATTACTTCATGAAGACTAATGTCAGGCGGAATCTAAACTTGCAGAATCATTAAAATCACACAACAATTTCAAAACCTTTGAAAGCATTAGGAATGATTCAAAAGCATGGGCTTTGTGTACCGTACTAGTTGAAGCCGAGAGACGTCAAACGGCGTCTTGTCACGTGTGAACAGCTGCTTCACCGGTAGAAAAAGTAAAGTTTTCTTTTGCATCGTATCGTGACGGGCGATGAAAAGAGCGTACACTAAAATAACCTGAAGCGTAGAAGATCGTGGGGGATAAGCCCGGTCATGCATAAACATCTGCAGCAAAGCCAAATATTGATGATTCGAAGCATTTGCTCTGTATTTGGTGGGATCATCTGGTTGTAGTTTATTATGAGCTGCTCAAACCAACCGAAACCATCACGGGAGATCGCTGTCTACAACTGATGCGTTTGAGCTGAGCATTAGAGAAAAACAGAGAGACGACAAAGTGATATTGCAGCATGACTATACTAGGCCACATGTTGCAAAACTGGTGAAAACCTACTTAAGAACTCTTAAATAGGAAGTTCGACCCCACTCACCGTATTCACCAGACATTGCCCCGTCCGATTATCACTTATTCCGATCAATGGCACATGGGTTGGCTGAGCAGCTCTTACATTCTTATGGATATGCTAAAAAAAATAGGTCCATTCGTGATTAGTTTCAAAAGTTGTGACGTTTTTCCGACGTGGAATTCAAATGATGCAAGAACGATGAGAAAAAGTATGGATTATCAATGGACAATACTTTCAGTGACATGTCTTGTACTAATTTTTGTAAATAAAACATTATTTTTCATGAAAAATCAGTTAGAACTTATTCAAGGTCCTAATAACGTAATGACAACATTATATCTTCGTTACGTCATTAGCCTTTTGTAATGTTTGCTATTATGCCTTATAAATACCATATACTTCAATCCGTTCACTTTGTCCGGTCCCAATGCCTGTTTTTATCGCTCTCCAGTCGGATTATGAAAAGATGATGATATCGTATCTGCACCCCATCATCATATGTTAGTAGCTGAGTTTTGAATAATAATTTTCCTTTTCCTCGAATGATTGTCAACCACAACTAGAGAGTCCCGTCTGCCCTTCTATTTAACCCATATCTGGGGCATAGAAGAAATGAATTCATACTTTTCCAAATATATGGAAACGCGCGAAAGTGTTTGCAACGAACCCGGGCGGAATTAGAAATTGGCTCGTCGATTTCATGTTCTGAGTCACTAATTATAACATTTTGGAATATATTCTTAGCTTTCATATTTATGGAAATTATAGCGGTTGCTATATGCTTTTCTTACCCACATTCGACCCATATACTTTACTCGTCTGCGATTGGCTTATAAATAACTACTGTTATTGTATAGGGCAATTTAGCAATCGCTATACTTTCCATAAATATGAAAGCTAAGAATATATTCCAAAATGTTATAATTATGGGGAAGGGTATTATAGCGGTTGCTATATGCTTTTCTTACCCACATTCGACCCAAATACTTTACTCGTCTGCGATTGGCTTATAAATAAACCAATCAACAAAACACACGTGAAAGTTGCTTCTTAGGTGAAAGGTTAAAGCGACTGCGATTGCTAAATTGCCCTATACAATAACAGTAGTTATTTATAAGCCAATCGCAGACGAGTAAAGTATATGGGTCGAATGTGGGTAAGAAAAGCATATAGCAACCGCTATAAAAGCATCTGTTCTTTGTCCTGATTTTATTATTATGAGAAATACTGGGTCTACGGCAATATCGTGTTTTATACACCGGTTCTCGTCCAATCAGCGAAGTTAAGCAACATCGAGCCTGGTCAGTACTTAGATGGGTGGCCGTTTGGGTATACCAGGTACTGTAAACGTAGGGACCAAAAATGGTCCACCGGTCCTCCAGGTTTGGGGTTTGGTCGCAGGGCTAACAACCCTGCCCCATAAAAAAACAGTTTGTTACGGAAACAGTAAAAAAAAAAAGTTGCCGCCCTACACACCATTAGGTGTAACGGGTGAGATGATGAGAAATACTGGCGCACAGAAAATGCATAAGTAGGAAAATGATGTTTAATAGTCAACAAACGTTGACAATTACTAGTCGCCATCGTATAGCCTTTTTCCGAAGACCACCATTATGACATGTGATAATAACGGATTTGAAGATGACTGGTGATGGGAAGGAATAAGAAGAAATATGAGCTCCTAATTAAAACCAAACCTATGTTCAAATTGATCAATTCCATAATGCTTTTCTTGTTTATATATTATGTCATTTCATTATGTGAGTGATCACGGTCCTTCCAAACTTCTTGCCTTTTCTTACCGTCAGAATACCTGTTCCGTTAGGACCCATCTTTAACTTCGTTTACTATCCATTTACTCATACTCGTCAAAGAGGTTACTTGGTGCTTTTTTTCTGCTTTTCTGGCCTTCAGTCTGTCCTGTGAATGTTTAGTTCTCCAAAATGACTTTCCTCATTATATTTCTTTAATATTTTAGATATCTCTTTAAATGCTTCCGAAAAAGCAGACTTATGTTTTTAACAGTTATATTTAGTCTTAAAGTATAGGTTCGTATAACGGTGGCCTAAATACAGATTTTTTAGTTATTCCTGAAATTTTCTGAAATTTCTGCACTCATAGCTGTTTTTGTCGACCAGTCGATGTACGAGCTTCTCTAAATCTCACTAACTCCTCTCCTTTGATTCAGCTAACTATATCTTTATTCTATATCACTCTTCTTTCTCTTCTGTTCAATCAGAACTACGCCCTAATTGTCCTGTAGCATTTTTCATTGTCTCTCTCCGCCACCACTATATATATATATATATATATGTGTGTGTGTGTGTGTGTGTGTGTGTGTGTGTGTGTGTGTGTGTGTGTGTGTGTGTGTGTTTGGCTACTGGTTTATGTTGCAGTGAGCATTTCAAGTATTTCACTTTGTCATTCGATCTTGCACGAAGAGTATTTATTTTATAAAATTTCACAAAAGCAACAATAAGCAACAAAATGGTGCAGACAAATGGAGAAATCGTTAATTGAAAAAAAAGTGCTGGAGAATATTAATCAAAGAGAAAGTCAAGGAAAATACGAGATGAAGAAAAGCATAAAATTATGAAACACTGATACCTTTTAGAGGCTGGCAAGTGCCGGGTGCATGGACAAAAACGAGATGTTATAAAAGGACAAGAAAAATTATAATCACAATATATATATATATATATATGTGTGTGTGTGTGTGTGTGTGTGTGTGTGTGTGTGTGTGTGTGTGTGAAAAGTGTATGTATATAATTATAAATATCAATATATATATGCAATTTGTTATATATATTATTTATATAATATACATGCGTGGTACTTATTTGAAAGCGCTCAATATCAGTGATAGAGCTGACATATTCATATATATAGGTGTGAGTTTGTAACTCTGGGTTTCACGCTCTTGCGATCGTCAGACAAACTCTGTCTGTTTGTCTGACGATCCCAAGAGCGTAAAACCCAGGGTTACAACCCCCCCCACATATATATATATATATATATATATATATATATATATATATAACAAAGATTGTTCTTCTCTAAATGCAGTAAACCAGTGTAACTCTAGAAGATATTGTTTGTTAATGCAAGCAGTTTTTGTAATTATAGGCTTGATATAATAAGAAACAAAGTATCAATGATAAATAATAAATATTTTTTACTTAAATTATGAGCGTCTTTAATATAATTCCACGAAACTCGGAGCGAACAAATTTAATTCATTATTTAAGACATTCGAAAGACAAAGTTGGAAGACGAAATGTCTACTGTTTAAAAAAACAATCAAAAGCAGACATTCTCTTAAATACGTTTCCGCTAATTGGTGGCTGGGTGGTTGAATCTCTGACTGCTGATAAATCAGTCGGGTTTCGGTCCCGGCTTAAGGTGGGGATTAATCTAGTCGTACTGATATAGCAAAACAGTCCTGTATGCGGATGATTTATATATATATATATATATATATATAGAGAGAGAGAGAGAGAGAGAGAGAGAGTCACTTCCAAAAATATTTTAACGGCCAAGCCAATTTTTTCGTTTACTGAAGGCATTTGGGTTTAAGATCGATATTTATCGTGCGTGCAGGATTGTATTAGCAACACACAACCCATCTGTTCAAGCACGAATGCACACACACACACACACACACACACACACACACACACACACACATATATATATATATATATATATTAAAAATGTTATTTTGTAACAATTACAAAATAAAAAGTTTTTTTCCTTAATACTTCAGAGGACAAAACGAGTCGGCTAAGTTAAGTTTTTTTCCTTTATACATATACTCCTTTTACAGATATATTTTATGTAAAAAAATATATATAGTACTCCCGAAAAGTATTTGAACAGCCAGCTCAATTCTTTTGTTTTTGTTGTTCACTGAAGGCATTTGTATTTAAGATCAAAAGATGAATATGAGAGAAGAAATTTAGAACATACCACCTTTTATTTGAACCGACTCATTTTTCAAGTGAGCAAAACTATTGGAACACTTGACTGACAGATGTTTTTGTTGTTCTGGTGTTGCCTTTTTGATTAATTGTTTAAACATTAAATAACTCTGAAAGACTACTTTTGGTTTTAACCTTGTGATGACTGCAATTCTGGTTAAAAACGATAAACCAGTACGAAGACGAAAAGGCGGTGAATGGGAGAAAAGCAATCCATTTTAAAGTTGATAAAAGAAGTAAAATCGATCCTTGCCATTAGACAAGCATTAGCGTAGCCAAAACAACAATTTGGAATGTCCTGTAAAAGAAACCACTGGTGTACTGAGCAAGGAAAACAACATCGACAACATCTACAGTGCAGAGATGAAGGTTTCACAGATCACCATTCCAAGAAGATTTTGATAAGAAAAATATAGAGGCCATACCACAAAAAGCAAACCACTTATCAGCAGTAAGAATCGGAACTCCAGATTGGAATTTTCAAGGAAGTACAAAGATGAGCAACAAATGTTATGGAAGAAAGATTTATGGACTGATGAGACCAAGATTAATCTCTGCCAAAGTAATGGAAAGGACAAGGTGTAGAGAAAGAAAAGATCTGCTTATGCAAGCCTACATGAAATATTGCTCGTATAAATTTCAACATATTCTGAAAATTTACACTATTTACATTGTTCGGACTATTGTCCTCATCTTTATTGCCATGTTCCTTAAGGCTCACTGGTTAGTTCCCGTGACTTAACCCAAATATATGTGAGCTCAATACCAGGCTACAGCTGTGGCAAACAAATAACTCTCTATAGAGAGTTAAGTTAAAGGGAGATAACTACATAGCTTCCAAAAGTGGCATCGCACATGGAATTAGAATGATATACCCTAGTGATCGTAGTAAAGGGTTTGGTTCAAAATCTTTTTGCACCTGAAGAAGGCTAGAGCATACAACGTCCAGAAAGTCGTAAACATGACAATAAAGACGAGGACAATAGTCCGAACAACGTAAATCGTATAAATACTGCCTCATCTCAGAAGTATAGACAAATCCTGAAAATTATTCACACTCGAACTACTGTCATTATCTTTGCTGCTGTTAGCACAACGTTTCAGTCGTTGTGCTCTTCATCAGGTGCATTGTGGCAGCATACAGGGTATTACGATGAACCCTTTATTTAATCACCGGGGTAGACTGTTCTCGTACCTCTGCCTATGTCTAGGGATAGCTCTTGTAGGCCTTATTTTTAGTATTTCCACTGAGTATAAGAAGAGACATATTTTAACATTTTTGTTGTGGCAACACTACGAATACTTACAAAATTAATAATAAAGACTAATTCAGGTTTCTGTTTTAATTTCTGTGAAGTCAAAAATGGTTAACGGGTAGTTATATACATTAGAATCAAAGTAAGGGAACTAATCTAGTAGAAACGCAGTGGGAATCTAAGTGTAGGTGTGCTTTTGCTCCAAAATAGCACACTGGTTCACACTGCTTGAGTTGCAGTAGCTGAAACAGCAAACTATAGCTTTGAATTGCTATTCCATACCCCTTACACAACAGACTTAGCTCCATATAATTTCTTCCTAACCCTATGATAAGATCGTCTATGCTTTCGGATGAGTTTTTGGAGGACCAGAACGCTACCTTTATCCGTGATGGGATTGTAATGCTTAAGCATTGATGGACCAAGTGCGATGATGTCAAGGGAGACTATATTGAAAAATAGTTAAAAATCTGCTGTGTTTTTCCAAATCATTCAGGATGATGTTGAGAACTTTTTGAATGAGCCTTATATATATATATACTTGTGTTTATACATTCTTGTCCCTACCCACTTCTTAAAATATGAAACAATAAAAACGAACAAGCAGTAGAATTCTTTTTTTTAAACTTTCAGCAGCAAGTTGTCTATGCTTTACATATAAATAGTATATGAAATAGTGAACGAAAAGTAAATAAATACATACATATATATATATATATATATATATATATATATATGGTTTTAAATGTTTGTATTCTTGCTTGCGCATTTTTTCTTTTAGTTAAATATTTCATATATATATATATAATTTGTGCAGCATCGGCGTGTGGTTTACGCTGATGGGGGTGATTATGCTATACATACGTAATTGCCACGTGACCTACTTTAAAAAATTTCCTTCCCATAATGCACGAGTTTCGAATGCCAGCCGCGACTGCCAGTCACGCGTCCTAACCAATTTTTTATTTCCCTATTTTTTTCATTGGAGTCTGGGATATCAGCTGACAACGCGGGTGGGTGAATGGGTGACACTCAGCTTGTCTGACTGTCTCTCTGTCTGTTTTCGGAGTCTGCTTTTCTTCTCCTCATCCCTTTCTTTCTCTCTTTCTCTTTTAACCCTCTGCCTTTCCTTCGTTTACTTTTTGTTTTTGTCCATCTTTCAGTTTTTCTCGATTTGTCTACAGTTGCGGAAACTACGCAAAGGCGTGAGCACTTTCTGAATTACATTTGGAAAGATTTGAATAATTGGGCGTGATCGTTTATACTACTGTGTATTATGTCTGCGTCAATATTACTGTAATTGCCGCTATAAGGGATCTAAGATTTGTTTTGTCCACTGGTTTAAAGGCCAGTGCCACGCCTTTTTGTGTTGTTACATTGATCCAGATTTCATCGCAGATTCTCTCGGTCGTTTATTAGACTTGCATTTTTACTTATGGAATATTACAAATTTCTTGTATGATTCTTATTTGGTATCAATCATTAATATACTACTACTACTATGATTAGATCTATTTTGTTCGACATTCAGAGATACGGGCCCTCAACTTCTCTCTGATGGTCTGCACTTCTTCAATACTGTACTGTATCTTTTAACAGTCGTTTGACAAAAAGTTTCGCCGGTTGATCTCTACTAGTTTTGCCATGTCTTGCTTGCCACAAAAGGGAGAACTTTTTTTTTTAATAGCGCCAGTAGTTTCCTACAAATTTATGTATAATACTAAAGACCTTGTTAGACTGACGTTGACATCAAAATTTTTTAAATGCAGCCTGAAATATTCTAGCTTAATCACTATTTAGTGTTTTATCCATAGACGATTCAATCCATAATTGATTCATTAATTGATTCAAAGACAGGAATGATATTTGATACTTAAATTTTACAATAAATTGTCATTTATTGTAAAATTAAATATTTGTGTAACTCTTGATATAATTGTAGGCATTTTGACAAAGTTTAAAATTCGTGCCTGCAATGCTACCCCCCCCCCCAAAAAAAAACAGTACGTCAAAAAACGGTTATTCGCTTGATACCGCCATTGCTGTATACACTTTTGGCTCCTTCGTTAGTATAGATTACAAGATTGTAAAAATACGTGAACCGAGTAAAATTCGATATTTAGTTTTTATCTTTTATTACTTACCATTTTATAAATAAATTGGAAAAGTTAATCTCATTCAAAAATTTACGCGTGTGTATTAAAGATTATTGACAGTGTCTTTATTGCCATGTTAACGACGTTTTGGCCGTTGTACGCTCCGAACTTCTTCAGGTAATTGAAATATCGAACTGGACCCTTTATTTCGTGGGTACATTATTCTCGTTCCATGAATAATTTTTTTTAGTTATCTTCTTTTGACTCAACTCTCTAAGTATTTTTTTCACCACTGTTGTAGTCAGGTATTGAACTCCCAAACACTTTGGGTCAAGCACACTGGATCTAACTAACGTTTTTATCTACTGGCCTATCTGTCTCTGAGCAATATAGACAAGTGTTCAAAGATTTATAATAAAAAAAATACAAATTTATCAAAACATATAAATCAACTGTTTTTCCAATGGAAACACTTATTTTACATAATTTTATAAAAATATCATTCAGGTAAGTGATACATGTTTGGGCGATCAAGCCTCAAAAGAGACATGACTGACTGGGCATTTTCTGTGGTAGACTGGTTGCTAATCAGGGCTATAGATCCCAGTCTGTCCTGTTATTTAACTGTCCAACTATTTATTTATTTGCACGTAAGTGAATGCAACGAATCCAACTACAATTCGAACCTGGCTCTCCAATTTCTCGTTCCGAGTCGATATCTACTGCATCACAACGCATATCAGTGAACTATAAAACAAAAAGATAAAAAATTAAAAAATTATTTTTTTCCAAGCATAAAACATTTTCTTCTCATTTAATTTGATATCTCAGATTCCTTTCTCAATTTTCTAACTTGTTTTATATTTGTAATTTAGGAGCAAGGATTAATCGAAATCCAAGTCCTGAAACTCCAACAATTATGAGTTACTCCCTTAACCACACTTTTTTGAAAAACATAACTTTTGGGAAAACATAAGCTTTAAACAGTTTCTATTTTTTAATACCTACAAATTCTGTGAACATATTAAATAAGTGATCTAACAAATAAATAGCGTTTAATATTTTGCCTTTAATTCTCAAAAATAAAGAAAATGTATAAATCTACTTTCATATGTTTGACTTTTACATAAATCGCTTTTTAAACAAATAAACATTGCCGAGGAAGTCAACAGTGTATACAATAATAGCGGTGTCAAGAAAATGACCATTATTTTGACACACCGTTTTTTGTTTTGTTTTAGTTTTTTTTCCTTGCAGGTACGAATATTTAACTTCGCTGCCATTTTTCTGCTGATTGGGGAACTTTCTCATCGATTTGGACATATGAGACCCAATAATTCAATTTCAAACCGAACTGCTCAACGAACCACACAGATGATTTGATTATAGACGTGAAGTCTTTTATAGAATCAACCACACTTGTTCGAAGGACTGATAGCAGAGAATTAGCACACAATACGTCACAAAGAAGTTCTCCAAATATTTTTCACATAGTAATGTACTTAAATATGACGCCTCCACACCTCTGCCAAAAAACCTTGTCTTTAACTTAGAACTTTTCTTTTTATAGCCGTTTTGGCTAGATAGCTTAATCTGTCCTGCTGTTTAACCCGTAGCAGAAAGAAGATTTAGCAAGAAATGGATGAAACAGAATTGAACAGAAGTATAACTCGGCTCACTTATTTCGTGTCGGTAAACGTTATGATATTCGACCGGCAAGCACATGATTGCAGTTCTAACTAGAAAAAGAAGTCGAAGAGCGCAAATCTCCGACAAGGCAATACTAATATCATCTCATAAAACGAGAAATAATAACTGCAATGAACTTGACTGGTTTCTAGAACGAAAATACAAACACGAACTCGACAGCTCTCAAAAATAAATGAACACTTAAAATGACATAGTGGAGGTAATTAAGCATTTAAAATTATCTAGGGGAGGTAATTCAGTACTTGGCATTTAAAAGGCAAAAATTAAATTTTATTAATAAAACCGGAAAAATAACCCAGAAACTTTATCCTGTACCGGATCGAACACAAAATCTAATCACTTTGAGCCAGTCATGAGGCCAATCATCCCTGAAAACCCCATCTTTACATATTAAGAGGGTTTTGCAATATCTTGACCACAAACAGACAGACAAATAAACAAACGCAACCGAATACGATACCGCACATTTGAATTGGAGAGGCGAAGGGAATTAAGCAATAATCATGCTTGTATTTTACTGTGAAATGCCTTTTAAACCGGTTGATGTAGACATCATAATCATCATCATCATTATCATTAGTCTCATGACTGAATGTGGTCTGAGGGTCGTTGCGCATGTGAGCGCCTGAGCAGTTCCTTCTACATATCTAGGTTGAAAGCTGGAGAAGTAGCGTGTTTTGGGCAAGTAGATCTGACGTAGCCCATCCCTATCCAGGTCAAACCACAGCAGATGTCTTCTAACTTGACGGCTTCGGTAGTCACAGTCGCATGATCTTTGTTTTCATCGGGTGAACACGCTACCCTAACCACTGATTTAATTCCAGTCAACCCTTCACTCAGCGTACCATCACTGCACTGACAGCATTCATAGCGATGAAGCCCAGTCTACCCCCACTGTGCTAGATAATCGCTAACTCTACAATAGGGTTTATCTGCTCTTTGGCAGGTAATGTTTTAACCTTACATGGTGTCTAGGCACTTTGCCAGAAAATTCTAGTAGAGTGGGTAGTGTAATCAACGATGAATTGAACATGCAGCAGGTGGTACTTGTTTATAGGCTACAGGTAGGATTCAGAGAGGGGTCTGACATGAAAGGTTGACACTAGAAAGTGGAAATTGTCAGTGGTCAAGAATTAAGTCAAGAACAGGGCTATTATATGTACAATGTAAAAGTATTGGAAATAATTTTACACGAAAAATGCATGGCAAATGATTTTATTATAGAAAATGCTCTGAAAATGATTTTATTTTCCTAGAAAATATATTATAAATGGTTTTAGTAGAGAGAATACGTTGCAAATAATTTAACTAGAATATATGCATTGCAAATTTTTTAATACAGAAAAGTATATCTGAAATGATTTTAGTATTTGAAATGATTTGTATAGAAATTCACTGACAATTTAAAATGAAGAGGGTGCTAAAAATGAAGGAAAAACATGATAAAATAGCGCTATGCAGATAATAAGCTTTGGGAGGACGCAATTCTCGTGAAATCAGTAGAACTGTTATTGGCACGTAAAGTGGAAATAAAGAGCCAAGTTCAAATTCAGGCCCATTATGTTGCATTTACTTTCGCATAAATGCCCATATGAAAGGCAAGAATCCATATCTTCACTCCTTTCATCTATGCAATAAGCTCTCTACTCTTAGATGGGACCGATTTAAAGAGAAGGAAAACTGGATTCAGAACCAAGAAGAAGGCAACGAGAAACTACTTCGTTGTCTTACCCAAGAAAGTTTGAAAACTCAATAATTATTAGAAAGAAAAGGAAACTGTGGAGAACCATGTCCATCTTCGTTCTGAAAGCACATGGTATTAACAATAACGACTAAATGAAATAACCGCGACTTCGTTTTCTAATATGTTTCTTTTATAACAACTAATAATTCTTTTAACAATCAGTTTAGTGCCATACGTGATAAATACTTGTACGATCTTGTCTCTTTCGAGACATGACTAACTGGGCAGAAGATTTTCCCGCAGTAGGTTGCTATTACTTTCTGCGATAGACTAGTTGCCACACAAGGCTATAGAACACAGCCAGTCCTGCTATTAAGGTATTGATTCATCTCTTCTCCTTCCTGCTATTTAACCCAAAGCAGGAAAGAGAAGAGATGAATTAAAACCTTTCGCAAGTGTATTAATAGTAAGTGAATACAACGAATTCAACTGGAATTCGAACTCGGCTCTCTGACTTTTCGTTCCGAGTCGATATTCACTGCACATCCTTTTATATACAACTATAATCAAAAGGCGACTAATACTTTTATTTTTGAAGTTAAAGAAACCAAATTCAGGCGACAATTCTATTGCATCAGCTTCTTTTCTCGCACTTCCCGCCTGTTGAACTCCTTTCCATGTACTTGCTTTCCTGACTGCTACAACCTCCAGGAATTTAAATACAATGTCAATTCGCATCTCTTAACCACTTGACTCCAGTCCCTTCTACATCACCCCGTGTATCTTGTACTTTTCCTTTCTCTCTACCTTCGCAACTGTCTGCACTCCTGTGTTTACATCCTTCTCTTGCGCTTTCTCTGACACCCCCTCGTCTTTCTAATCACTTTCTTCCTGTCTAAAAACTAAAATCTTTATGTAGGCCCTTGCGCATCTGTGGAGGCCCCGCTTTACTTGAGGTGAAACGATTAAAAAAAAATTAAATATCGGTTGTTATATTCAGAGTGTAATTGATCTAGAGAGACAAACATAGAAACCATTGCATCACGTCGAAATGCCTTAATCTTATGATAATGAAAATAGCCGTTTTCATACAGGAAACATTCACTGACCGAATATTTAGTAACGATCGAAAGTTATAATTTTTTTCCGGTAGGCTACTTAAATCCACTATCGTTCTTTCGAGCATTGATAGGAGTTTTTAACTTTTTATTTCAGGTAATGTAAAAAGTCAGTATATTAATTATATAAGTATTTTCCTCTCTATTAGGTTGAGTCATGAGTAATGAGAAATTTATCATCTTAACGACTAATCATATTAAATAAAAATATTAAATACGAATAAATGCGGAGTATGCTAACAAACCTAACGTAATGTTTTTGCTCGGCAATGTTAGTGTACACAGATTAAAGGACAAATGTTGTCCCATTTTATGACAATACAAGACCGAATGCAGAACGAATATCACAAGCAAAAGACTTTGGAACTCGATTAAGCAGTCCTATCTCCCCTACTGCTTACCTACTTATTCGCTCTGGTCGGGTTAAGTCGGCTTCTTCCATAGAAGAAGTTTCATGAGATTTTTTTGGCTCGACAAGTGATTCCCATAGGCGTGAAAAATTTTCCGCAGTAGATAGACCGTTTGCCAAACAAAGCTATAGAACCCAGTTTTCCTTGCTATTTACTCATAACTGTGGGATGGAGAAGAGATGGATTCATACCCATCCAAAAGTAAGTGAATGTAATGAATTCGACTGGAAATCGAACGCTGCTCTCTGATTCCTCAATCCGAGCTGTGCCTCGAATACCTTGCATTCACTTCCGCACAAATACCTTTAGGAAAGGTATTAATCCGTCTCTTCTCTCCAGTTATGGGTTAAATAATAGAACAGTTTGTGTTATATAGCATTGGCCGGCAACCAGTCTACCACCGAAAGCAATGGTAACCTACTGTGGGATAATCTTCTGTCAGACATCTACTGTGGGATAATCTTCAGCCAGTCACGTCTCTTTCGAGACATGTTCACCTAAAGCGTGTATCACGTATGGCACTTAACTGATATAGTTGAATAGAATATAATTGGACTTTATATTTTTGAAGAATAATGTTGATAGACAAAAGCGGAAATTTATGGCTTAACCTAACTGTTACTTGTGCTCTCCATTTTATGTTTTTGCTTCTGTTAAAAGTTTTCAAGGGATGTTGTTTGTTATTTTGGTAAATTTCTTTATGATTCTGCAGCGCCAGTCTATTGAATCTGATGAAAGTCTAAATATTAATTCACTTGAAGCCATTTTGAATGATAGATCTGAGAAAAAGGTGTACATAACTGGCTGTTTAGACATTCCTGAACGTGTTTGGTGCCATTTTTGACATTAATATGAAAGACTCGATTTGATGTTGCTATTTATAAATAGAGATCTCAGTATAATTTTTTAAATTGTGTTAGGATCTTGCGGTTTTATACAAGAGTAACCTAACTGCAATCTATCTTGTGATCAATTGCACATTTGTTAGTAAGTACTTTTCATTGGAAAAAAATTTACAAGATATAACTATAATAATTGTTGACAACCGAAATGTTTAAACAATTTTTACAAACTTTCTTTAAGTACGTTTTTATAACAATTCAATTGTTGTCATGATATTATTGATATAAATATGTTCCTCTGTTTGGGACTCTATAAAATGGTCCTTATGCCTGACTTGCTTCTTACATACAAATAACGTTACACTCATTTTGTTGGAATTCAAGAAAAACATTCTAATTAAGAGAAAGTTGAATTAATCTTTGGTATAAAAAAATCTATTTACTTATAAGGAGACAAAACTAAAACATGAGTTTCCAGAAAGAATTTATTTGCATTAGAACTGAGCGTCAAAGTATGTCTGTAGCCCTAAGCATTTGTTTCAGAGAAAGACAAAGAAGGCAAGAAGATTTTCGTTCTTGCGATGCGCGTTGGCAGATGTTTCAGCCAAAATTAAAATAATAATAATAAGAAGAAGAAGAAGAAATAAAATGAAAAAAGGACAAAAAGCCGCATAGATAGCATTTACAATTTCTTAAAAAATCCAATTACTTAGTGTTTATTTGGAAGCTTTACTTATGCAAGGTTAGCAAGAGAGCACATTATTTTTTTTATTTGGTTCATTTCTTTTAATTAGAAAAAGAATCGTTTTAGATCTTTTGTATTAATTCTTTCTTGTTTGCTGAATCTTAATCTTAATTTGTTTGCCAACTGAGGTAATGGTCAAATGTAATTACAATGTAGCCAAACTTAAAAGAAACAAGAATTTAAGGATAAACGCATGCGCACAGCCAACAGTTACATAGTAAGTGTCAATATGTTAATGAAAATGAACAGGACGCCAAGCAGTACAGTTTCGCTGTTCAAACAGTTGGGTTTGTTACCCGAGCTGTAGGAGAGGAAAAATGCAAAAACTTGGTTCAGAACGTGTCAAATCGGCAATGTAAAAGGAATGATTTTTATCAACCCACATTTCATATTTTGTGTTTTTGATTGTAATGTAGAAAATATCTTGAATTATTGATTATTGAACAAAAATTCCATTAAGCTCTCTCTGCAGATCTATCTATTAATATTTCATATTAAATAGATCTTTTTGGATTGTCCTCTCTGTTCACGGACTTGGTTTCACTATCTATCTATCTATCTATCTATCTATCTATCTATCTATCTATCTATCTATCTATCTATCTAGACAGAAAGAAATTAAAATGAAGCCCTGAGAAGTGAGGACACCATAATGGTGTCTTCACGAACCTTCGAAGTCGGCCTAACTCTACTCAGTTACGTGACACACGTCTTCACATCAATTCTATGAATGCTCTATCTTTATCTCGATAACGAGCATTTTATGACAAAAAAACTTCTTGACAAAATATCTTTTTATCAGTAAACCACTAAAAAATTAAGAATCTGGACACCAAGCATTATCACAACTCAACATATATATATATATATATATATATATATATATATATATATATATAGTGCAATATATATAGTGCAATATATAGTGCAACATATATATATATATATATATATATATAGTGCATTTGGACAGCAATCCCTCTTTTGTACAAGCTTAATGAAAAACGAATGAAAAGTTACTGCGATTAACCTTTTATTAATTTTTGTGCTTGTATAAGTGCTTCCCTTTCTGGTTATAAAGTGTGGACAAATTCTCTTAATGTTCTGTATATCCGAGCGCTTTCAGCTATTTTTAGCCATTATTAAGAATGAATTTTATTTGTATTTTTAATTGAATGCATCGATTTTTATGTATGTTTCTAAAATCATAGGAATTTTTTTTTCAAAGCACAGTCAGCATATATATTACAGATGAAGAATATTTTGTAAGTATTTTATTCATTTTTTCTTGTGTCTATACTAATTTTCGTTACTGAAAACTAAGTTTCCACGGTGTTTATTTTCCCGATCGCTTTCTGCTAACTTTTACAATTTTTAAGCAGGCTAGTTTGCGTGGAAATATATTTTTTCTCTTAAAATAATACAATAGAAGAAAGAAAAACAAAAGATAGGTATTTGTAGAGAGCTATGGTTAATTAATGTATAAAATAAGAAGATAATTTTAAAATAGTAACTTACATTTCTGTTAAAGAAATTGAGAGATATATTCTAGATAGCATGAATTCTCAGATATGTCACAGGGCTTTCATAGTCCCGTAGGTGTAGCTAACTTTTCAAACAAGTACAACAATTTTAATATCTATGAATTGTTTTAACGGGACGGGAAATGCAAAGCTAAAACCATATGCGCATGTGTGTAGCCAAAGGCTACACTCATGTAACAACTAAGCAAAACATTAAGAAACAGGAAAAATTGTAAGAAACAAAGAAAAGAGTACAGAACTGTTATCAGTTCTTCTATATGGAAGTGAATGCCGGACAATCTCCTCACAGATGAAGAAGAAACTTGAATCAACAGAAACAAGGAAATGAGTACTGGACTGTTATGTGATATCAGTTCTCTTATATGGTAGCCAATACTGGGCAGTTTCTTCATAGCAGCAGAAAAGATGTGAAGCAGCAGAAATGTGGTTCTACAGAAGGATGCTGAGAATGTCTTAGTAAACACAGATGAAGTTTTAGAGAAAATAGAAACAAAATGGATATCTGTACTTAACACCAGGAAAAGACAGGAGATTTCTATGGCACATAATGAAGAAAGAAGACTTGGAAAATTTGATAAGCACAAGTGAAATCGAAGACAAGTGAAATCGAAGAAAATAACGTATAACCTAAAAGTGAGTTTCAGTATTTGAATGACGGAACAAGGTTTATGAAAGATAACATTAGTACAACATACAAAGGATAGAAGGTTCTGGAGAGGCTGATCGCACACGCTTTGAATAATATGGAACATAGAAGAAAAGAAATTAGGGCGTCTCATCATGATGGCGTAATTGACTCTCCATTATAGAGCAATTTCAGTCCTCAGTGAGTGCCCAGAGAAAAATTCAGACAAAAAGTATCCGAGATTGTAGTCTTATTCTCTACTCAGTTAAACTTTGTCAATACTTTTCACATGAGAAATGCATCAGGATAAATCGCCAAGTTTAACTGATTCTTTCTCATTCGTTTCATATTCTTCTGGGAAGAGGAAGTTCCACTCAAAACTTCTTCTTCTTCAGAACCATTGCATTGTGGAACAGACTCGAAAGGGTGTTTCCGATTACTAGAATCTTAACCTCTGCAAGTTTAAGGTCAGCCGTTATCTATATTGGATGTACCGCTTGTTCAATCTCTCTCTCTCTCTCTCTCTCTTTCTCTCTCTCTCTCTCTCTCTCTCTATCTATCTATCTATCTATCTCCTTGTACGCACTTACAACCTCATTTAATAACCCTCTACCCTAAGTGGTTCTTAGGCATTGTTTTGTGTTTACAGTATATATATATATATATATATATATATATATGTGTGTGTGTGTGTGTGTGTGTGTGTGTGTGTGCGATGGATAAATTGTCATCATTCATATTTTAATTTTGCGCATGCACGTAGTTTTTACGTTTGTTGACAGCACAATATAGAAGGGTCAGTTGGGCACCATCTGTGGGGGAAAGAGAACACCATGAAGTAATTCACTTTACCAGAAATTTGCAAACGCCATGCTGTACTGCTTGGCATTCGCACCGAAGATTCTAATACAAACATTTCGGAATCTTTGGGTGGCAATTTGAAGACAGTGCAGAGTATTCGAAATAGCTGGAAGAGTCTAATGGTGATTACGAAGGTGCAACAGCTCGGAAAACTCACTCTGATAGTTTTAGTAAGCAAAGAAATCCCGACTTTGTTGGTGAAGATCTCAGACTCAACACGGAATTCTACATCCTGTTTTGAGGATGTACTACTGACCTGGGTCAAGAAGGTGGCTGCTGGAAGACCCTGTATCTGGCAACATGACACTGTACAAATGTCACACAAGCATGGCTGTCAAACAATTTCTGCGACCACATCACCCCTTACATCTGGCCACCTAACTCCCCTGACTGCAACCTCCTTGATTTTTTATGTGTAGTAAGACATCTTGTTACACCAAAGATAAACTGAAGGCAAAGATTATAGCAACATTGACCAACTTAAACAAGGAGACCGTTCAGAAGAGTTGCAGAAGATTCTAAAGTCGTCTGGAGGCCGTGATTGAAGCCAATGACAATTTTATTAAATGAATTTACTTTTTACTATTTCACGATATTTTTTGTACTTTTCGTAAGTGTAAATGTTAAAATGCAATGTATTATTTTCACTTTTGCATGATTTAAACAACAATTTTTCATTGTACCTTATATATATAGTCATCCACAGACAGATTTGTTTCGCTGTATCACAGCTCATCAGAACGATTGGACATCCGATTGCTTTTAGCCAGGATTGAAACCCGACCGAATTGTCATCAGTCAGCGATTCTGAGCTATGGGCGCTTGGTAGAAGAAGGCAGACTTTTGCCTGTGATATACCATGTAAACACGCAAGTAACTGAGAGTGTTCTAATTCATTTCTGAATGAACGATGCGTAGATGCTAGAGTAGCTATTGTTTTTTCAAAATCTACCATACTTTCAGAGTGCTTAATCTGGGTGTGAAAGCTTAAATAGTCATCTGCAGACATATCTATTTCGCTGTTTTGCTCATCAGTATGGTTAGACATCCGATTGCTTTTATCTAGGATTGAAACCCGACCGAATTGTCATCAGTAGGCGATTATGAATTTCATTCGCAATGAACATCAACAATATACAAAGTAGACAAAATATGATTAGGACATTAAATGTCTCTAACATTTTACATTTTAAAATAGACAATATACATGGACGAAAGTCGAACTATCATAATGTGGAGTTAGAGGCTACTGGGGACACATCCTTGCCAATGTGTTATCAAGCATCGAGAAATTATATTTTTCTCCTGAATTTTGTTACGAACTTATGATTTGTCTGGAGACAAGTTCTGAAGAATTAAAAGAATTTTGAAGTGTTCCTAGGAATTATTCAACCAAATCTCGAAAGTTTACTAAATATTCTTAATTATATCGAAAGACCAGTGGCAAAACATGGACTCTTCGAAGTAATGATATTCAGATGATTAAGAAATATTCATGTAAAAACCATTTTAGGATATGGTGTGAATGTTTTCATAATGTGGTTGCTATAGCTCTATCTTTCCCTATAGTCAGTTCAAACACGCACACACACACACACACACACACACACACACACACACACACACACACACACATATATATGTTACTCTTATGTAATATTTATACTCAAATAGATGGCATTGCGACGGGATCTCCTTTAGGTACCCTCTTTTCTAAATGTTATATGGCAAATTCAGAAAATAAAATAATTAATGACAACAATAAACCCTTTATATATGTATGATACATAGATGACATCTTCATTTTAGTTAGGAATATCGATCAAATTACACAACTTAAAAGCAAATTTGAAAGTCACTACGTCCTTAAATTTACATTAGAACTTAATATTAATAACAAAATCCCTTGATGTATTCATTGATTCTAGCACACATAGATTTACTACTTCTCTATATAGGAAACCAACTAGCATAAACTCGTGTCTTCTAAATTATAATAGTGAATGCCTTCCACGATATAAATTAGCTGTTATAAAAAAACTTTATTCAACGCATACAAATGATATCTTCTTCAAAATCCATATTTTATAAAGAATTACACAACATTAAACAAACACATGTCAATAATGGATTTCCTAACTATGTTATTGATCAACAAATTAAAATGTATCTCAACAAACTTAACAATAGCTCTAACAATATTCATAATATTATTAATAATGATGTACATCAAAATAAACGTCACACTATTAACTTATACTATTGCAACTAAATACATAATAATTACAAACAAGATGAAAAAGCTCTCAAAAACATAATACGTAGAAATGTTAAACCAGTGGATAGTAATAATCAAATTAAACTCATGATATATTATAAAAATTCAAAACAATTGACCTCATAGTCTATAATAACCCTACAAGCACTCAACTAAATCCTCTACAAAAAAAAAAACAATATAGTGTATCAATTTACATGCCCGTTCATAGATTGTATCTCTGGTACTAATAATAAACCCACTAGATATATTGGTTTTACTACAACCACGATCTCCCGTGGACTTACCTGTCACCTTTCTGATCAAAGTACAATTAAACAACATTTATCAGAAAAACATAACCATGTAGGTAATATCAGACAGATTTTAGTCAGCAATACAATAATCCTCGCTCATACACACCGTATAAAGAACCCTCAGATATTGGAGGCCATCTACATTAAATCCAAACAACCCACACTTAATAAGATCATGTTTAAATCTGTTCATAACACATTACATTGCATTTGAATATATGGTTCTGTTGTCATTTTGAGCTATCACGCGGTGTGACGTCATAGAACCGCATTGCAAATTTGCGAACTGCTTTTGTCATTTTTGGTAACTGTTGCTGTTGCTTAGCGGAGTTTTATGTCAACACAAGATAAAATCGTCGCTGATGGTGGATGTTTTTGTGCTAATAACATTCTTATAACCTCTCTGAAGATGGCTCATGTGAGCCGAAAGCTTAGAACCAAGTTAATAAAAAATTATCCAAATGTTGGAGAATTTTTGTCTTTATTTTCACCTGAAATTAAAGCCAAAATACGATGTTTAGAATGGCTCATGATTAAACATAATAGACATTAATTGTCTCTTATATTTAACAGTATATGTTTAGAAAATATATACATATATATATGTATACATAAATAAATATGTTTGTCTTAAATGCCTTTCTACGAGTAAACTACTAAAACATTACAGCAATTTTGACAGTAAACATCATCACAATTTACCACTATCTATCTATCTATCTATCTATCTATCTATCTATCTATCTATCTATCTATCTATACACACACACACACACACACACACGTATATATATATGTGTGTGTGTGTGTGTGTGTGTGTGTGTGTGTGTGTGTGTGTGTGTGTGTGTGTGAATGTAAATGTTTAGTTGCTTTAGACGTATATTATATATATTTTGACATGTACGCATCGCTCATTCAATAATGAATTAGAGCACTCTGGCTATTGGGCGTGTATAATGATAAAATACGCGCTAAAAGTCTACTTTCTTCTACCGAGCGCCCATAGCCCAGAGGTAGAATCGCCGACTGACGCCAATTCGGTCGGGTTTCAATCCTGGGTTAAAAGCAATCGGAGTCTAACAGTACTGATGAGCTGTGATACAGCGAAAGAGATCTGTCTGCAGATGACTATATGTATGTGATACCAAGACCGTAAACGGAGAGGATAAATCAAAAAGATCTATTTAATATAAAATGTTAAGAAACAGATCTGTAAAGACAGCTCAATGGATATTGCCCAGGGCAATGTGATGTACATTAAGAATAAACTTTTATATATATATATATAGTTTCCTCAGGAAAGTTCTGCGACGTTGAGGTTAAGATCTCTCTCTCTCTCTCTCTTTCACTCCTCGGTCCGTTTATACAGACGTATCTTTGCCGTTTGGTGCATGGAGTTCATCCTATCCATATACAGGTCTTCGTAGATATGTTTTAAGTGAAAAATAGTTGGATTTTAAGAAATGGTTAAATCTTCGAAATGATCAAATTTCCGTCTTTTTCTTCTCTTCATATTCATATATGTTGGTTATTCAATATTTAAATATTAATAAAAAAGGGTTTTGGTTATACCTAACGGAAAATCCACTCCCATACGCTGCTTCATTCTATCATGATGATAATCCAATGTTTTATTTCAAACTCAGTCAAATTGTGTACGTCTGTATCTGTGTATCGGTTTATGTGTACATTAAATTGCAAAAGTACATGTAAGTCACTTACACACAACACAACCACACGCATTAAATACGCACATGCAAAGTAAGACACAGGCAGTGTATGACCGACAGAGAATAAGCTCTTCTTTTATATTGTAAATTTAAAGTACATTAAACAACCATCAAGATGTTTAATGAAACCTTACAGAACTAAATATGCTATCGCAAATGAAACGACGCATTTCATTCGTTGGTTGTTGCTACAATCGTCTAACGAAGTAATCTCCTTAGTATAAAAATATTGAATTATTCCTAACTTTTTCTTTCCAGATAATATTTCTTTTGATATATTGTTCCTCATAAGCCCAATGAATATGATTATAATGAAACAATGTCGAGTAATCTTACCGTATGAATACAAACTGGGAAAAAAGAACCATTTTTGCATCAAATCATTATATGCAACGAACAAAAATACTCTTAGAAAACTGTGAGAGTAGGCCAGGAGTTAGAATCACCAAAACAATATCCAAAACCTCCACTGCATCCTAAAAGTTAATGGGTACTATATGGTGGTCTTCTAAAGAGGTTTTTTTTCATTATTTATTCTTGCCTCAAAGTAAAACAATAATAGCGACCTAGTATTGTGAAGAAATTAAGTGTATGCACGAAAAAAAACTTGCAAATTGGGGTGGACCAATTTTGCTGCATGACAACGTACGGCCGCATGCTTCTCAGTCAACCGACGAAAAACTGCATAGCCTGAATTATGAAATTTTGCCTCATCCTCCATATTCAGCGGACATCTCTCCTACTGATTAACGCTTATTTAAGCATTTTGAGGTTTTCATACGCAATAAAACTTTCTCCAATAAGGAAGAGATTATTGAAGCATTTACAATGCTTATCACATCAAAGGATGAGAATTTTTTTAAAAATGATATCAAGAATTTAGATTTACTTTGGAGAACAGCCATTCTTCAATATGGTGACTATTTCAACTAAATAAATTAGAGTATTTACATTATTCGAACTATTGTTCTCATCTTTATTGCCATTTGTACAACGTTTCGGCCGTTGTACGCTCCGGCCTTTTTCAGGAATTTTGAACCAAACCCTTTATTACAATCACTGAGGTATATCATTCTTATTCCTTGCCTAGAGCCTCTTCTGACAGTCATGAGTTATCTTCCTCTAACCTTGTAAGTTACTAAAAAATACTGGAGAAAACCATTAATATACAAAATATTGAGAAAACCATTAAGATAAAAAAATTCTCTATTAACTCTGATAAAAAAAGGATTACTAGACATTAAGTTTGTAAGTCCTAGTGGATATAGACGTTGGCTAGTTCCTATAACTTGACCCAAAGAGTTGTGAGTTTAATACCAGGCTAGTAGTGAACAGGGTTAGAAGGTGATAACTTATGACTACCAAAAGAGGCTCTAGGCAAGGAATTGTAATAAAGGGTTCGGTTCGAAATTCTTAGCATCTGAAGAAAGTCGAAACGTCGTACAGATGGCAACAAAGATGAGGACAATAGTTCGAATAATGTAAATACTGTAAATACTATCTCATCTCAGAAATATAAACAAATACTAAATAAATGAAGTGTTTAACATTTCAAAAGTATTTTATTAATTTCCTATAAATTACGTAATTTCATGTGTGACAAGAGATCTTCTCTCCATCTCCTCTTGATTTTTGACAATACGTAAATTCTCGGTATTAAAATCCATAGACCACTTACTTATGCCTTCTATAGCAAACCCGACAAATATTTACCACGTGAAACAAGAGACCTAGACTATAGTTTACAATTCAGTTCGGACATACGATGCATAAAAGTTGAATAAAATATTAGAGGAGACGTAATTTCTCGTCCTGCACTCTTGTAACCTTAATAAATAAGGAAAGCTTCAGCTCTGAGAATATCGCCGTCAAGGAAGATACTTCATTTATCAATCCTTTTCGGACATTCGACTTTCTCATGTGACCTGAAAAAAAAAATGTTGCCCTCAATTCTATATACCTTCATTGTTACGTAATAAAATCTTCAACTATCATTACGGAATATCACATCCTGTCAGACATTTACTAACATGGTGCCGATTTCAACTAAATAAATTAGTTATTTAACATTTCAGAAGCGTTTTATTCATTTACTATAAAGTGCGTCATTTCAAGTGTGAGAACCCAATATTTGCAATAAAAGATATTATAAACTGAAATTCTAATGTTATATTTACTATATATCTTGAACTTTTTTGCTATTTCATGGTAAGTAAAACATTGAGTTACAATAAATTCTGGCATATTGTATAAAACAACACCTACTTTCCCCAACACACGCTCCTGTGAATGCCAGCAATGATACGTAAATATATGTGCATCTTGGGAGAAGACAAGTGAAAAAGCTATCGGCTGGCTGATGGCAAATGTTTATCAAGTTGCGGAGGTTATTGTCTGTTAAACAGCTTAAGGTTTAAGTGTTTAGCTAATCTTGCTCGGCAGGGGATGGCTTGCAAGAATGAAGAGACACCCTGGTGTTTAGCACCCCAGAATGGGTAGATGTACGCATGAATTTTAGGGTGGAGATGTACGCATGCATTTTTAGGGTGGAGATGCTGCTAAATCAAAAATAAAATATCTGTTATATGTATGATGATGAAGAAATCATCGTCATCATCAAGATCAACATTAATTACGATAATGGTAATGGTAATATTAGCCGTTTCCTTATAAGGAAACACTTGGCATTCATTAGCCAAGTAGCCAGTGATGCTGTTAGTTAAAAGTTAAAATGTTTTTCTTAAAACATTTTTTCAAGAAAATAGGTTTCTGATGTCCAGTAGCGGTTATCGCTTTTTCCAGTATTGATAGAGGTTTGCTTTCTAACCTTTTAATTAAAATCATGTAGAATGTTAACATCTTCATTATCTCATTATTTTCTCTTCGTGTTACATGTGCTATCCATTCCAGTTGTTGCTGCTGTTGGTAGTCCTCAAGTGATATGCTTTGTTTCTTTTTTCTGTGATTCTGTAGCACCAGTTAACAAAGTTCAGAGAATGGTAGCCTTCATCAAGACTTACTGTTTGACTTGCTCAAAGTCATTTTCACCATGCGTTTGTTTACAGCAAGCAGTTTAGATGTTTAAAGGTAGAGAGAAAGGAAAAGAACAAGATATACGGGGTGATGTATAAAGGACTGGAGTAAAGTGGATAAGAGAGGGGAATTGACATTGAATTTAAATTCCGTGATATTGTAGCCGCCAGGAAAGCAAGTATACGGAAGGGATTTCCACAAGCGGGAAGTGCGAGAAAAGAAGCTGATGGAGTAGAATTGTAGACTGCATTTGGTTGATTTAACTGTAAAAGGGTGGGACTTTGTTGCGAGTCTGGTTTCACAAGTAAATTCTTGTGGAGGGTGCACCAGAGGCCTAAGTTCGTCGGAGCAAAATCCATGAAAATTTAGTAGAAGAGACAGACGTAAGCCACATCCCGCCAATGAGAAAGTGGCTGGAGTCGAGCTGCCAGGACGGGACCAATCACATTACAGATTCTCCTTTGGAGGCTGTCGAGAATACTGAGATGAACAGGAGGGGCGCCTGGCCAGAGATGACAACCGTGAAACTAAGATAGTGATTTTTTTCGATACTTATCTCTAAATCTGCATTTTGGGTTAACACAATTTTTCATTATTATTATTATTATTAGTATTATTATTATTATTATTATACGAGGAAGAATTAATATGTCATTGTTAATACTTAATAGCAGATTTTTATTTAACATTTTATTGCAATATCATTAATTACTGAAGTCAAGTATGTGAAAAATAAGTATTGATTGTGTAAAGAACTTATATTGGTGTACGTCCGTATAATACATAGACACAAATATACATAAATACAAACATTAATGTATACTTGAGCAGCAACTTTATTTTCAAACATCTTTCATTAAATACGGCCGACAAGGAAGATTTAGTATTTGTCTATATTTCTGAGATAAGTTAGTATTTACAGTATTTACATTATTCGGACTATTGTCCTCATCTTTGTGGCCATTTGTACGATGTTTCGGTCGTTGTACGCTCCGGCCTTCTTCAGGTGTTAGGAATTTCGAACCGAACCCCTATTACAATCACTGGGGTATATAAACGCCATTCCTTGCGTAGTAGTGCCTCTTTTGGTAGTCATGAGTTATCTCCCTCTAACCCTGTAATCTATTTGTTCACCACTGCTGTAGCCTGGTATTAAACTCACAACTCTTTGGGTCAAGTCACAGGAACTAACCAACGTCTATATCTACTGGATATATCCACTGGGCAACGTGCCCTTACAGCATTCAAACGTTTTTTCTTTTTCTTTTTTTTTTTTTTTTTTTGAGATAA
The DNA here is from genome assembly GCA_037127315.1 of Ascarosepion bandense. Lineage (NCBI taxonomy): Eukaryota > Metazoa > Mollusca > Cephalopoda > Sepiida > Sepiidae > Ascarosepion > Ascarosepion bandense. Next base: position 372,467 of record JBBBDQ010000768.1, read on the forward strand.
AGCATATGAAATTGCCCCTAATTTTTATTATGCCAAGCGCTATCGGCCACTTCTACTGCCATTTTTAAGGGTGTTTGTGTCTCTGATGTTGTTATTTTTTTCTTTATGTTTTGACAGTGACGTATTAATTTATCTTGCTTTGTTTTTTGAAAAAGGAGCGTTCATTCCAAGCTTTATTGTTGAGATGATATCTGCAGTGTTTTTACTACTTTTTTTTCTCTCTCTCAGGCAACATTAGCAGTGATTAGACCAGAGACATGTGAATTCTGGGCAGACATGAGTGGCAAATGAAAACTGTATATTTAAATTTAAGTGATGCTGGTAAATATTAAAATAATTTAAATATTAATTGCATAAAAAATAGTCGAAAAAACAACAACATATATTTTATTCGTTTATTTATGTTTCTTTATTTGCGTCGCTTAACATTTTCAATAATTTACCCAAACTTTTTTGTTAAGCTGATGAAAATTTATGATCGTCTCGATAAATTTTTAAAAAATTGGAAAATTAGCATTTTTACTTTTGTTGATAAATACTTGTTGTAAAATAAACTCCTTATATTTGCCCTTTGAGAATTTCTGTCAGAGGACGAAACGCGTCGGCTAAGATAAGTTTTCATTTTGTCTTTATATATATATATATATATATATATATATATATATATATATATATATATGCCTATAGAGCGACTCAGAGTTTCATGCACTATGCAATCATAATATGCACCTGATGATTGCTTCGTGCATGAAACTCCGAGTCGTGCTATAGACGTAGGATATTGTATATATTTATGAAGATATAATTAATAGCTCTGTTATATTACATTGAGCATTGTTCTATTAACACTAAGAAAATATTTATATACATGCGTATATACTTATTTATATTCGTGTATTATATGTATGCATATGATCCTACATCTATGGAACGACTCGGAGTTTCATGCGTTATGTAATCATCAGGTGCATATTTCAAACTGACAGTTTAACATGATTTTTCTAAGCGCCGCTTAGATGTGGCACATGGTTGAAAATATGTAATACTCAGTGAGGATCGAACTCACTACTCAGTTGTATTTGGTTCTATCAAAACAAGCTTGCTAACCTAACGAGGTGCCCAACTGACAATTTAAGAGATTTGAATTTAAGTTCACTAGATGTTCATGGGAATTAAATCTTATAAAATTAAGTTATTGCTTTTTTAATAATAAGATTAAAAAATTAAATATTCTACGGTTAGATATAGATAAAAAGTTTAAATTTAAATTTAAAATTTAAATTTAAATTTAAAATTAAATAATAATAATAATAAAATGCAGATGGGAGAAATCAAAGGGCGTAAATCATGAATCTTAAAAATTTAAATATTCAAATATCACATGTACATAAAGAATGTAAGAAAAATTAAAATATTAAAATTTTACGTCATTATATATATATATATATATATGTGGGGGGGTCATATCCAATACATGTCTCGGACAATGTCATAGTTTTAAAACCCATATCAGTGTATGGATTCTCTGCATTGTGTGTGAGACTGGATTTCTAATCTAATTTATATTTATGTGGGAAAACAGAATTGTAGGGTAGCCATTGAAAATCGAAATCTCTACAACAGCGAACACATAACGTAACTAGCCGCTAAACAACGCTCTAGGTTTAGTTTTCTTACATAAATTAAAGAAAGAAAGAACCATTGTAAGAGAAAAACAGATGGATTCTAAGCCAAAGTGATGCTTGATAGCAATGGTAGAATTGAAAGCCAAATAAAAATTTGTTTGTATGATTCTTCTAAAACAGGAAGTAGAGCTACTATGACAAAACGGAACTTCTCCGTAGGATTCAGTGAAGCAAACGATTACGGTTACTGAGCGCGGGCAGGTGTCAATGAAGGCGGTAAACAGCTGGGGCCGGCGAGTCTATTTCCGTTTCTCGTCCAAAATGGAGGTGAATAAAGGGATGCTGTCTGTTTCGCAAGAATGCCTACTATACCAGAGAGAAAGTGAGGGAGAGTAAGAAGCTATATCAAATAAATCTGGTTAGCACATGTGACATTACCTCTCCAAACAATACCTACATTTGTTCAGTAGTCAAGCTGAGGCTTTATTTTATGTTCAGGATGCGATCGATAAAATGACGTCTCAATTACGCAAAAATGAAAATAACACTGACATTTCATTTTAACAGATATATTTACCAAAATTGCACAAAACTTTCTTGAAATACTAACCAGTAAATTTATTCAATAAAATCGTCATTGGCTCCAATCACGGCCTTCGGATAACTTCGGAATGTCCTGCAACTCTTCTGGATGGTTTCCTTGTTTCCCTCCGACAAGTCTGGGCACGTTTTGGAATAAAACACACCCCAATTTTTAAAAAAAATTGGTCTCTATAGGCCACCCCTAATTATGTGTAATTTTATCCGCTGATCTCGAAAATTAAATAGGATTTCTTCTATAAGGGAGAGTTTTTCTGATAAGATGAGGTGGTCACAAAACTCCGATTAGTCGCATCGCCACCCGTAAAAGTCTTATACAGTTAATTACTGATTTATATTTTATTACCACTTGTGTGCGTTATGCCATTTTATGAATTATTAAAACAAATTATGGTTTAGTTAAGCATTTTTCACAGAACATTCCATTAGCCAGATTTACTATCTCCATAAATAAGTTTTCCGGTACTCGTCATCTGTCGACTCCAATGTCCAATCATGATATTCATCATCATCATCATCAAATTTCATTCATGATGTCCAGCCATTGCAGGAACAGATCCAATATATTTTGTTATGTCTGTGGCTCACTTACCACCAAAGCTCAGCAACGTGTCATCGCAGGTGAAATAAAGAAGTTCCAACAGTTTCACTTTAGATGCTCTCACGAGATTCAAGATAAGAGTTAGGCGCCATATAGTTCAGTTTGTAAGTAATCGGCTTAATTAAAGGATGAGAGCAAAGCCATTGATTTTCCCACCATTTCTTTCTGCGGTAAACTGGTTGCCAACCAAGGCTATAGAATCCAGTCTGGCCTGCTATTCAACTCATATTTAGGAGAAGAGATAGATTCATACCTTTCCCAATCGTATTTGCGCGTTAGTGAATACAACGAATTCAACTGGAATTCGAACTCTACTCTCCGAGTTCTCATTCCGAGACGATATCCACTGTACCACAACGAACATCCTCCGCATACTAACTAATAAGTAATAAAAATATAAAATAAATAAAAACTGAGAAGAGCAGTTTTTAATTCTGATCTCTGAGCTATTAGGATCTTTAACGGTATTAACATAAACATACAGAACTAAAAAATTAAATCTCTCACAAAGAAACGATAAAACTAAAAAGAACGGAAAAGAAACAAAAAATAAAGACGTGCGTACGTGTGAAAAGGTGTATGTGTGCGCGTGCACATAACCAAGAAACATGCAATGGCGAACTGCACTATTTCCAAGGAATGTATAATTGCTTTAGCACGCGCCCTTTTTTCTGACGTTTCTTTATTAGTAAATCATAACTTAGAATCTCAGTAGTTTTTTTCTATCGAATGACGGCCTCCTCTGAGACACGATGATGTATAAAAAATGTTCATCATTCTCAAAAGTTCCTCCTTGTTGATTTATTACTACTGCTAGTAAAACAATTCTTTTTATTTGATTTATAAGATTGCATATTTCACTGGGGAACAAACATGGCTAATTACTACTTTTTCCTGGTATGTGTTCCCTAAACGCTATCCAAAATTTTCGTTATATGTCGGTCAAATTTTCTATCTTGGTCAAAATGTGTATGTGACATTTTTATGCCACTACCGGGGCCGGTCGCTGTTGGTCTTGATCCAAAATAGCTGGTCGTAGATTGACTCTGTTCAAGGTGATCTCCCTTGTCCCACGTTGTGTTGATTGAAAGTAGTCACGTGAGTTTTCCACTATCTGTCTCTCTGCCGAACTAAACTAAACCAGGAAGCATGCACACAATTGAATACTAAAAGACAGAAATATATCAAGAAAAATGAGTGGGCCGACCTCTGAAGTATTGTAAAATAATGTCTTTATATACAGAGAATAATTCACACAATAGTATTTTGGATAATTCCTAATCCCTGCTTCTATCAAGCTGATAGCGGAACAGAATTCTCTTAAGTAAATCGAATTGTCCTCCTAAGCAATAAACGAGAAATCTGGCTAGCCGCAGCGCGCTACTCCGAACGGAGTTCTAAGTTCGTCGTAAGTCTAGTCAACTTGATTCTTGTCCTCCGGAATGTTGCAGAAATTGCTGAAGTGCTGTGTTATGGGTAGGTTGGCGCGGTTCGTCTTCGGAATCGGAATTGAGGTGGATTTCTTGTTCCAAGCTGGATCACTCTCAGAAAAACTATTCATTTGGCAATTTCAAACTTTGCCTGCAAAGTCTCTTCGTGTCTGTCTTTAACTCTGGTTCGTTGATTGGCGACAGGCTTCTCTACGGTCGGCACCCAACTGCGTGGCATTTATCTGTCTCTTTACATTTTCAGCTAGGAGCTATATGGGAGGCGGCAGACCCTGCGGTTAGTGCGCCCAACAGCATGGCGCCTATCTCTGTCGTTACATCTCTGGGCCGGGAACTCGAACTGAACTCAAACTCCAACTGATTTTGGTCCCTCGGGACCCTGTATTTATGCCCATTCTTCTCTCTCTCTCTCTCTCTCCCTCTCTCTCTCTCTCTCTCTCTCTCTCTCTCTCAGAGGTTTAGAATAACAACAGAGAATCGAAACTTGTTACCTTTTATAGGTGGCCCAATTCTTTTAAATTCCAATGTCTATTGTTCTTGTATTTTATGAAAATAAAAACAAATCTATTTCTCTTTTCTTTCTCTTCATTTCTCTCCTCAGGTTTAGAATAACAACATAGAAACAAAACTTGTTACCTCTTGTTTTCCTTCGCTCATATTCGGAGAATAAATAAAAATTCTTTTAGTACGTTTTCTTCTGATCTATAATAGTAAAAATATTTTCCAATTATAGTTAATAATTAATTAATAAAATTAATTACCTCCGTTCCGCTAAATATTGTTACATTTTTATGAGTCCAGCGTTTGGAGGATTGTTAAGTGAGGTAAACACTTGATATCTACTGCTTCGAAAAATCAGGTAACGACATCATAGAGTGTAATTATTGCATCACCAATTCTTCAGATAAATCCTTTTTGGAAGAAATCTACCATCCGCCTGTGCATTGAATACTACTGTCTCATCTGGTCGGGCGCCTCTATTGTTCATCTCGGAGTTCTCGACAAAATCCAAAGGAGAATCTACAAATATTTTCACGGCTTCAGTTCAGACAAGCTTAGCTCCCTCTGCACGAATTTACTCAAGATACTAGACTCGCAACTAGAAAACCATCAAATGTAACCGCAACTTCTACTCAGCTTCTTTTTTCGCACTTCCCGCCAGTGGAACTCCCTTCCGTATACTTGCTTCCCTGATAACTACAATCTCCAAGAGTTTAAATGCAACGTCAATTGCCATTTCTTATCTCCTTGACTCCCACCCTTTCCCCTACACCCCCTGTATCTTGTTCTTCTCTCTTTACAATCTACTCTCACGCTGCTTTCTTCACACCAGTGTTTCCATTACCCATTCTACGACACACCCTGTGATTTGTTCATCTTTCTCTTCTCTCTCTTCTTAAGCAATTTTCTGCGCACCAGTGGCAGTAATGCCTCGCTTGGAGGTGAAACGATTATAAAAAAAGAAAGAAAGAATGACTAAAATGAGACGTCACTTGCTGACACGAAAAATACAATTAATCGAAACCTGTCTCATCTTAAACAATTATGCAAAGTAAAACAATCGCTATTAAACGCACGACTGTACAACTGAAGTTATTTTATGACTAGTAATATTCTACTGTGGTTTAATTAGCAGGACAGATTGGGTTCTATAGCCTTGGTTGGCAACCAGTCTACTGCAGAAAGTAATGGCAACCTGATGCGGGAAAATCTTCTGCCTAGTTAGTTATGGATCGAAACAGACATGATCGTTCAAGCGAGTATCACATATGCCACTTAACTAAAATAAATATTCTAATGTTCAAATCAACAATCGTAAATTCCATATATATATATATATATATATATATATATATATATATATATATATATGTAAATATGAAGTTTGTTATTTTTAATACTATTCTAAACTAAATATTCATTTTTCTTCTTCTTCTTCTTATTATTATTATTATTATTATTATCTGTTACTCTTTTAATAATTATTTAATCAACTGATTTTTTTATCTATATCATTTCTTACTATGATATTAGTTGTAGATAACAATATTTTTGTTTAGTTCAATGAATAACTGAATAATATACAGATGTCGTATTTTGAAAGTAAAGTTTTGATATTTTTTATTATCTACTTACTCTCATATTTTGCGTAGTTTAGTATGTTATAATGTTTATTATATCATTAGGCATTGACAATTTAATTATTGATATACATACTTGTTTATTTTTAAAGATATTTCGTGGTATTCATTCATTATTTTGTTGTTATTTATAAAAATGAATGTCAAAAGTTTAAGAAATATTATATTAAAAACATTCAATACCCTGTATTTGTTAAATCACTTATACATTTATACATTGAGATGAATAATCCTAATTTATTTCATATTTAGCGTAACGTTTCCCTTTTGAAATTATATGAAAATCATTTACGAGTTAAATTGTCTGATTTTTGTTTATTATTGACTAGAGAGGGTATCGCTGATTTCCCAAACATTTGTTATTCAAACTTTTTTTTTCTTTTAACTAAATTTGCCTTTAATTTTCTTATTTAATGTCTGCAAGTAACGTTTTTATTTTGGACGGGATATATATTTTCAAATTGTCTGAGCGTTTCACGTCTTAACGTTTATTTTGAATGTTAAATTTCGTTATGCTACAAATAAGTTATTTTGGGAAATATTTAACGTAACTCTTTTAACTTTACTCTTTGGATGTTTATAATTATTATTATTTTTTAATTCTTTTTTCAGAGGTATCGCTTTACTTGTTGTTTACCCTTTATTGAATCAATAATAGAATAGTTTTTCTGACTCATACTAAATTAAAACTTAATTTTTTTCAGTTTAAAACAGGAGTAGATAAGTTCTCCTATCGCCCGGTCCCCTTTCCACTGAACAGGAGTAGAGGTTCATCCCTTGTTTTACTGCTACTCTAGGGCTCTCCTTACCGAAATAACTCTAAATCATGACAACGCATAATAAAATATTTAAAACTAAACCAGCTAAACAAAAAACACCTAAACACCTCAACATCTTTTTCTCGGCCGTCCATGGTATTCGTACCAACTTTTGCAGTGTGGAATCGTTCCTCTACAAAATGTCCTTAGTTTCGAAACTAATCTCAACCTTAAAATTCCCTCCTCTGATTTCTCGATTCCTGGATACTATACTCTCTTTCGGAAGGACTCCAATGTCTATATATGCATAGTCTGTGTGTTTATGTCAGTGATCATCTCTCTCTGGCTAGGGAGATCTCTCTTGAATCACCTGTCTACTCCGACATGTATCTCCGCCTCTCTTTGCTAAGCTCAGTAAGCTTTCTATTCTTTCTCTACCGCTCCCCTTTGCATTATAGATTGTATTTCAGACAATGTAGACAAAGCTATTCACTTTTACCCATTTGCTAATGTATTTGTGTTCAATGATGTTAATGTCCATCATACGAAGTGGCTGGAAAACTCTGTTACTAATAACGCTGGAGTCCAAACGTTGAACTTCTCAATAATTTTGTTTTCCAAGCAAGTGGTTGAATTCTCTATGCATTTCTCCAGTAATAAGAATGTTATATATTCTCTAAACGCGGTGTATAATTTTGCTCAGGTGAAAAGTGTGTTTATAAAGAACAAATATTTTTTAAACGGTCAGGAATGCAAACACCGAGTGACAAACGAAATTGCTGTTCTCATTATTCGGAAAATATAAAAATGAAAATGTATTTACATTTAAATAAATATTACTTTTGGAAAATAAAGAATACAAGACCAGATTTGCATTAAAAGAATGTGGCGTGTTTTGATAAACAACGTAGTCAAGGTTAGAAAATATAAACCATTAAAGACAATAGCCAAAACAATAATAATAATTCGAGAATATAAACAATGCGCCTGGAGAAAAAGATGATGCAATCAAGTGAAACTCAGCTATACAAGAACGACATTCCAGAGCCGAGAAGAGAAGAGAAGGAGAGACAAGACGAGCCTAGCCGATCAACTCTCTCGTATGTGTGTGTGCTATCTCTTCGACCATCCTCTATTCCATACTACGCCACCAAAGAAGAAGACTAAAAATATAAGTGTATATTTTTATATATTCGTGCAGATGTTCATCGTTGATGTCAAGCCGATCGTCATCTTTGGTTCCCATTTGGTATATAACAACAATGGACACACTTCTCTTCTAGATCTCTTCCTCGCCCCAGATTCTTTATACTCCCCCCGTCATCCAGGAACCTCCTACTTGCAAATATTTTACTGCTATCAACGAGTATTCTGGGACTCGTTGTGTGATTTCCTTGCGATGTCCCTTGAAGCAAAGTTTTTAGTCACCCTGTTCAAGACTGCGCCATAATAAAATATTTAAAACTAAACCAGCTAAACAAAAAACACCTAAGCACCTCAACATCTCTTTCTCGACCGTCCATGGTATTCGTACCAACTTTTGCAGTGTGGAATCGTTACTCTACAAAATGTCCTCAGATGCGAAACTAATCTCAACCCTAAAATTCCCTCCTCTGATTTCTCCTTCTGAGTGAAAGCCGGCATTGATGCTTTTATCCCAGCTAAAAAAAAATCATCTTAAACTTCGTTCATTAGGTTCTCTCCTGTTTGCTCGGCTGACATCGACCACAGGAATCACTTCTCCTGGCTTTACCGGGGAGACACGTCTGATCCCAATAGGCGTTTCTTTGCCTCTGCTCGTAATAAATGTAAGCGTATCCTAAATGATGCTAAGCTGTTATTTGCTGATATAATGAAGCCACGAATAGCACTCTGCAAGTTCCAAAGATTACTGGAGGCTCTGCAAGTGTGTACTGAACAATACAAAACCATTAATTCCTCCTCTTGAAGTTCTAACACCCATAGTAGACAAGGTCGTGAGCTTGCAAATTCTCATCTAGCTCCACACTTGACTCGTCTGCAGTACCCACACCCAATTTCCAACCTAGGATTGTTACTCAATTTAGTAATATATAATATGCTTGAAACCCCATATCTGGTTTCAAGCATAAGTTCTAAGCTTGACCCCCTATAAGGCAAACGGAGGTCATGGAATTCCAGTTATCGTCCTAAAGAAATGTGCCCCTGAGCTGTCTCCTGTCCTTTCCAAACTATTGCCTCACTTCTTCCTTCTTTCCTGCTTGTTGGAAGTTCTCCTGTGTACTTCTTGTTTTTAAGAACTCTTGAATGCCCTCTGATCCCTATAATTATCGCCCTATTAAACTTTTACCTCTTCTCTCACACAAGCAATATTCAGTGATGATCGTTGATATGCTAACGGTCATCACTGAATATATATACCAGACTTTTTATAAGAATTGCAAAGTTCGAACTGTCACTCTTGATATCTCGAAAGCATTTGACAGGGTTTACCATGCTGACCTTGTGTGAAAGCACCAGAGCTGCATTATTCCTGGACAATTGTTTAATTTAATCTATTCGTTCCAATCAAATCATGAAATTAAGATAATTTTCATTGAGCAAGCTTCCAGATCATTTCATACAAACGCGGGCATTTCTCGAAGCTCTATCCTAGGTCCTACGCTTTTTCTGATTCTCATCAATGATCTTCCTGATGTACTCAGTTCCCAAGAAGGTATCTATGCAGATGAGACCACCATTTACGCCTGTCTCAATAAGAACTTTGCCAAGTCTGACAAAGTAAACCTGGTTGCTGCATTAAAAAAAAACTCCAATTTGCGATTGAATGGAGTAGGAAATTGCTCGTAAATTTTAATGCTTCCAAATCGGATCTGCCCAATTTTAACCACCATAGAAAAACATTTTTGCTTACCATCAGAATGGATAACACTAGTCTCTTAGAGAATAACGCACTGCGCCTCCTTGGACTCACTCTCTCAAATGGAATGATCACTTTGATTCCATAACTACATCTACTGCTAGGAAGTTTCGTTCATTGCGTCGGGCCAGGAAATTTTTCTCTTCAGAATCCATTTTGCACACTTATAAATCTACCATGTGTCTGAGGATTGAAAACTGTTAAAATATCTGGTCGGGTTCTCCTGCTATCCATCTTGAGGTTCTCTACAAAATTCTAAAATCTACAATAAAATTGATCCTAACTTGGCATCCCGCCTTCAGAAACTTTCTCATCGACGTGATGTGATTTGACTGTCTTTTCTGCAAGTATTTTCATGGCCACCTGCTCTGATGAGCTTTTTCCATCGATCACATGTATTTACACGTGCTACTAAATAAGCATTAACTTTTAACTTTTAACGCGTCAAACTAGTTAAATGTAACCTCCTCTTCTACTCTAATGGTTTCTTTTCTCGCCCATCCCTTTTGTGAAATTCACATTCATTTGCATGCTTCTCTGATAGCAGCAATCTCCAAAAGTTTAAATGCAACGTCAATTGCCATTTTTACCTACTTTATTCCCTCCATCACTTATCTTTTCTTTGACATCCCTGTACCTTGTTTTTTCTCTCAATGTAACACCCCGTGCCTTCCGTGGAGTGAAATGATTATATATATATATATATATATATATATATATATATATATTGAGAGGAAAACTTAACACATAATTGAACGATTATAAATCAAGAATTTATTTCGGTAGTTGTAAAAATTACACACTGTTTGTCAAGCCCCAAAATCATATGTTACATTTAAGTAAGAATATTAAAAAAAATGTTTGCACATAGAGAAAATAAGGTTAGTTGAAGAGTAGATATCTATGCAGTTAAACATTGAAACAATACAGGAAAGAAAGAGAAAGGAGGAAAACTATTTACTTTTTGTTGTAAAGTCGCTATACCCCTTTAGCACTCTAATTCATTAACGGGATAATATACTGAACGTTTCTACAAGTATGTATTTAAACCGTCGTTTATAACAAGTTGCGACAAGCAGATTAATATTCAGTGATTTACTTCGTCGGCTATTCACCATATAGAACTACTTCTCTTTCGCTCGTATGTTTTGTCTTGTTAATCGTTTGTAATTTACTGTTCTGTATTTTTTTATATATCCGTTAGCAGCGGATACCGTGCCGAATAAATATATTAATCATTCATTCTTCTCTGTGTATCATTCACTTCAACGATACAACAGATTGGCAATGACGGATTCGAGAAATCACAAATGAAACAAAATTGGTAACTATAAATTACGACAAATAAATATAAAACACAACCGTAGTAAAATAATACTACAGTCAATGATATCAACAAAGGACGAACGAACATGCAGAAGTATTCATTGGAAGTATAAATTAACAAGAGCTACTCACTTACGTAAAGAGAGATTTTAAAAATTGTATGCTGGAATTTTTTAAACAGCAAGAAATCGTACGCAAACAGGAACTACAAGGAGACTCAGAAAGGTATCGAGAAGAATTCGAACGACAAGAAAAAAGGTTTTCAAAATTACTGGAAATTTTCTCAAGAAAAGAAAATGATCTAGGCAGCTCTAATATTTTTTCAGGATTCCATAATCGATCTATTGGTAAATGTTTATGCAAACCAGATGAACAATTAACAATCGGGGCATATTTTTGGGAGATATTCCAAAAAGACTGTACAACATGGTCGGATAAAAAAATTGTGCGACTATTGCCGGGTGAATTCGGCGCTGTGGTACACGAGAAGTACGCTAATTTTATACTCCCAAGACATCTTGGAAAATTTTTTTTTCCATGAAACCATACAAATATTAACAAAAACATTTGGTGAGCAGAGTTCACTTTTCAATACACGTTGGTGGTGTTTGAATCTTACACTGAAAGAAAGTGAGGACTACACGACTTTTGCCAGTATTGTCAACAGGGAATGTGAAGAATTTAGATTTAATGAAATAACATCAGATATGTTCAAGCACCTAATTTTTGTTTAGGAATTGACCGCACCAAAAAATGCAGAAATAAGATCGAGATTGCTAATGAAATTAGAACAAAACTAAACAAAAATTCTTCAAAATGTTGCGGAAGAGTGTCAACGTATTTTTAATTTAAGTGCAACCACATCAAAAAATTAAAGAACGAGATGTGTTCCATATTCACGCAATCAAGAATAAGCCACAAGGTAGGAAAATTTTCTTTGAAAATTAATCCTTATTTTGGATAGGATCCTTATTTTGGATAGGGTGCATTACATTTATTTAAAAATTGCCCTTTTAAAAAACAAAGAGTGCCACAATTGTAAGGACAAAGAACATAAATTTTCTCATTGTAGAAAAAAAACCTAAAAGTAAAACGAAAAATAATAATGTTGTCCATTGTTCTATTGAAAAAAAAACATTCCAGACAATGAAAATAAAATTTAAATGTTCGAATAAATAATAAAAAAGTCACATTTCAATTAGACACGTGTTCAGACTTTACAATAATAAACGCTGAAACCTGAAAAAGAATCAACAGACCAATATTAATCACTTCTAAAAAAATCGCCGGATAAAGTGACAGGTGGAAAATTAAAATTCTTTGACGAAATTGTCATATGTTTTATTTTTATTTTTTTTTCTCGGGGAAAGAGAAAAAATTTAAAACATTCATCATGGATCGATCGCAAAACCTAACAAGAACCGACTGGATGGAATCGTTCGGGTTGTTCAATGTACCAATAAACACGTTTTGTAAAAATGTAGATAGATCATCAACCAACACCGAAAACTTAAAAAAGAAACACAAATCAAATTTTGCCGAAATGTTTTCAGATGATCTTGGATTTTGCTCAAAGTAAAAGCAAAATTTGAACTAAAATAGAATGCGACACCAATATTTTGACAATTTTGTTGCATTAGAGAATATTGACAAAGAACTTGAACGGTTAGAGAAATTGGGGTAATCGAAAAAGCCTATTATAGTTCCTGGGAAAGCCCAACGGTATATGTAAAAAAGAAAAACAAGATAAGGGTTTGTGCAGATTATTCGAGAGAACTAAACGACTGTTTGAAACAAACTAATTATCCTCTCCTGTCGGCAGACGAAATTTTCGCGAAATTAAATGGAGGTCGGATATTTTCTAAGTTAGATTTATTGGAGGCTTATTTGCAAATACCAGTCGATGAAAAATGTGCTGGAATACTAACTATGAACACACACACACACACACACACACACACACACACACACACACACACACACACACACACACACACAATTTGTTGTGCAAATTTAACATACTACCTTTTGGAATAAAGGTAGCTCCAGCAATATTCCAGCAGGTGATAGGCACTATGCAGAGTGGACTAGATTTTGCAATTGCATATCTCGATCATATATATTTATAAAAACTAAAACCCGAGAAAAACATGCAAGGCATGTAAAGGAAGTTTTCAAAAAATATAAGCGTTTGGACTTAAGCTGAGTCTTGAAAAATGCGAATTTTTCTTACAAAAACTCAAATATTTGGGATAGATTCTAGACGAGAAAGGTACAAGACCTGATCCTACCTGTGCGAACGCAATAAAAACATGTCTACTCCAACAAATGCATTATCCCTACAATCATTTTTAACTAGAGAAAATTATTACAGCAATTACATTTCAAATATGCACACATTAAGAGCACCATTAAACAAACTCCCTAAAAAAGACGTAATTTGGAACTGGTCGGTCAATTGTCAAAAGGCTATCGTTAAATTAAAAACAGCATTAATGTGGACTTAACTCTCACACACGACGACCATAATAAGGAGATTTATGTTACAAGCGATGATAGCAATCTGGGTTTTTGGGTCTTACTCTCACACAAAGAAAAAGATGGTCAGTTAAAGACCGTACATAATGTTTCCGGCAGAAACTAATTATTCACAAACTGAAAAAGAGGGGTTAGGACTGATATTTGATGTTAAGAAATTCCACAAATACATACAAGGAAGACGGTTCACCCTTCAAACAGACCACCACCCACTATACTCTATATTCGGCTCAAGAAAAGGAATTCTACACATTCATCTAATCGCCTACAAAAATTGGAAATCGTCTTGTTCACTATTCAAAATGGGGTTTTTACCATCTAAGAAAATAGCACAAACTGATGGTTTGTTTAAGTTAATTTAAAAAAATAAGAGATCCATTACAGGAAACAGTTATTGCTTCACTGATTCCCGAAATTAATATTAAAAACATTCTGTATAACACAATAAAAGAGGTACGAGTCACGTTGTAAGAAATAAGGTACAAAGCAAAATTTGATAAATTCATTACAGAGAAAAAGAATGAGGTAATGGACCAGAACAAAAATAATGGAGATAATATTTTCGCTATGTAATTGCTATGTAGAGATCGTGTGGTAATACCAGCAGTTTTAACAAGGAAAATCTTGAGGGATTTTCATACCGGATATCCATGAATATTAAGAATGTAAGCTCTCATGAGGAGTTACGTCTATTGATATGACATGGACAAAGAAATTAAAAATCTTGCAAAAACTTGCAAAAACTGTTCGTTGACAGCAGAGGTACCACCTGTGAAATTCAGTCCTTGGCCAAAGACGGATAAACCATGGTCAAGACTACACATTGACTATGCCGGTCTAATAACGGGGGCTCTTTACTTTATTGTAGTTGACAGCTTCACCAAGTGGCTAGATACTTTTAAATATAAAACACTAACTAGAAGAGTTACGATGTATTTTTTTGCACGAATTATTCGCTAGATTCGGCGTGCCAAAGACTATGGTGTCCGACAACGGTACACAATTTTCCTCAAAAGATTTTGAAACAGTAGCTACTCACCGCTATTTACGCATCATTCTTTAGCAATGAATTGAACACTTTTAGCTTCTGGTGTTTGTCTACATTATGTATATAACATGCTTCCGATAGCTTAGAGGTAGACTCTCCGACTGATGTCGGGTTTCAATTCTGGCTGGATGCAATTGGATATCTAACCGTACTAATAATCTGTAATAGAGTGGAACAGGACTGTAAATATACACATACACACACACACACACATATGTGTGTCTGTGTGTGTGTATGTGTATATTTAGGTAACATATCTTCATTCAAACATGTTTCATGCAATAATATAGACATATGTCCATTTATTTTTATATTAATCCTTTCTAGTTCTCTAATCAATTTCTTGAAGTTAAGGTGACATTCATCAAGGAAGGAACCGTACTTTTTCCTTCCCAAGTACTTTTGAATTAGGAACTTATTGCATCTGTGGTTGTAAATTATTGTAACTGTGGTTGTTGTGAAGGTGAACGCATTCTGTTATAATTATTTTTATATTTCAAATTAATCCGTCGTAGCTACGAAATGTTTTGCAAAACAAGCCTCCTATTATAAGGGAGCTAAGTAGAAATTAATAGAAATGCAAAATGCTTTTTAAATGCACTTAAATATAGGATTATTATAAAGATAAATAAACATGATATATCTACATTATTCAGTTAAATATCTTTGAATATATGTATGTGCGTGTGTGTCGTATCCCAAAAATTTAAAAATATATATTTACTTTAACGGTTAATGGTCCACTTGACTTTCATTTCTTTTTCAGAATTTACCTATTATAAATATGACAACCGAACAAAGAAAATTCATCTTAAGTGGCTAATGAAAGTTTACAAATGCAGTTGAGGCAGAAAGAATGCGGAAGCTAGTTTCAAACACATCTACCTACACTATTTGCCATCAATCAAATTTGAGATAGGTTTAAAGCAGATGGAACTGCCCGAAATGTACACAAGAAACATTCCCGTGGGCTGTAGACAAAGACGACTCCAACAAAGTAAAAAAAGCAGAAGTTGCATCATAAAGCCAGACACCCAAAAATTCTTTACTGCTTTGCAACAGGAATTTTAGAACCATTTTCCCATGCTATTTTGAACCGAAGTCATTGGAAACGTTCATTACTAGAATTGTCTCTGTTTTTATTATAAATGATCCGGACCAAAGTGTGTAGTTTTGACAGTGTTATTTTGCAATATATGTAGAAGAGACCCATAGTCCAACAAAGATGTTTTGGACTAATGAAGCTACATTTAAATTAAATAGCTCAATTAACCGCATCAACTGCACCTTCTGAGAATCAGTAATACTATACAATTTTAACAGGAGTTACAATGGAGGGCGGCATATCGTCAAAGTGATTAATTTGACTATTCGTTTTTTATGGCAATGTGAATTGTCCCATTTACTTTAACTTGCTGTGACATTTACTTGCATTAAAGAGGACTTTCTGGATGATGACTTTTATTTCCAGTAAGATTAGGCAATCATCTCTAACATCATGATATAAGATCCTACATTGATTATATTCTACCAAACAAGTGAATTGGATAATGAGGTTCAGAATAATACACTCCGCGCTCACCAGATCTCATTTTTTTTTATAGTGAAAAATTTGACAAATTGATGGCATCTATTGGTCGAGAATTCACACAAATTGTGAATGAAATGTTTCTTGTTTTTTTGCATTTCTATTTATATTATAAGATTATCTATGCAATTAAAATTATCTGTGAAATTCTATTCGTATTTATAAAATTATCTGTCCAATTGTATTAGCAATATAAAATTATATATATACATTCTATTTGCATTATAAAAATATTTGTACAATTCTATTCGTATTATAAAATTATCTATGAAATTGTATTCACATTATAAAATTATTTGTTCAAATCTATTTGCATGATAAAATTATATATACAATTGCATTCGTATTATAAATTTAACTGTGCAATTCTATTCACATTATAAAATTCTCTGTGCAATTCTATTTGTATTAAAAATTATCTATGAAACTCTATTCGCAGTATGAAATTATCTATGCAATTCTATACACATTATAAAATTGTCTATGGAATATTTTTCGCATTATAACACTATCTGTGCAATTCTATTTGCATTATAAGATTATCTATGCAATTCAATTCGCATTATAAAATTGTCTGTGCAATTCTATTCGCATTATAAAATGATCTATGCAATTCTATTGGCAGTATGAAATTATCTATGCAATTCTATTTACATTATAACATTATCTATGAAATACTTTTCGCATTATAAAATTATCTGTACAATTCTATTCGCATTATAAAATTATCTATGCAATTCTATTTTCATTATAAAATTATATGTGCAATGCTATTCGCATTATAAAATTATCTGTGCAATTCTATTCGGATTATAAAATTATCTATGTAATACTCTTCGCATTCTAGAACTACGTATGCAATTCGATTCGCATTATAAAATTATTTGTGCAATTCTATTCGCATTATAAAATTATCTATGAAATACTCTTCGCATTATAAAATTATCTATGCAATTCTATTTTCATTATAAAATTATATGTGTAATTCTATTCGCATTAAAAATTATATATGCAATTCTATTCGCATTATAAAAATATCTGTTATACTTTTCGCATTATAGAATTATGTATGCAATTTGATTCTCTTTATAAAATTATTTGTGCAATTCTATCCGCATTAGAAAATTATTTATGAAATACTGTTTGCATTATAGAATTACGTGTGCAATTCTATTCGAATTATAAAATTATGTATGCAATTTTATTTGCATTATAAAATTTAATAGAAACTTCAAACAGGATAACTCTCCTGGCCAAGAACAGGTATCTAGTCTATAATTTTTATTAAATTTTAAAATCTAAAGCGTTTTGATGAATACTGGTTTTATAATCATTCAAAGCAGAAATTTGAAATGATAGCCTGTATATATACAAGTATGTGCCAAAAAATATACCTAAAATCTGATAAAATTACCAAAAACCAAATATTTTTGTAAGTATTTCTTGCTGAGATATGAGCATCTCATCGTATATTTGTAGGCCCAACTTTTTGTAGCCTTGTACTCTTAAGTTTGGAGTAGAAGGATAAATTGGAATAAAAGAACAGATTTAAAAAATATCTCAAAATTCATTTATTTTTGGAACAAAAAAGGCGAAAGTCGGAATAAGCAAAGAGAATGTAAAAAAAGTGAGAAATAAACGGGGTGTAGGTCAATTGTGGTAGACTAAAACAATATTACAAATTTAAGTAACCGTGCATACCTGCCTAGTCAGAACGCAAGTGTACGGATACATATACGCGCAGCATATAAATATATACGCGTAGAAAGTGACGCCTTGTAGAATGGTAATTATCAAGGAAATCTCTCAAGAAATTAATAGTGAAATTAGTTCGGTCCTCATTGTACGCTTTTTATTTGTGTCGTTAGGCCAAACTAATTTTCTAATACCCTGTTCCTTGAGCGATCATGACTCACCTCAAGTTCCAGTTTTTTATTATATATGTGAATTGCTATGCATTATTTGGAAATAAAGTATAATGGTTTCCCGTTGCCTTCTCCGCTGGTTTTCATTTCCGTGTTCTTCTTCTTTGAGATCACTTAAGGCTAGAGAGCCCAATCTACTCTGTCATTTAACCAACCGCAGGGGTTGTTAGGGAAGAAACAGATTCATACCTTACCAAAGAGACTTAGTGCAAAAGTGAACAAAATAGACTAACCCGGTGAACTCGGTTGACCGATTTCACTTTCTGAACCAATATCCGTTACAATACTCACACAAATTAAGCTTACGAAATATAAATATATACATGTGTATATCTATAAACATGTGTATTGATTACGTTATTGATAAAATCGATAGTTCCTGAGACTGCCATTCAAAACTAAGTTTGATTATATCTTGACAAATGTCCATTTCAAGAGATTTTTCGTCTTTGATGTACCTGCATTCCTTTATGACTTGGGCGATCATAGGTTTCTACAACATCTTACCGTTCGTATCTCAAAGTAACATTCGCCTGTTTACTATTCCACCCAGTTCTACAATCCCTTTCAGGTTGTTCCATGTTTTGTGTATAGAAAGAAGTAATTAACTTGACACAGTTTTCCATATGTTCTCAAGTTCAGCACAATCGTTTTTAAAAATGCCTGACTTTCATAATTTCTATCTTTCGTTGGAGGTGCGAATGGTGTAAAGGTTATCAGCGAAGAAAGTAAAATCAACATGCTGGGTTTCATTTCTGGTTTCGTTCATTTCATCTTGGATAAAAAGCACGATTGTACTTTCTTTTAGCTATGGGTAAATAGAAGAGGAGATTAGGCTGCCTTGAGTTAGCAACCAATCAAGGGGAAGGAAAACTCAATTCTAAACAATCATATAGAGGGATAGGCTCAGTCAGGTTATCTTGCTGCAGTCACATCACTACTGCTATGGCTACTGTACAGGTGGTGCTCCTACTAGGTTAATGGTTATGGGACTCGTGGTGTCATCTTCCAAGATTGGAATCAACACTGTGCTTTTTTAGGGTAGGATAGGAAATAAATTGATTGATTGATTGATTGACTTTTTGTTTTTTTACGGCTCAACCTTTTAAAACTTATTTAAAACCAGAAAATATTTTCACATTGTAAGAAAGTTTTAGAGATAATACTGACTTACTGATACAAGTCCTACTAATCAACCCATAAGCTGGAGTGAAAAGAAGTGAATTCTTTCTTTTCTAAAGTTTATTTCCACGTAACTGAATGTAACGACCTCGACTGAAATTGGAACTTGGCTCTTTTATTTACAATTCATATCCGTTATCATTTACACTCCACCACATACCAGTTTACAGCATCTTGTATTCTTCAGCTTACAATACCTTGCATTCCCAAAAGATCGCCAAGATATTGCTTAAATTCGGTGATCGTACCGGAACCGGTTTTTCTACCTGATATAGCCGTCAGTTCAAAAATAAATTGAACCGTATATGTTTCTGTTACGCTAACAGTATATGATCAATAGATACGTACTGTCGACTGCGGCAAAAGTCAGTGATACATGTAAATTTTTTAATATATCCACATTATTATATGCCGCTGCTACATTAAATGTGTTTAATATTTATTTACCCTCTTATGAAAGCAAATAAATATTATCTCTCTCTTGTTTTCGAGCAGTTCAGTACACAAAAACAGATGTGCCTACTGCCATTGCAATAAGTGGATTCGTCAATTTTTATCTCTGTTGAAACGTATATGTGTGAAGCTCTTTTTAAAACTGCCCTTGAATTATATTTGCTTTGAAGAGCTCTCTTCTCTAAGACCAAACGAAACCTTGTAAAATCATGCGAACATATATAAATCTAGAAACATCAGTAATTTTATAAATATGTGCAATAATAAGTTTTATATCTCTACCAAACTTTTATATCTTCTGCCAAGCTGAAGTGTTTATACTAATATGATTAATTAGACAGCTAAACTCTTGATGAAATAGGATATACTGTCCCACTCTGAATGCCTGGAATTATATGCGCGTGTTATAACGTTGCTTTAGTGATCAAGGTGGACAAGAACTTAAAAGTATTAAATATATCTTTCTTGAATAAACACAGCAATGGTTGTTGGTGAGGCGAAATGAATAAATTCACCAAAGAAAATAAGCGACTTCCGATGCCTTAATTTTTAAAGACTCAGTAGAAAAATATGCAGAGTTTAGATTTCCAGTTGGGGGCCCAAACCAAAAATGGGGAAAAAATCTGAATTTGGGGTTTGGTATCTTATTAAGAAATTAAAAATGAGAAGGACGAAAGAGTCCATCTCCACGATACGGCCTAAATATTTTCCTATTTCTCTGGACTTTGTTATGATTGAAACATAAAAATGATGAAAGCTATTTGGAAATTAGGCTCCACGGTCGGAAAGAACTGGGAAAGAGATTAAGAAAGAAAAATGCTTTGGACAAGACACGGGTCATTGGGAAACTGTGGCAGAAAATGAGTGCGATAACCCATCTGGTAAAAGTGTTTTCATGAGACACGTTTTGGATAACCGAATTTCTTTAAGTTTGAGCGGCTATTTAGGTTTTCAACGCCCAGATTTTTACATTGAATTCAGTTGATTATATACTTGTAAAATCTGCGATATTTAAATGAAAATGTGAGGCATACAAATACAATTCATTATCTTGAGCGCTTTGCTAACTATTGGGAAAACTAAACAAACTGAGTTGTTTCTAAACGAATAAAGACAATTTAAGTAGAAAATAAATCTCTTCATGATTCGAGCGTCGATAGAAAAATGAATATGAGGGAAATATTTTTTATTAACAAAAGTATAGATTGTTGCACTTATTGTATGTGGAAGCCAAGGTCGAACTTGGAGGAGACTCGATCGGGCAATTGATTGATTAATTTTGCTTAGCGGCATATCAACACCTCTATGGGTCATTTTATGTCGAAATCTAAATAGTTTATACGCATTCTTATTTTATTTAGTTAATAATTATTTTAGCGATACATGTCTTACTAATTAACCTACGGATGGGGAGTGAAAATGTGGCTTAATACCTTTCTCAAGGATATTTGCATGTAAGTGAATATAAAGAACCCAACTGGAATTGGAACCTGGACCTCCGATTAATAATTCTGAGACATTATTCATTACACCACCCGAACATTCATCACCTCGTATTCCTAATCGGTCACCCATGTAGGTACTAACCAGTTTTAACGTTGCTTAATTTGAGTGATCGTATGGAGACCTCAGGCAATTGAGAAGCTAATTGTAAATTACAGATTTGAAACATATTTAAGTTAAAAATAATGTAAAAAAATTGTGTAGCACCAGTAACACTCGTTTGCTAATTGGGTGGTGTGAACACATTTGCTATTTCTCTCATATTTTTTTTTTAAATATCTTAATTTATTAAATAAGTACCAACAATATTATTAAAATAAAATTTAAAAAATCGTTGACTTTTGAAACATTTTTAAAGTCGATATGTTTTACATCGAAAAATAAACTAATCATACTATAATTCAAATTATTTTTTATAAATTCTTTTTATTAGACCTCTCCGTTTTGACTGTAAAAAAAGACGGAAAAAAAGGATATGTCAGAGTCATTGTCGGTTTCAAAGAAAGAAAGAAAGAAAGAAAGAATGGCAAGAAAGATTGAAAATAAACTAAGAAAGAAAGAAAAATAATTGAAAGAAAGAAAGAAAGAAAAAGAAATACTTGAAAGAAAGAAAGGAAGAAAGACAGACAGAAAGAAAGAAAGAAACTAACAAACAAACAAAGAGAAAAAGAAAGAAAAAGAAGGAAAGGCATACAAAGAAAGGAAGAAATAATGGAAAGATTGAAAAGAAAGAAAGAAAGAAAAGGAAAAAGGAAGAAAAAAAGGAAAAGCAAGCAAAGAAAGATTGAAAATGAAGAAAGAAAGAAAGAAAGAAAGAAAGAAAGAAGAAATACTTGAAAGAAACAAACAAACAAATAAATAAAGGAAAAAAGAAGGAAAAGGAAGGAAAGGCATGCAAAGAAAGGAAGAAATAAAGGAAAGATTGAAAAGAAAGAAAGAAAGAAAGAAAGAAAGAAAAAAGTGAAGATAGAAAGAAAGGAAATATTGAGAAATCTCATCAGGTGCTTAACTTTTCCTTGAAATGGAAATAAAGAAGAAACAAGAAAGAAATTAAAAGGAATGGAAGTGAAAGGAAAGAAAGAAAAAAGTTGTAAAATATATTGTTCAAATGATTAAGCTAAAATATACAACAGTGGAATTCCCAAGAAAATTTTAGTCTTAGAAATAGCAAAGAACGCATTTAGTAATTTAATTAAGAATAATTACTCAAAAAAAGTTTAAAACAGGAAAACTATGAAGTTTTCACAGGTACTGCTAGTGATAACTATTTCGAATTTTTGTTCTTTAATTTTTCTATTTTAAATGTAGATCTGTGGTTGAACCACCTTTTAAAGGTGTCTTTGGTTGAGCCTAAATATATTTTGTTTTGTCCATTTGGGTCATTTTGTGTTGCAGAGACCTTGAAGTGGACATTTATTTTTGTCCCTGCATATATATATATATATATATATATATATATATATATATATATATGCATCGCTTATTCACTAATGAATTAGAGCACTCTGGCTATTGGGCGTGTATAATGATAATATACGCGCTAAAAAGTCACCCGACCTTCTACCGGGCGCCCATAGTCCAGAGGTAGAATCGCCGACTGATAACAATTCTTGGTCGGGTTTCAATCCTGGGTTAAAGCAATCGGTTTCGCTGTATCACCGATTGCTTTAACCCAGGATTGAAACCCGACCGAATTGTTATCATAATATCGAATATATATATATATATATATATATATATTTGGCCCTGCATATATATATATGGGTAGCTTTTGAAAGCTATCACAATGCGTTTAGTAAAATAAAGGAAGACAAAGAAGGTTTTGGGTATTACCTATTTATTAATCATTAATATTTCGAGATCATAGACTCATCTTCAAAATATTAGGAGAGCTTAATTTCACGTCTGCTCGTGGTCCGTGCCTTTCATTGGATGGTCATCTTTCGCTGCTACTGCTGCCGTTAATTGTAGTGTGTGTGCGTGTGTGTGTGTTGGGGGCTGTATGTGTGTGTGCGTGTATGTGTATTTGTGTGTGTCTGCGTGTTTATAGTTTATATATGTGCGCGTTGAACGATAGCAGGATTTGCCGTTTTCGCATCTCTGTTAAAGTGATAATGGGAGCCATTTTATGATCTGATGTTAGATCTGTCTGCTTTAATTGGAGGCCTGTTTATTGCTATATGTTTTGTTTTAACTGTCATTCAGTATTCGTTCACGCGCGCGCGCGCGCGTGTGTGTGTGTGTGTGTGTATGTGTGTGTGTGTGTGTGTGTGTGTAAGAATGGGTAAGAGAAGGACAAATACATTGGTGTAAAGAAAGCCGCGTGAGAGCAAATTGTAAAGTCAGAAAACGGATGGGAGTCAAGGACGCAAATGACAGATGACGTTGCATTTAAACTCTTGGAGGTTGTATCCATCAGGGAAACAAGAATACGGAAGTGAGTTCCACAGACAGGAAACGCGAGAAAAGAAACTGTTAGAGTAAAAGTTGTGGTTACACTTGATTGTTTTCACATTAAAAGTATGCGACCTTGTTGCCAGTCTAGTAGCTCGATTAAATTCGCTTAAGTGGGCACCAAGATCGTCGGAGCAGACCCCCACGTTCATATGATAGGGTCTGAAAGCATTCCCGTTCAATACAAACTTCATTACGCGATTCGATAGAAACGATTTGATTAAGTCAAAAAAGTGTCCAGGTATACCTTAACCCTGTAGCATGAGCAGAAGGTCAGTGAGCCAGACCTTTTCGGATGCTCAACAGCTCTAGCTCCGCCGTTCTTACCAAGAGCCTGATATATGTACTCAGTGATGGTCGTTAGCAACCAGCGAGAAGGTAATGTAGATGTAGACGTCGCTCCCTTGAGCCTCAGTTCTATGTGGGAAGTGGGGTGCGGATATTCCAGACGAATTAAGTGGCAAGTTGGAGAAGAATCTGCGAGCAAAGCACTCAGACTTAAAGAAGGAATGGAAGGTTTGCAACTGTTTAGCACACTTTTGCAGATCCGCCAGTAGTCTTTCGGGCCAAACTTGCGCGCTGTATTATATTGTCGGCAAACAACAAGTTAGCTTCATTGAGGATCCTCTTACGCTGGCATCGATGCTTTCATCCCTGCCAGGAATTTCCACCTTAAACCCCATTCGCCTCCTCTGGTTCTCTCCTGACTATTCGGTCATAACCCACAGAAATCACTACTTCCGGCTTTACCGGAGCCACGCATCTGACCATAATAGGCGCTTATTTGCCTCTGCTCACAAGTTCAAAGTCAGCATGAATTTGCTCTGTTAAAGAGACAAATTCTTCATACCTATCAACGCTTTATTTACACCCCGATATCGAGCACTTTACGATAAAATATGCGCTTGCTAAAATATATATTATCAGTAAAACCACTGAAAAAAAAACAACCTTGGCGCTAAACATTATCCCATTTAATATATATATTTTTTTTTTTAATCGTATCACCCCGAGCAAGGCGGTAACGCCACTGATGTGCAGGGGGCTACGTAATAGTGAAAAGATTGGAAAAGATAAAGCCATCGGTTTTTATTATAATGAGAGGATAACCAGGATATTGCTTAATCTATAGATAATTTTGGGGTTAATTCGTTTTTTACAATTTATCAACCCTTGGCAGGCTATTTAAAGTCAGAAAATAATTTTAGGTTGTAAGAATGTTTTTAGTGATAATAATATTTAGTAATACAAATCTTACTAATTAAACCATGCATGAGAGGAGAATGGTATTTGCGTGTAAGTGAATGTAACGACCTCGACTCTTCGATTAAGCATTCCGAACTATTATCCATTACATCAACAGCATATCTAAGCTTACAGCAGATGGTATTCATATGCGATTATGTATCTAGGTACTGATCAGGCTCGCCGTTGCTTAACTTTGGTGTTTCAACATGATTTTCTGTAAGAATAATATATAAAGAAGGATGTGCTTAGGTTTTATGTAAATACTACGCTGTTTTATATAAAGGACTTGTGTATCTGCAGTTTTAGTATCCATAGTGGGTTGGGTAACGTTCCTAGATGAAATGATTCCTCGAGCGCTTAAATAAATTTTTGCAGACATTACACAGACATTGCTCGAAAACACAAGATTCCTTTCCTACTCACAGGTGTGTGCATACTCACGAGATGTTTTCTTTGTGTTTTTCATTCTTTTACTAGCTAAAAATATAAAGACTATTTTGTTGTTTGGGAAATCGGCGTTCCTTTTTTGTTTGTTTGTTTGTTGTCACTCTTTCGTATGAAGTGTACTATTTAGTTTCTTAATAGCTTTTTGCATTATAAATAAAATTATGAAATAAAGGTAAGATAATTGCCCTCAGCCGCACTGGGCTATCTACCACTACTAAACCCCGTGGATAAATATTTATCGGCGAATTTACATTGCCCCGCGGGGAGTAGCAACAAATCTGGGGAGCAAATTGTTGGCATTAAAAGATACAGAAAAGATAGCTTGAATAATAATTAACAAGTGTATGAATACACTGAGTTTTATTTTTGAAATACAGCAGAACTACATCTGCTTGAAATCAAAAAGCTCGCGGCAAAAGATGAATCGCCTAACTGAATGCACGGATTTGTTAAGCCTACCCTTGGGACATTGGGCAAATAAAAGCAAAGGGTGGAATATAGGCGTCAGATTTGCCTTACTTGTAAATAAATTGAACGATTATGGTCGGATTAATGAACTCGTAATAATTTGCTGAATTTTAGTCTGACATTTTTATTGTAAAATGGTCGGTCACTGGGATTAATAGAGAAATATTAGATTAAATGCATTAGCAGGGAGAATATTATAACGTAACCGAAAATATATTTTTATGGGTCAAGGTTGAATGACAGAATTTCTATAAGTTTGAGCCGTTATTTATGTTTTTCACGCCCAGTTTTTGCACACTGAATTTAATTGACTATGTGCTTATAAAATCTTCGATAGCTAAATGCAAATGTGAGATTTACGAATAAAATTCATTGGCTTTGGCATTCTGCTAACTATGAGGAAAACTAAAAAAAACAAAAAAAACAAGGATAATTAAGCTTTTGTTAAATGAATAAAGAGAATTTAAGAGGAAAATAAATCTCTTCATGATTCGAATGTCGATAAGGAGAAAAAGAAAGTGAG
Organism: Ascarosepion bandense; assembly: GCA_037127315.1. Lineage (NCBI taxonomy): Eukaryota > Metazoa > Mollusca > Cephalopoda > Sepiida > Sepiidae > Ascarosepion > Ascarosepion bandense. The sequence continues at coordinate 399,242 of JBBBDQ010000768.1, forward strand.
GCAAAAACGAAATTAACAATTGCCGCAGGTACTGTATGTGGAATCCAAGGTCGAATTTGTAGAAGACCCGATCGAGTAATTGATTAGTTGGGTGGCGGATTTTTCTTATCGGCATACCAACACCACTATGAGTTATCTTATGCCGAATTCTAAATATTATGTACACAATTTATTTTTATTGAGATAATAATTGTTTTAGCGATACATATCTCACGAATGATCCCATAGGTGGGATTTGAAGAAGAAGATTCATACCTTTCCTAAAGGTATTTGTACGTAAGTGAATATAACGAACCCAACTGGAATTGGAACTCGGCTTCCAATTATGATAGAATAAAGAAAGAAAAACAAATGGGAAACGTATCTCAATTTAGCATGTTTTACTTTTATTACAGCTTCTTCAGAGACCGAAAGAAAAAATGAAAAACAGAGACACAGTATACTGGCATGTTTTAATTTGGGGTTCTTATTGATCACAGACGTTTCACATACATTACAATAGATAATTTCGGAATGTATGTGTGTGAAATATTTTGGATGTTAAAGTGTATAATAGTCTGTGTGTATGCTTGTATCCCTATTTCTACCCACCGAATAACATATTTCAGCATGTGTTGTAGAGTAGTTAACACACCTGCAGCACTCTCAATGATGGAATGGCCCATGGCTGAAATGGTCTATTTAAGTAAAGAAATATGGCGCGTAATATTCAAGTTTCATTCACGTAAGATTCAGACTTCGGCGACAATTGCAATCTAAAACCCTCCTCTCTGTGTTCTAAGTTCTGTCTTGTCTGTTATTGTAACTATTGTACTGTTCTGTGTATATCCGTTTAGCACCAGATACCACAGCACATTTTTTGTGCATTGTATCCGCCTCGGCGACACGACAGCATGTACACCTGATTAATCATGACAAATTTATCACAGAGCGAGAAGAAATACCGAAACTATAGTATCTATTTTGTAGCCGGCTTTAACTCGTGTCCAAGAATATAATTTCTTTTCTGATCGTTTCCTTTATGATGATAGTGTTGATAACTGCATTTACCGTAAACGTACAAGTTCAGGACTAGAAGCTTCCAGATTTCCCTGCTCCCGTTTTTCATTCCCTATCGCCATTTGGTTTTATAAGAATTGGTTGGAGATGAAAGAAAATCACAGTAGAAGAAAGTGTCGATGGCGTGAATTTGTTTAAGGTGAACCGCAACTTGCCAGGAAGTGACCGACACACTTGATTTTATAACCTTTCTCTGCGGCACATAAAGAATGAGACATGCAGTACCCAGTTCATATAGCCGCAACAAACTTCCATTGACTCTTATAATTTCGAATGATGCCCGTCATGCGCAGCCATCTTCATCCGTTGGCTCAGCCTTTGAGATCTGTGGTAACTATTTAGAATGTAATAATTAGAAAAGAAGTTAGAGTTCACAAATGCACTGAAAAATAAGCTTATTGAAGCCGGAAATCGTCACTAATCGTTCCGAATTCAGCTGTTGTTAGGTTAATGTATTTGTTCGTCCATATTTGACACCGTTACGTACTGTAAGTATTATTACTATATCAAGCGATAATACCCAGTATATTTCTTCTCACCCATCTGCCCATATATTTGTGTTTGGCGATTTTAACGCCCACCACACCAAGTGGCTTGAAAACTCAGCCACCGACCTTGCTGGGATCCGCACCATGCACTTTTCAATAGCCCAAGCTCTAACGCAAGTGGTGGACTTCCCCACGCGTTTCTCTAAAAACCCTAACGGAAGGGACTCTTTACTCGACCTTTGTTTTACCTCCATCCCAGACTCCTGCACTACCAGGCAACTCTGCCCCCTCGGAAACTCTGACCACGCCGCAGTCTCCGTAAACATATCAATCCGCACTAACTCTACCCATGAAAACCCGACCAGCAGAATATCATACTGCTACCAAAGAGCCGACTGGGACTTGTTCAGGGACTTCCTCTGCGACGTCCCCTGGAACAACGTCTTTGATCTTCCTGTCGAAGACTGTGCCTCCGAAGTCTCCTCTTGGGTTAAGGCTGGCATCGATGCTTTTATCCCTGCCAGAAAATTCCAACTAAAACCAAATTCGTCCCCCTGGTTCTCACCCGTTTGCTCGGCCGCTATTGCCCACCGAAGCCATTTCTTCCGGCTCTATCGAAGCTGCTCGTCGAACCAAAACAGGCGCCTTTTCACCTCAGCACGGAACAAGTGTAAAAAAGTACTGAACGAAGCCAAGAGGGCGTTTGCTACCAGAATTAGGCAACGCATAGCATCCTCTAAGTTTGGCTCCAAAGATTACTGGCGTCTCTGCAAAAGCGTGCTCAGCAGGAACAAGACTTCAATACCCCCACTAATCAATGAATTTGAAGTTCTCACCTCCCCAGCCGACAAGGCTGAATGCTTTGCCCGTAGATTCTCCACCAATTCAACACTGGACTCGTTAGGAATACCTACACCAGACTTCCCACCCAGAACTAAGGCTCAACTAAATAACGTCCACATTACACCCTCGCTGATCGCCAAGATAATTGCGCAACTTGACCCACACAAAGCGAGCGGCGGTGACGGAATCCCAGTCATAGTACTGAAGAAATGTGCCCCAGAACTCTCCTCTGTCCTCTCTAAACTCTATAACCTCTGCCTATCTGCTTCCTGATTTCCTGCCTGTTGGAAGTCCTCCTGCGTAGTACCTATATTTAAGAATTCTGGCGAACCCTCAGACCCCGCCAATTACCGTCCTATTAGTCTCCTTCCAATCCTTGGCAAAGTTTTCGAAGCCAATATCAACGCCGAGGTGATTCAGCATCTTATGGCCAACGGGCTTCTCTCTGACAAACAGTATGGGTTTCGCTTCACCAGGTCTACTGCTGATATGCTAACGACCATTACCGAGTACATATACCAGGCACTTGACAAGAATGGTGAAGCCCGAACCGTTGCCTTGGATATCTCCAAAGCATTCGACAGGGTCTGGCATGCTGGCCTCTTGTGCAAACTGCGGAGCTATGGGATAAATGGACATCTGTTTGACCTCATCCAGTTTTTCCTCTCTAACCGCACATTGAAGGTGGTATTAAATGGGTATGCCTCCCAAAACTACCAGACGAACGCGGGCGTCCCTCAAGGTTCTATCCTAGGTCCCATGCTCTTTCTGATCTACATTAATGATCTCCCCGACACCATTAGATCCCAAGTTGGCATGTATGCCGACGACACAACAATCTACTCCCGCATCGATCAGAAACCAGGTCTGGACGACAAAATGAACCTCGCTGCCGTACTTGAAAGGGACCTCCAATCCGTAGTGACCTGGGGTAGGGAATGGTTGGTAAATTTCAATGCCTCCAAAACAAAGCTGTTATCAACTAATCACCATAGACAATCGCATCTACCTCCCATTAGCATGGGACAGGCTAGCCTCCCAGAGAGTAAAATACTACGCCTCCTTGGCCTTACACTCTCGGCGGACCTCAAATGGAATGACTATATTGAATCCATTGCCAAATCTGCTGCTATGAAAGTGGGCTCCCTGTGCAGGGCCCGGAAATTTTTCCCACCTGAATCTATTCTGCACATATACAAATCTACCATCCGCCCGTGTATTGAATATTGCTGCCATATCTGGTCGGGTGCCCCTGCTGCTCTCCTTGGGCTTCTTGACAAAATACAAAGGAGGATCTGTAACGTGGTTGATACTGACTTGGCAGACCGGCTGCAGCCGCTCTCACACCGGCGTGATGTGGCTTCCCTGTGCCTCTTCTACAAGTACTTTCATGGCTTCTGCTCCGATGAGCTTAAATCACTGGTGCCGCCTAAGCACGAATTTACACGAGATACTAGATTAGCAACTAGGTCCCACCCTTTTACAGTTAAACAAATAAGATGTAACCGTAAATTCTACTCCAACAGCTTCCATTCTCGCGCTTCCCGCCTGTGGAACTCCCTTCCACAAGTCTGCTTTCCCGACAGTTACAATCTCCAGGTGTTTAAATGTAGGGTCAATAGACACCTCCTATCACACTAACCCCCAACTATTCTCACAACACTCTCATCTACCCAACCCCCATTCTCGGTATCCTTACCCGCCTATCACCCACCCTCTGTCATTTCCTATATTTAATCAGCCTTTCTCCACTCTACGTAGCCCCCTGCGCAGTAGTGGCAGTGACATGCCTTGCTCGGGGTGAAACGCTTATAAAAAAAAATTTTTTTTAAAAATACTAACGAAAGCATAATATACAGTAGTATTTTTCTTAAAATGTCTGCCACAAACGTTGCTCCTTAATGACCAGTAATTTAAGATAGAAGGAAGGAAGGAAGGAAGGAAGGAAGGAAGGAAGGAAGGAAGGTGTTACTTGAGAAAGAGTTACTGTAGCAAGAATTTTGTTTCCGATTAATACCGCAAGATCTGGCAACTCGAATTCAGTCACTTTCCGACCACCGCAGGTTGCTACTCTGTGTCTTTTCTAAAAATACTTTTATGCTAATTTTTCGGATGAGCTCTTTGCTATGGTGTATTTTGAATTTAAGCGCAATGCTAGACTGGCGTCAAGATCTCATCCATTTACAGTTGAACTGGCTAGATATATCCCGATATTCGAAACTAATAGTTTCTTTTTCTCGCATTTCTCTTTTGTGGAGCTCTCTTCCGGTTCATTGCTTTTCAGCCAATTTTAATCTTCAAAAATTTAAATGCAATATCAATCATATTACTTTTTCTTCTTCCCGATCATTGTGAATGTTTCTGTTTCTAATTCTTTCACACTCTGTAACTCCTTGTGCAAATAGTGGTTTTACTTCTTTGCATTAAGTGATGCCGATTAAAAATGAATCCCGACTATATAAATAGCTTTTATCAAAACGTTGTTAATTTAATTGTAAAACGCTGAACTTGTTTTACTTTAAAGGTTTCAGAATCGGATTAAACTGGGGAGCTGTAGCTCATTCCGGCCCCTAAACTTATAACACCCGTTACCGACCTTCAATATAGGACGCGGGTGGTTTAAATTAAAACATGCGTCTTATAAGCAGCAAAATAAGGTAACTCGAAGAAAGAGTGAAGGGTCGCGTTCAAATTCCGGACGTTGCCTCTCCATCCACTTTTTGCCCCCAAACTCTTGTTTAAATAAACATCTCTATTTTTAATGGTATAATTTTGTTTTATCGAACTATACGCTAATTTCCCCCACATTTTCTTGATTACATGATTCACAAAACTAACAGTCCCCTTATTCATTCTCATACCATTAGCCTTGCAACCATCCTAGGACATTACTGAATTTAAAACCGATTGGGCCTGAGACTAGTTAAACCATCCTATAAAACCTACAGAAATAAAAAATAACGACACCTACTATTTAGGAAGGAGGCCCTATAATTCACAGAGTAGACTATAGAATTAAAATATATAGTTCTTTTTTTTTTCATTCTATCAGTTGTTTAGATTATTTAACGTTTCGACTTGCATGGCGCATATTGCTGGGAATGAAGTGAGCTGTTCGATATAGATACCACTATTTCGCTTTCTTCATACCTTTTTTTCTGGAGGAGAAGAGGCTTCTCTTTCCATCTGGAGACTGAATACATGAAAGTGACAGTAACATAAAAAAACAATTATTCAAATGTTTTGAACAACTCTTACTATATATGTGTGCATGTAAGTGTCTGCACGTACGTGCATGCGTGCCTGTACGCATACATGTATGCTGCCTATGCATGTGTTTTTTTGCGATTTTATTAAACCCAGTGTTTGGAAAAGTATTTAAATTGGCCAAAAGTGTGAACTTAATAAACAGGGCGGGGGTCTCATTAAATCTGGCTCAGAAAACGGCTTGGATCGCTGCCAGAACCCTAAAGGACGAGAAATACTATGACCAACTAAGATGTCACTCCTGAAGGATAATGAATCACTCACTATCCCAGAGGTTTTACATGCGGTGTCTACAAGAACCATCTCCCTGCTGACGACCGACATCAAAACGTGGAAGCTAATCGGAGTCACTAGGGAGTCAATGGAAGACGCGTTAAAATTCTTAAAATTAGCGCCAAAAATACCGGCGAAAAAATTGTATGCCATGTGGGACATCTGCTGGCTATGGAGGACGATGCGAAGCAACTGACAGGCAAGATACCAATACCCAAAAGTAAAAAACTGAATACCTGAGGTCACGTAAGACAAGAGTTATTGCTTATGCAGTGCTCGCCGTTACCTCAGGGGTCCAACTGAGGGCTTTCTTTGCGCAGTATGGACAATTCGGGGATGTCTCCCCATTAATAAGTAAAGCGGGTATTGGTACCGGGGATTTGTCTTCATGGTGACAAGGACTTCCTGGATATCCCTGACGTATTGCTCTGTAGAGACAAAAGAATCCTAGTGGTCATGAAAGACTGCCGACCTCACCGCGGTTCACGTCAAGAGCGTCCCCCAGCAGAATCCGACACCTTAATTCCGGCCAGCAGAAACTGGAAAAAAAAAAGATGAAGAGAGGGGAGTAGCAAAGAAGAGACGGAAGTGAAAATACCTTCCCCGAGAGTTAACCAAGGAAATAATTCAACACTGCATCCCCGACCAGCGGAAAACAGCAAATTTTGTAGAAACTCATGATCGATAGAAGAAGTTCCTGAGGAAGGGACGGAAAGAAGTAGGATGTCCCAAAACAGGATTCATGCTCGGACCACTAGCCAATACCGCAAGACATTTCTGGTGAAAAGTAGGGCGTTGAAAAGGCAAGCTATACCTCAGCAACAACAGCAGCAGAAGGACCACCAGCACCACCAGCAACCCTTAAACATTGAGGTAGAGGAAACACCTCCACTTCCGTCATAATCACTGAAGATGGGAAAGGAAGTAGACAAACAGCAGGGAAGCTAAAGCAAAAAAAAAAAAAAAAAGAAAAAACATAAAAAAGATAAGAAGGCCGTACAGGGCAGGGCGGAACTAGACATGGATCGAGCGAAGAGAAAAGAAAAGAAAGGCCCTCTTAAGACCCCTGCTTAAATTCACTTTCGTTGACGGAAGACTCCATGAATTTCAGCAATCCACCTGGGGTCATGACAGTAGTCAGGCTGGCTGCTACAAAAATCTGGCAGTTAATAGACGCGGCAAGAGACTATCCGGATGGCACAAGTAGAGTCTCCGGATCTTTGAAAATTATCCAATCATTGTTCTGGTAGAGTTCCTGTTCTTCTCCATTCCCCGCTATATATAGGGCACTTAAACTAACTTTTCCGGCGAACGTTGGTGGTATTTTCACCGACGAACAGATTATGTCCGAACTGGGCATTGGCAGCGTAGGACAATCAGTTGGGGTCCTGTTGGCCGCATATTTCGTCCAGTCTCTGCCTAAGGTAACTCTGAGAGTTGTCTATGAAGTTGATAGATTTTAATGCGACGGGCATGAGTGATCTCTTGTCATTTGGGGTGGATGTGGCTGCGATCGAGGAGACGAATTTTGTTTGCAAGATTGATGCTAGTGTGCTGTCTACAACTGACAAGAGGTGTTTCCTTGCTGGTTAAACCTATCATGGGTGCAAGGGTAGATCTTGTTAATGCCGATCCGGGGGTGAGGCAGGTTGATCATGGCTTATATTGCCGTGAACAGTAAAAATTGCGTCTCGTTTTTTCATCAATCCAAAGAAGGAAATGTGGACGTAGACCCAGAAGTGGCTATCTACCCAGGTATCAAGCTACCTGGATAGAATGTTAATGAGAAGAGTCGATATAGATTTGTTAGAATATCTCACATTTCAATGTTTCGGCTATTTGGACCACAGACCCGTCTATGCCCGGATGGCGTTAGATGGTAGGCGTAGAATAGCTGCACACTGGAAATTCAATTTGTTCTTACTGGACAGGGAGGATTTCCAGAAATAACTAATTAGATTAGTGCAGCGGTAATTAGTTATCGAGAGTAAGTGGTAATGGAGGCTTAAGGATAGCATTGAGTCTTTCGCCGCCAAATATAGCCAACGATTCGCCTTAGATAAGGCTAAGATGGCGAAGACAATTAAGAATAATCAGATCCGGGCGGGAGCTGGGGGAAGAATTCCCTAAAGATACATATAGCTAGTCAGTCCATGGAGCGCGCGGTTGTCAAGGCATATTTGAACACAGTGTCTAACGAAACCATCAACATGGGTGCTGAACTGTGCAAGGAAGAAATCCGTCTATGTTCTGATCGTTACACTCGAGTGATCGATGCCCCAGAGGGGCGTAATCTGAGCTCGACTCATAACATGTGTCAGGCGTTTCGACGGCATTTCGAGTGCCTGGTCTTTGTGCTGAGGAGTTTCGCAACTATTTGGCTGACTTTTCTCGGCTTTTGTTGACTGAATCGCAACTTGCGATGATGAGATCACGGAGTGCAACATTCAATTGACATTGAAGAGGGCCGGCAGAGGCAAGTCTTCAGGACTAGATGGTCTGTATTGGGGCTGTTGCACATCTTTGTGTCTGTTTTGATTGTCGTGTTAAACAACTGGTTCTGGCAAGAATGTATCTCCAACAGGATTTCCAGGGGCGTGATTACGCTGTTGAAAAAGGCCAAAAATGGTTGGAAGGATCAGATGATTACAAGCCCATAACTCTGCTAAACATAGAGTTAAAGATTTTGACAAAGATCCAGATGGAGCGTTTGCACTCAGTTGCCGAGATTCTGTTGAAACCCGAGCAGATTTGTGCTGTGAAGAGCCGAACAAGTCAGAGCAATTCACGATCCTAGAGGATGTAAAAGACGACAGGCAAGCCGCGTTAATTTGAAGTCCAAGGCGTTCTACAGCATCGACTATCAGTTTCTGGCTACTGTCCTGCAGGCCACCGGATTCCAACCCGTCTTTTGCAAGTGGATTAGCATCATGTATCGCTTCCCCATTGATATGGTACAGGTGAACGGAAGGCGTTCGAGCGCTTTTTGCTCTCTGTCACTTCGTCATCGGTTCCCGCTGTCACCTTTACTTTATGCATTCACCTTAGAGCCTCTCTTTCGCCAGCAAAAGGACAGGGCGTGCATTTTGGCCTACGTAGAATCGCTGTTCTGGTAGAGCTCCAGAAGGGGTTTCTGCGTGCGCCGATGACATACTTATTTTCGTGTCGTGCCACAGAAAATATTAACGGGGTACAGAAGATGCTTGCGCGGTACAAGAAGATCATGGGTGCAAAGATTAACAGCAACAAATCCTCCAGCTTGCGGTTAGGTATTTGGAAGGCTCTTGCTCTTTCGGGGCCCTTCAGTTAGGCTGGTAGCCCAGTACGCATTCTTGGATCTCCAGCTGTAGAAGAATTGGTTAGAAATACGGGAGTAGTGACAGGCCTATGATCGACAGAAGGGCCTGTGTCTAACGTGCGTGTCATGGGTGGCTGTGAATGCCACACGTGGAGTGTTACCGACACTCTTCAAGGGTGTCTTTCCTGCGCCGCATATTGATGGCTGAGTCAATCTTGGAGGAGATCGTTAGGGAAGTCTTCCCTTGCTTTACTATCACTCCTCCGGGTTCTAGAGCAGATCGACGTGGCAAGCGCAGGAAACAATCGACTTTATTCAAAGAGTGTCGGAAGGTGATTCCTCGGTCCACTGAGTTTTCATGGCCAAGGAAAGTCTTTTATCAGGTTTTAATTAAGGGAGCCGTGTCAGACCGACTTTGCAGGCGGCTCGACTTGTCGGTAGCCGAGTAACACTTCTCAGCATTTCTGGGTTTTTGCTCACCTGGCGATTGATTCGTAACGTACTATCTCTCAATGACGTAACCTTCAGATGGAGCTGGGCGGATTTGACCGATTGCTATAGGTGTGAACTTGGTTTAGAAGAAACGGCTTTGCACACCTACTACTGTCCTCAGGTGCGCCTGTTTTGGGACTATGTCAGCTAGTTGACGGCTCGTATCGCTCCCAAAAATCTGGTGTCTATTGACCACGCATATACGTGCGGTAATGTGTCGCCTCCATTTTCTGAGGAAAAACGGATTGTGTTTTTTACATTGCTAGCTGTAGTAAGAATGGTGATATAGATCACGCGAAAGGGAGAATCTTGTTACACGAACGCTATATTTATCAGAATACGGTCGGATTCTTTGGGCAAAAGTTCAAGATGAAAATCAGATGCAATAGAAAGCGTTTAGTGTCGACAGATTTCTGCAGTAGGTGAGTGAAAGTAGCCAGCTTAGTTTGAGTGGATGGAGCCAGACTTGATTTTCTTTTTAGGTCCCCTAGACACAACGAGATGGTTTCCTGTCGGATCTCTCCCATGATAAAGCTAGACTTCTCTTGCGTACCTAGTTAATGAGAGTGATTGCTAATCCTTGCTTGCTCCCGGTTCTGTCTTTGATTATGATCCATTTCGAGATTCCCAACATCCCCAATTTGTTTTGTTCCGTGTTCATCTCAACTGGTTCAGTCTTTTCCCTTTTCCCTTCCGAATATGTAATTTTACAGCCCCACTTCCCTAGTGAGTGAGCCTCTTCATTCTTCTGACAGGCAAAATACAGCGACCGCTCGTGTATGGGTAGAACGTGACTTACTGACATGTTTATGATATATTTTAGTTTTTTTTTTTGTTTTTTTTTTTCTGGCTTCATCTCTCACCCCCTTTTCATTACACAATGTTTAATATATTTTTTCAACTTTTTAAGCTTTTATACCATTCTTTTTTCTTTTTTTTTCATTTTTTTTGTCGGTCCCCTGTTTATATATGGTATTATGGTGCGTGTTCGTTTGATTCAGGTTGAATGAAGATGGCGGAGTTCATATGATGTTTGGATGAATTATAATGTATGAAATGGTCGTGATTGTGGTTAGACAGGCATAGAATAATTGGTGTCGACTAAACTCTCCCCACATCCCTTTAGGTCTTATGCCAAAATTGTATATTCATGCAATAAATACATTTATTATAACAGAGAGTATATATTCACCGCTATTTGTAATTACTTGCTGCCACTTCACACTTTTACTTCTATAGAGTAAAATTCCACACTTTTGATGTGAAAAAGTTTTCAATGAACTCTTGAACTCTTTACATGTCTGTGTGGGGGAGGCGTGTGTGTGTGTGTGTGTGTGAGAGAGAGAGAGAGAGAGAGAGAGAGAGAGAGCAAATGAATGACAAAACGGAAAATTGTGTAAAGACCCGTTTCAAAACCAAATAACGGTTTTATTGATGTAATCAGCCTTATATATCAGTCAGTTAAGTGCCATACGTGATACACGCTTGGGCGATCATGTCTCGAAAGAGACATGACTGACTGGGCAGAAGATTATCCCGCAGTAGGTTGCCATTGCTTTCTGCGGTAGACTGGTTGCCGACCAAGGCTATAGAACCCAATCTGTCCTGCTATTTAACCCATAACTGGAAGGAAGAGACGGATTAATACCTTTCCCAAGGGTATTTGCGCGTAAGTGAATACAATGGATTCAACTGCAATTCGAACTCGGCTCCCCGGCTTCTCGTTCTTATATATACAAGTACAAAAATAAAAAGGTGTAGGGGCAATTTCTAGGGCAAGGAGTTGTCATTATTAATATTTGCAATATTCTCCTTGATTTTGCTGTTATTATCGCAACATTTCGACCGTTGTTCTATCATCAGGTGCTTACATATCCGAGTAAACTTTAAGGAATTTCTAATGGAACAACTAATCTATTTAATAGATGCACTATTTAAATAATTCTTCCCATTATTGGGAACTCGGCTTTCATTGAGTCTAAGTCTATACTATTCAAGTCGAGGATTGAAATCCCAATTACTATAACACTAAATTCACGAAGCAACGCTTTAATCTGTTAAGTTGTGGTGCAATGGATATTGTCCCGGAATGACAAAAATCAGAGAACCGAGTTCAAATTCCAGCGAAAATACCCTTGGAAAAAGTATCATTCCAGCTCTTCTCTTTTTAGCTATGGGTTGACTAGCAGGATATATTGGGTCCTCTAGCCTTGGTTGACAACCAGTCTACCGCAGAAAGAAATGACAACCAACTACGGGAAAATCTTTTGCCTCGTCAGTTATAGTTCGAAAGAGACATGATCAGCCAAGCGTGTATCACATAAATGACATTTAAATGACGGAAACACAAACGCAAAAAAAATGAAATGTGAAAGAGGCTAAAGGTTAAAATTGAAGAAGTATACAGATTTTCGTTTTGTCTATCAATTACTCATTATTGTAAAATATATATCTTTATGTCACTTTATCTCACACACACACACACACACGCACACACACACACACACACACATATATATATATATATATATATATATATATATAATTAACTGTGTGTGTGAATGTGTGAGAGAGAGAGAGAGAGAGAGAGAAAGTGAGAGAGGGAGAGAAAAAACAGAAAAACAGAGAAAGAAGTATGGCAAATAGATTTATCATTTCAGTATCGCACCCTGTATTTATAGACACTCATATTTTTGGGTTCATGAATCTAGATAAATAAATATATAGCAACACAGGACGCAAAATGCGTTATTTCGATTTATGTGCATATATGAGAGAGAGAGAGAGAGAGAGAGAGAGAGAGAGAGAGAGAGAGAGACTGGTTGCGCGTATACACACGTGCGTGTATGTACTCCATGAGGTTTTTGCATATATATATACGAACACTGAAATTTTGGTGTGTGACAGTGTAAAGTTAAGAACCTACATAGTGATAAAGATATTTATTCGTACTAATTTACAAATACACGTATACATGCGCACACAGAATTGTTTTATGCTTGTATATACGCACATGCACACATACATACATATACACAGACATAAAGGCATATATTTATGACTAATATACGTAATAATGTAACGAAAATATAAAATAGCGTAACTCATTTTTTATTTAATGGAATTGTGACTTAATAAAATATATTCTTCTTTAGTCTTTTTCTTTTTCTGTATTTCTTTTATACTCCCCTTCTCTTTATTTCACTCCCTCTCGAATTTTCTCTCTCTCGTACGTTCTATATGTATATTTCCAAGTGAAGAGGACTCAAGGTTTTTTTTTTATTTTGAGTACTCTGGCATTTATTTTATTATAATGAGTATTATAGAGCTTACTATACTATAATTATATAGTTATGTATCAATTGCGACCTGGAAATTTCTATGTTTCGAGATAGGTTCTCATCATCAGGCAATATTGAGGCGGTTGTGCAGATGATTTTTTTAAAAATCTTTTCTTTAACAAATAGACTAAAAAGGATAAGTAAGGAAAGAATAGGGGATTGGCACTACTAAAAAAGGAATATCACATCAAATGTAATAAAACTGAAGGGAATGGAGGGAAAATGATAAGATCAGATTAATGGGAGGTAAAGCATTAAGGAAGGGAAACAAACAAGGGAAGAATAGGATTGAGGAAAAAGGAAAAAAGAGGGAAAAAGTTGGTTAGCATGTATTTTTCGGGGTCAAACCCCAAAGTGAATCTCCATTCTGATTATCCACAAAAAAAACACTCACATACATTCACAGCAAACCAAAAGATTTTGTCATTTAAATGTAAATTATCTGCACAACCGCATCAACATTGCCTTATGATGAGAACCTATCTCGAAACATACAAATTTCCATGTCGCAATGTAAAATTGATACATAACCATATATATATATATACTACCGGCCATAATTATTAGGCGAACCCCGTTAAAAAAACGATGAATTCTATTCTGTTTTTAGTATTCATTGCTAAGTGGATAATTCTAAATGAAAATAGAATGGTTCTTTTGTTATTATTACTTTGCAAAATTTTACAAGGCAGCCAGGAAGCCTTTGCTTCAGCCAACCAATAAGAAGAAGAGATTAGCATGGGTAAAAGAGCACAAAAGCTGGACATCAGAACAGTTCATTTGATGCACATGTTATTGTGCAGTATTAACAAAAGAACCATTCTATTTTCATTTAGAATTATCCACTTGGCAATAAATACTAAAAATAGTATGAAATACATCATTTTTTTTAAAAACTGGGGTACCCTAATACATTATGACCGGTAGTATATATATATATATATATATATATATATATATATATATATATATATATATAAGGGGGGTGAATATTAAATCCGACATATTATTCATTTATTTGTTTAAAAATTATTTCTAATGGATACTCATATTTGAGTAGATTTTTATTATTACACGGTATATTTACTTACATCTACCGGCCTGAATAATCGAGAAGACTCATATTTTTTTCTTGATTATTTACTCCTGAATGTTTTTTAAGCAAGCGTTCCAATGTAAGGGGGGTTATCCAGAGATAGGAAATTGCAAAACGGCGTAAAATGGGGACCGCCACGGAACCTAACGTTTAAAATTAAATTTTAATAATAAAAATATTTCCTGAAGGCTTTTATTTTATTTTTAATTTCAAGCTGAGAATATTTAATATTTTCAAGAAATATTGTGCCATGTTGTATTTCCAGAGTAGATTTTCAGTAAGAGAGGGACTGGTTTTGAAAAAAAAATTCTTTAAAGAAAAATAAACTAAAATTCGTTATACTAAAAATTAGTACATACGCTGACGCAAGAGAAATAAGATTTTTAATTAAAATTTCGAATATTCTAAAAGAAAATGTGTCAAAAATCTAATCAAATATTTAAAAAATACTTTGGTCTATCCTCTTAATTAGGTACCGCCACTAAATCGCTAAAAAGACAGCAGAGTATGAATTAAAAAGCCCTAAGCTTAATAAGAACTTTTTCTATCGAAATGTTTATATTATTATTAAGAGAAAAGATTTAAGTATTTCCTAATTATTTTTTTTTTAATTTATAATCCCTTCGAATTTTCTGCTCGGTGGGGATCACGCCTTCTGACTCCCGATCAAAAACGCTCCAGGGAAATATCATGGGAAAATCTGATATTGTTTGTGGCAGATCCAGCTGGATTTTTCTTGAAACACAAGCTGCTTCAAAAATGCGAAGATCGTTTGATTTACAGGGAAGATTATTGCCTCAGCTTTTTTTCTTTTTGTGTTTATAGATTATCTTTAAATGAACCACATGTATCAATGAAGAGTACTATGCCAACTTTTAAAGATGGTTACAAAAGACTATCGAGACCAAATGCCCATTTAAACTGAAGGAGCTCTTGTTTCATCAGGACAATTCTCTAACCCACAGACCATGATTTCAATGGCTGCTATGCACGTCTGTGGCTTTTAGTGGTTGATCAGTTAATCAGTCAGTTAAGCGCCATACGTAAGACAAGCTTGGGCGATCATGTCTCGAAAGAGACATGACTGACTGGGCAGAAGATTATCCCACAGATTATCCCATTACTTTCTGCGGTAGACTGGTTGCCAGTCAAAGCTGTAGAACCTAATATGTCTTGTTACTTAATCCATAACTGGAAGGAAGTACGGATTAATGGGATTAATGGGTATTTGCACGTAAGTGAATGCAAGGAATTCAACTGGAATTCGAACTCGGCTCCCTGATTTATTGTTTCGAGCCGATATCCACTGCCCCACAAATGGTTGATCACACTCCCTATCCTCCTGATTTGGCCACATCGGACTATCACCAGTTCCCCAACATGAAAAAACACTTGGCTTGAGACCAGTATTGTAGTGATTACTTTTTTGACTAACAGGATGAAAGTTTCTACACCAATGGGACCAAATCTCTGCAGCACCAGTAGAAGAATTATGTGAACCACAAGGGTAACTATGTTGACAAATAAACCACATTTGGTCACATTCCATAGGTGTATCTTGGTCAGCCTCTGAACTTTTCAACCGGCGTTCGTATAAACATAATAATCTATCAATAAATAAAAGAAACTACAAAACTGTTAAATGCAGTGTGGATACTACAAATGCCATTAGTCTGAGAATAAACAATTTATTTTATTTTCGTAGCCATCATGATGTTCTCTCATCTGCGTATTTTTCCACGCGGTAGTTTTTCTCACTATATTATTTTTCTGATTACACACTTCTATTAAATATTTTTCCTCTTATAATCAAGATTATCATTCATATTATTAATCTTTTAATATCTTGGCATGGGTATGCGTCAAGTTCTATTTATTATTAATATTATTAGAAATACCGGTGAAAATTTCATGTGTTTCCGATTTTAATTTTCTCATGAATCTTAATTCTTAAATAAATGAATAAATAAATTCCTTACGAATTACACAATTATAAATTTCCCCTATTATAATCATTAAATAATTAGCTGAACATATTTAACAAAATATTGTAATATCGATCATAAATATGAATGCAGGTCATTATTTAAAGAAGTAAGAGAATACAAATAACAAGTGTATTAGCTTTGCTGAAGCAAACGTTAAACACACGAAAGTGTTATGGTTTCCACTATCTTCCCTTTCTTTCTTCCTTTTTCTTATTGATACCAAACAGTGTTTTTAATATATCTTTTTCATCTTTTCTCGCAGTTTAAACAGAATAATTAATTATTTATGAGGTACTGACAGGGCGTAACGTACGTGCTAAGGAATAATAATAATAATAATAACAATAATAATAATAATAATAATAAAGAAGAGAAAACTTGTCTATTAATTGATATGGCTTGTCCAGCGGATTGTAACATAGCAACCAAGGAATTTGAAAAACTGTCAAAATATAAAGACCTGGAAATTGAAATAGAAAAAATGTGGAAATTGAAAACAAAAGTTGTGCCATTGATAGTAGGTGCACTTGGAATGATAAAAAATGGAACAAAACAACACATTGAAAGAATCCCTGGAAACCCCAGCTTAAGAGATATACAAAAAATTGTCTTATTAACTACAGCCCACACACTAAGGAAAACTTTATCTGTGTAACGCTAGGGATGATAGGGAAGAAAGAAAAAACATGAAATGGGGCCATAACAACACGACCTGCCTTAGGTCTCCCCGCAGACTTGGTTGGTAGTGAGACCAAAGCAGAAATAGAAATATGATGAAAAATGACACAATGATAATAATAATAACCTTAGACTCAGTTAGAGTAATAGGACCTGTAACAACTTTATGGGATTTTACAATACACACATACAGAACAATCAACGTTAATCGACCAAACAATTTGATCAAAGACCACAAGACCAGAATGTGCTTTCTTATTGACATGACAGTCTCTGCAGATTGTAATGTATCATCAAAGATTAAAAAAAAAACTATTAAAATGCAAGGCTCTTGAAGTGTGAATTTTAAAAATATGGCACATGAGGATATCAGTAATTTCAGTTGCAATTGGATTCCTCGGATTGATTGAAAACGGTTTCAATCGACTCTTCGAAAGGATTCTTGGTAACCCATGCCTTAAAGAAATACAAAAGTACAGCCCACACATTACAAACAGCTCTATCATTGTAAATTTGTGTGATATTTATTTATTTACAGAAATGATCGTTCCCGACCAGAGTTCTCTGGTTGGGACCTGAAAGAAAATGTGTAGACAAAAGAAATGTTTGACACAGATCATCACCCTGTCTTCTATAGTTGTTAAATATCTTCGAAGACTGATTGTTGTGATTTTGTAAGACAGTTTTAGTTGAACTAATGCTCTACCTCCTTCGGATCTGAACACATACAAACTATCAACATCAATTTTATGATGATGCATGCGGTGGCTAGTGAAGAGTTTTCTCGTTTTAACATCCAATTTAATGTCAGCTATGGTCCAATTAAGGATAGTGAAACTGTATTACACCACAAGGACAATCAAAGTGTTTATGGTTAATATTCTGTTTTGTGAATTCAGCTAGTATTTAACACCGGAGTCACGACTATAATATTCTTTTCCTACTTTATTCTTTATTTTGGCATGCTGTATTCCATCTCATTCCCTGACTCCTAAGTATTTAAAGGCTTTTTCTTGTTTTAGTTTCCTAATCTTTGTGGCAAAATCTAGATCTACTGAGTGTGTTTCTATTATTCTCCATTTCTTGAATATTACTTTTGCACATCTAATCCGAAATCCATACTGATGTCATCACTAAAACATTATACAGTACTGAGGAGACCCTTCATTTAAGTGTCGTCTTTAGAAAAGAGTTTGATATCATTAACGTAGAATATGTGGTTAAACACTTCCTTTTTTATTTTGTATCCATAATAATGACTGTTTAGTTCATGCGAAAGGCGGATTAAGGACAGACAGAACATAACGGGTGAGGAGGGGCTTCTTGAAAGATTTCTCGTCGGATATTCAATCAATTGGAAGTGGCACAGTAGCTTTGCTAGGATTTAGTTATAATGTGACTTTCCATATTCCCGGGCTGTGTATAAGGAAATTTATTATCACTGAGGAAACTTTTTATATTTCCAAAACCTTAAGGAGCCAAGAGTGTGGCACACTATCAAAGGCTTTAGGGTAATCTATCCAAGCTGTGTTTTGACTTCTACCTTTTTCCTGCTCATTTTTTTTTCCTGAAAGTTATTATTACGTCCACTTTAAGTCCACAGGTATTGTTTTCGGTCGTGTATCTTAAGACTGGCTGGATGATTTCGGATGAAACTTTCAGCGATGATTGGCCTCATGACTGGCACGAACAGAACAGGAGATAACATTTCTGGGTTATTTTTCCTGTTTTTTTTAACTAATATTTGTTCGTACGTTTCACATGCCAAATATTGAATTATATGCTCTAGATTTATTTACGTCATTACATTTTCCGAACACAAAAATATTATTATTTATAATATAAAATTAAAATTTATTATTCAAAAAAAAAAAAAAAAAAAAAAAAAAAAAAGAGCGATTATTGCAGTTATTCTCATTTTAATAATCATCTCTTGCTAATCGCTAAGATGATGTCGGTATTGCCTTGGCGAAGGTTTGCGGTCTTTGACTACTCTTATCATTATTATTAATATTCTTTTGCATTATGTTTCTTTTTATTGTTGTTATCTTGTATTATGGATATTTTGTTAATGTTATCTTGTGAGTCTTATCCATCAAGTGATACGATGTGCGTTGTAGTCCAGTGGATATCGGTTCGGAACGAGAAATTGGGGAGCCTAGTTCGAATTCCAGTTGAATTCATTGCATTCACTTACGCGCAAATACCCTTGGGAAAAGTATTAATCCGTCTCTTCCTTCTAGATATGGGTTAAATAACAGGACAGATTGGGTTCTATAGCCTTGGTCGGCAACCAGTCTACCGCAGAAAGCAATGGCAACCTACTGTGGGATAATCTTCTGCCCAGTCAGTCATGTCTCTTTTGAGACATGATCGCCCAAGTGTGTTTCACGTATGGCACTTAACTGACTGACTGATACGGTCTCAGACAACGTGAACAATTCACAGAATATTTGCAGTTCCAAGTAACGCAGACTTTTCAAGTAGTAGAATATTAAACTTTATTCCTATTTTCTAAAATAATTGGAGTAGATAGACTAAACTATCGCTCGGTTCACACTCCACCCACGTCTATTGAACAGGTGTAGAGGCTCATCCTTTGTTTCCTTTTTAGGATGTGGTTCCCGGCTTTCTCTTTTCCAATCTTTTCATTCTTACATAGCCCCCTGAGCTTCAGTGGCATTACCGCCTTGCTTGGGGTGATATGATTAAAAAAAAAAAATTAATTTTCCGTAGTATAGACCCTGACGTCCTAAGGAAAAAATGAGAAAATAGTGGCCTGTGCGTTTCACATACAGGAAATTTCAATTTTCATGTCGATGTATTTCTTTACCTTGTCAATTTCTTTTAAACATGATATTGTTATTATTATTTTAGTAGTAGTAGTAGTAGTAGTAGTAACACAACAACTAGTCATTCGTTGTAGTAACATTAATTGTGATAAGATCACCCTTTAATCATATGTAAGGAGAGTAGCTACGCTCTTGAAACGGCTCATTTATCACATGAGCCGGTCGTCAAAAGCTGTGCCTTCCTTGACTACCGCTTCATACTGATACCAGCTGCGACACATACACTCGATAGATAACTCGGGTGATCCCAATCCGGCACAAACAGCTTGTTATCTACTATGACAACAGGTGCACTGCATAATCTTACATGTCCGAACTTTATTTTTTTGTTATAAATGATATTTACAAAGCATTGAATAGTTTGGTGTAGGACTGAATAAAGAAGAAAAATCGTGTTGCGCCAATTTTGGGGAAAGCATTTTTTATTGAAAATTAACTTGAAATTCCAATGATCATTGACGCTGGTGTAGAACATGCAACTATTTCAAGCAATAAGTATGCAGATATATCCACTTTTTTATCTCATGCTTTTCTTAAATACCTTTATTCTTCTTATTATTACTTATCTCGTTCTTTCTTTATTTATTTATTTTCACCTCTCTCTTTGTTTCCTTTTTCTTTGTTTATTTCTCTTTGTCTGTCTTTCTTTCTTTCTTTCTTTCTTTCTTTCACATTAAGCTCCTATCTATCTATCTATCTATCTATCTATCTATCTATCTATCTATCTATCTATCTATCTATCTATGTCTTTTAATTATTTATCTATCATAGACATGGCGAAGTGCTGAAAAGTTCTCAGAGAGAACAAAAAAAATCTTACAAGAAATCCGATATTATTTCGTTTGGTCAGATTTTAGTAAGTATATAATGCTAACAAATAAAGTGTTATAAGGTGGGCCTACGAAAACTAGAGTAGTGTATGCAAATTATAGGCAAATATAAATAGAGAATAACTGGGAAGATACAAAACAGAAATCTCTGTCGTCACAAAGGACACGGAGAGCTGGGCTACGACTACTACTACGCACAAAGAAATGCAAAACATAAAAAACAAACAGACACATATATACATATACCAGGAGTACATGATGACGTACATTGTGACATGACAGCAACGCAAAGAAGACTAAAGTTACAAACTTGGTAGCTAGGATATTCAAAAGGCATAGAGGAATAAGTTCAGAGATGCCGAAATGGTGCGGAATTAAAAAAATAAACTTCAAGCAAGTAAAAATTCACTCATGGCCAACAGAAGCAGAGCCATGGATTAGGCTCTACAGATATCACGCAAATATGAGAGATAGTGGATTATTCTTAGAATTAGTGGGCTTATGTTTAGGATGGCCAGAAAAAGAGAGAAAAGCCACCACAATAAAACGAATACTAAGAACTATATTCTCAATGAATGGAGTACTCAGACAATAGTTACCGACAATGTATCCGAATTTTGCGATGAGAACTTATGTGCGTCCTTAAAACAAATCGGGTGCATCCCATAGAAGACACCACTGTATCACCCACAATCTAATGACATTGCGGAAAGAATGGTACAACCGGTGAAAATGGCGTTGAAAGCATTCTCACCACATAATGAAAACATAGAAGCATATTTACCAAAAATGCTCCTCAGTTACAGATCCATTCCACTTGCGGGGAAGAAACTGAGCCATTCGGCATTAATGAGAAGACAAATCAGAAATTCCATAACTATATTCTTTCCAACAAAAGAAAAGGTATATTATAGAAAATATAAAGAGGCGAATCCAGAATAAGTAAATTTCCTGATACAAAAAAAAAAAAAAAGACGCAACACGGCTATACTTGAGAAAAAAGGACAACATATACTGGCACATGCAGATCAATTCAGAGCCAGAAACGAGCCGGATGATGCGGAAATGGAAGGTCAAGAAAAAGAAGAGTCAGAAAGTTACATAAGTGGAACAGAGCAGGAAACGGAAGAAAGTAAGAATGAAAAGAGAAACGAATAAGAAAAACAAATGAAGATAGACCAAGATCACCATTAAAGAGAAAACAAGAAAGACAATAGGAAAGGCAATACAATACAAAAATAATCAGTAGTAGTAAAAAAAACAAACAAAAAAAACACCAAGGGCGTACGATATCTCCGGTGTAGGGATTTGTAGTATCGTATGCACATTAATAGGCAACTATAAATAGAGAATAACTAGAGAGATAAGAAACAGAAAACCTGTCGTCACAAAGGACACAGAGACCTATGCTACGACTACTGCTTCGCACAAAGAAATGCAAAACATAACAAAAACAAAGAAAATGAGTGACATCGTAAATAGTCACAAGGAAAATATATATGAATTTTTCAATGGTTTAATTGAAAAAAAATATTTGAATATAGGAAAATACTTGACAGAATTTTATCGTTATTCATCCTTCAGTAAATTCATGATTCTGCTAATTTTGTTAGAGTTCTTAGAACTGATTCAATTTTGTGACCAGTCTTTGTTCTTTTTCATACAGACATTTTTGATAACGACTTCCACACATTGCCATTGACAATGCAACATTTTATCTTTGGAGCCGATCGGCATTTTGCCGACGAAATTCTTAGAAAACTGAAAATGGAATTTCAGGTTTTCTGTCGCCATATGCCTAACAGATATATCATTGGGTAGGTGTCGAACTCCGAATAGATTAATTGATAAAATAAGCCTTTCGTGTCATAAAGCCGATACCTCGTTAAGATGAAGAACACGTGACTTATCTTTGAAATGGAGTTTATGTCTTTTTGACTCACTTGAACTTGTGATTTGTTTCTGTTTGTTTGTTTTTTATTTGTTTTTACGTAGGATATATTTTTCTTCGAAGTTATACTTTTAACTTTTTTTAATTCGTTTTCTCAGTATTTTTCTCTCTTGTATTTGTTTCTTTTTCCTCTCATTTTTTAAATATGCTTACTCTTTCTCCACTTTATTTCTGCATTTGACTCTTTTTTTAAATATTTACACCCCATCCACGGCAGTAAAGCCACTATGGCACAAGAGGTTACAGGGTGTGAAAGAATTAAGAACAGAAACATCAATAATGCGCGTGAAGGGGAATATGTAATTAGGAAGATAGCAAATAGCGATTGACATTGAATTTGAACTTTTGACGATTAAAGCTGAGTGGAAATTACAGAGGCGAAAGGGAGTTCCACAAGCGAGAAGTGCGAGAAAAGAAACTGTTATCATAGAACTTACGGCTACATCTAGCCAGTTCAATTGTAAACTGATGAGGCCTTGCTGCAACTCTAGTACTGTGCTTCAATTTATAAAATCTAGGCGAAATGCTTATTCCGAACAACTACCTTGAAAGTATTTATAGAAAAGACACAAAGAGGCAACCCTACGGCGGTTGAAAAGTGACGGAAGCCGAGCCGCCAGAACAGGACCAATAATATTGCTGATTAAATAGGAGGGACACTAGACATGTGGCAGCAATATTCTAAGCATGGAATACTTACTTTTTCTTTTTTTATTTATTTATATTTCAGTTACTTAAATACCATACGTGATACATACGTGATACACACTTGGGTGATCATGTCTCGAAAGAGACATGACTGACAGGGCAGAAGTTTATCCCGTAGTAGGTTGCTATTACTTTCTGCGGTAGAGTGGTTGCCGACCAAGGCTATAGAACCCAATCTGTCCTGTTATTTAATCCATACCTGGAGGGAAGAAACGGATTAATACCTTTCCGAATGGTATTTGCACGTAAGTGAATGCAAGAAATTCAACTGGAATTCGAACTTGGCTTCCTGATTTCTCATTCCGAGCCGATATCCACTGCATCACAACGCACATCCTAACATTTACATTTACTTCTCTTAGTTCTTCCTTTCTTTTTCTTTTCTTTTTTTTTTTTTTTTTTCGTGTTACATATATACTCTTTTCCTTCTTTGGTTTTCTTCTTTTAAAACATTTTTTTCTTATTGTTTCTTTCTTTTTTAATTATTTTTATATGTTAGTTATACTTCAAATTTTAATCTATTTTATATTGGTTCAATATTTGAGCCGATATAAATTTTACATTAAAATTCTATTTAACGAGTATTAAAATTTAAATAAAGATATATCTTAATGCCAGATAGTCAGAGAGGGACGATATAATATTGAAAAGTTCTCGCAAAATATTTATCTTCAGTCAGTCAGCCTAAACTAACCCTGCAACGTTATACATTGTTTTAAGGCAGTTCTTGCGTACAAGTACTAAGAATGTAAACTCTTTTGATTAAGTGATGCTTAAAACACAGACTCAAAATGATTTTCTGAAACCACAATTATTTACTAAGCAGGACTTAGTTCTGAAAGGTCACAACTATCAGGCACTTAGTGCGTTCTATTCAATGCAGCATTAGATTCGCTGGATATTATAAAATCACCCAGATGGGAACGAGTCACTTCCTATCTCTAAGGTATCCCGTGACTGAAAGCAAAAAAAAAAAAAAAAGAAAATGCGCACTTTCCTTATATACTCCTTTTGAAAACATCATATAAACGTCTTTATCAAAAGTTCTTAGGCAGCCAAGTGGGATAATCCCACAGAATTAAGCAAAAATTGTAATTGTATTTCTGTATGTTATCAAATATCAACTTCGAGTTTATTTCTAAACGTGCAGGCATGAAAACTATTTTGCTGTGAAATAGAAATAATTCAGTAATATGAAAATCAATGGACAAAAAACATTAAAAGTATAGCTGACGCTGCTTCAAATGCCACAAAATATTTATATATAAATTAAATTATTTAAATATTTCTCAAAATTAATGGTTTATGTCAATGAAAAAATTGCTAAAGACTGAATCACATGATTAAGAAACGAGTACCCTCGATATCTGGAGAGCTTCTGCCGTCAAACTCACCTTAAAGTTTCTTTTTTCTTTCTTTTCATTTACATATATAACAAGTAGTATTAACAAGCACTAAGCACATAGAAAAAATTTCCTTTAATCCAATAATGTCGACCGACCCATTAATAGGTTTTAAGTAGAACCTATAAAACGAGATTCTATAAAGCGGCTGGTGCCTTCAACCCACCAAGATATTTTTAATTTGTGATATGAAGCTAATAGAATTAAGATGGAAGTAAAAAACAAAAAACAAACAAAAACAAAGATAATATAACAACTTTAAAACAAATACGCTAACCAAAACTAGTTGAATGCTTGAAAAAATAGTTAAATATATCAAAAACTTTGATTGAATGCCTAAAAAACTGATTGAAGACTTGAAAAACTGGTTTAATATATTAAAATATCTGATTGAATGCCTACAAAAACTGACTGAATGCTTGAAAAAAAAACTGGTTGAATATGTTAAAAATCTGATTGAATACTTAGAAAACTGGGGGAATGCTTGAAAAAGTGGTTGAATGTGTTAAAAAATCTGATTGGATGTCTAAAACACTGGTTGAATGTTTGAAAAAATTGTTTAGATATGTTAAAAATCTGATTGAATGTCTAAAAAATTGGTTAAATGCTTGAAAAAGGTTGAATGTGCTAAAAGTCAGATTGAATGCATAAGAAATGTTTGAATGCTAGCAAAAAGTGTTAGATATATTAAGAAATCTGATTGAATGCCTAAAAACTGCTTGAATGCTTAAAAAGTTCTGAGTGTGTCAAAAATCAGATTGCCTGCCTACAAATGTTTGAAAAATGCTTGAATGTGTTAAAACATCTGACTGAATGACTAAAAAAACTATTTTGAATGCTTGAAAAAATGATTAAATATGTTGAAAAATATGATTAAATAAGTAAAAAAATTGATTCAGTGCTCGAAAAAATAGTTAGATGTGTTAAGAAATTTGATTGAATGTTTAAAAACCGATTGAATGTGTGAAAAACCTGATAAAATACTTGCAAAAATGGTTGAGTGCTTTTTTAATCGATTTTATCCCATGCAAGAGAATGCAAGTGTGTAAAATAATTAAGAACAGAATCATTAATAATGAGCGGTAAACGGAAAGCGTAATCAAGAGAACAGTATCTATTGACATTGCATTTAAATTTTTGAAAATTAAAGTTAGCTGGAATGCATGGAGCCAGAAGAGAGTTCCACAAGAGAGAAGTTCGAGAAAAGAAACTGTTAGCATAGAATGTACGGCTACATCAAGCCGACTCAGCTGTAAATTGAAAAAAAAACTGATTGAATGTTGGAAAAATAAACTTGTTGAATGACTGAAAAATTGACTGACTGCTTGAAAAAATTGTGTTGAATGAGTAAAAAATATAAAAGATCTGGATGTATGCGTAAAAGATTTAAAAATCGTTAAATGCTTGAAACTTATAAGCAAATTTAGGTACTTGACACGTTTCAATTTGGAAATGATAAGTTCTTCGGGAGATTCGGATACACATTCTTTTTGCCTTAGAAAAGATTTGGTGAATGCATAAAGGTCTTTAACATTTTTAACTATCGAAACTGAAAAGGTTTACGGAAGATCAAATGTATCCTCTAAATGAGCATTTCTTTTATCGTCATATTCTTGCGCAAATTATGTCAGCAGTATCTATATTATTTTTATTAATATTAGTAATATCAGTTTGATTTTTATTAGATAAAACATTGTTAACATTTATTTGATTGACGACCTGAGTAAAATTGCGATAAAAAGCAACAAAAATTAAGATAAAAATAAATGCGAGTAAAGATTAAAAATAGAATTATTTCAGTGTTAAAGAAAAAGAAGAATCTTTTCTGTTAATTCGCTCCAAATAATGTAAAGTTACTTATCGCAAACATTAATTCACCCAAAGAAAAAAATAAATTTTAAATCAAAGTTTGTCTTTTTTTAATGTTTTGGTGTGCCAAATAGGACAGCCTCTACATTATAGGATACATTCTCAAGCAGTATTTTACCTAAAACTATGATTCTTTCAGATTGTTGGAAAGGATATACATCTTTCAAGGCTGATCCTAATTATATTCATCTGACTGCAAATCCCATGATGAATTTCGTTGACCCAGAAACATCGGCTCACCCGCAAACAAGGAAAAGTATCTGGCGAAAAACCAAAATGAAGAATAATTCCACGATCCAAAATCTTCGCAATATGATAGACTTTTATTTGTGTGAGTTCCTTTGGAGACGTAAGGCAAAAAATAACAATGAATGCATTTTTGAACAAATTTTAAAGAACATTTCTGAATTTTGGGGTAAATTTTTGTAAATATATATTCTTTTTATTTTGGGAGGAATTAATATTTTGGGGTGAATTAACAGAAAAGATCCGAAAAAGAATATAAAAACGAAAGAAATTTAAAATACTTAAAATTATTACTATACAGTGTTCCATTAAGATGGATCGAAGTAATCAATAGATAAAACAGTTTTATTGGTGAAATTTGATTGATTCCACTATTGGATCATGGCAATTATGTGTGAAAAATAATATTGGCCAAATGTCTGCAAAGACTTTGGTCGATGGTCAAAATTCTTGATGACGTCTCAGCTCCTTGATCTCACCAATATGCCTTATTACCTCATCCTTCAGCTGTTGAGTTGTTGGCTTGTTGGTTTTGACCTGACTTTTGTGATGACCCCCAAGAAAAAATTTAAAGACAAAGTCGCACGATTGTGACGGCCAATTGACATAGCTGTTTCGAAAGATGATGCAACCATAGAACTTCTCATTTAATAAAGCCATTGTTACATTGGATGTGTTACATGTAGCAGCGTTCAGTTGGAACAACAAATCGTTGTTCGTTTGTTAATCTATCTGTGGTTAAATTGTCAAAGGCTGAAATTGTTAAATCTGAAAGAAATTGAAAAGATAATCAGACGCTTAAAACTAATTTACATTTAAAAACGGTCCAAGTTATTGGAACATCCCATAATAGTTCATTCAGTGCATGAAATCTCTATGAAAATATTACAAGTATAACGAGATAAATAATAAGAAATTATCTATGAAGTTAAAATGAATTTTTTTCTGATTTTTTAGCCAGTATTTTGATTTAATGTATTTAATATTTTGAGAAATCTTTTTAATGTTAGATTATTCGTATAATAGGCTTGCAAGGATTAATAATGTTGTTGGAATCATTTTACTTCCTTGAAAACGCATCTAAAATAATTTAAATACCGTTTTAATAACTGTTTTAGTTTTATTTGAAAGACAATAACCTAGAAATAATCTAGAAAAAAGAAAACAATTTTAGATATTCAAAAAGATTTTAAGACATTCTTTCGAAATTAATATCGATCCTACACTTTAATTGAAAAGTAAAACTAAAAAATGCAAAGCTTTAAGAATCTCTAAAAAATCAAATATTTGTTCTAGAGATTTGTTTTTTTTTTTGTTTTTTTTATAAGCGTTTCACCCCGAGCAAGACATGTCACTGCCACTACTGTGCAGGGGGCTACGTAGAGAGGAGAAAGGCTGGTTAAATATAGGAAATAACAGAGGGTGGGTGATAGGCGGGTGAGGATACCGAGAATGGGGGTTGGGTAGATGAGAGTTTGTGAGAATAGTTGGGAGTTAGTGTGATAGGAGGTGTCTATTGACCCTACATTTAAACACCTGGAGATTGTAACTGTCGGAAAAGCAGACTTGTGGAAGGGAGTTCCACAGGCGGGAAGCGCGAGAAAAGAAGCTGTTGGAGTAGAATTTACGGTTACATCTTATTTGTTTAACTGTAAAAGGGTGGGACCTAGTTGCTAATCTAGTATCTCGTGTAAATTCGTGCTTGGGCGGCACCAGTGATCTAAGTTCATCGGAGCAGAAGCCATGAAAGTACTTGTAGAAGAGGCACAGGGAAGCTACATCACGCCGGTGTGAGAGCGGCTGCAGCCGGTCTGCCAAGTTAGTATCAACCACGTTACAGATCCTCCTTTGTATTTTGTCAAGAAGCCCAAGGAGAGCAGCAGGGGCACCCGACCAGATATGGCAGCAATATTCAATACACGGGCGGATGGTAGATTTGTATATGTGCAGAATAGTTTCAGGTGGGAAAAATTTCCGGGCCCTGCACAGAGAGCCGACTTTCATAGCAGCAGATTTGGCAATGGATTCAATATAGTCATTCCATTTGAGGTCCGCCGAGAGTGTAAGGCCAAGGAGGCGTAGTATTTTACTCTCTGGGAGGCTAGCCTGTCCCATGCTAATGGGAGGTAGATGCGATTGTCTATGGTGGTTAGTTGATAACAGCTTTGTTTTGGAGGCATTGAAATTTACCAACCATTTCCTACCCCAGGTCACTACGGATTGGAGGTCCCTTTCCAGTGCGGCAGCGAGGTTCACTTTGTCGTCCAGACCTGGTTTCTGATCGATGCGGGAGTAGATTGTTGTGTCGTCGGCATACATGCCAACTTGGGATCTAATGGTGTCGGGGAGATCATTAATGTAGATCAGAAAGAGCGTGGGACCTAGGATAGAACCTTGAGGGACGCCCGCGTTCGTCTGGTAGTTTTGGGAGGCATGCCCATTTAATACCACCTTTAATGTGCGGTTAGAGAGGAAGGACTGGATGAGGTCAGACAGATGTCCAGTTATCCCATAGCTCCGCAGTTTGCGCAAGAGGCCAGCATGCCAGACCCTGTCGAATGCTTTGGAGATATCCAAGGCAACGGTTCGGGCTTCACCATTCTTGTCGAGTGCCTGGTATATGTACTCGGTAATAGTCGTTAGCATATCAGCAGTAGACCTGGTGAAGCGAAACCCATACTGTTTGTCAGAGAGAAGCCCGTTGGTCATAAGGTGCTGAATCACCTCGGCGTTGATAATGGCTTCGAAAACTTTGCCAAAGATTGGAAGGAGACTAATAGGACGGTAATTGGCGGGGTCTGAGGGTTCGCCAGAATTCTTAAATATAGGTACTACGCAGGAGGACTTCCAACAGGCAGGAAAGCAGGAAGCAGATAGGCAGAGGTTATAGAGTTTAGAGAGGACAGAGGAGAGTTCTGGGGCACATTTCTTCAGTACTATGACTGGGATTCCGTCACCGCCGCTCGCTTTGTGTGGGTCAAGTTGCGCAATTATCTTGGCGACCAGCGAGGGTGTAATGTGGACGTTATTTAGTTGAGCCTTAGTTCTGGGTGGGAAGTCTGGTGTAGGTATTCCTAACGAGTCCAGTGTCGAATTGGTTGAGAATTTACGGGCAAAGCATTCAGCCTTGTCGGCTGGGGAGGTGAGAACTTCAAATTCATTGATTAGTGGGGGTATTGAAATCTTGTTCCTGCTGAGCACGCTTTTGCAGAGACGCCAGTAATCTTTGGAGCCAAACTTAGAGGATGCTATGCGTTGCCTAATTCTGGTAGCAAACGCCCTCTTGGCTTCGTTCAGTACTTTTTTACACTTGTTCCGTGCTGAGGTGAAAAGGCGCCTGCTTTGGTTCGACGAGCAGCTTCGATAGAGCCGGAAGAAATGGTTTTGGTGGGCAATAGCGGCCGAGCAAGCGGGTGAGAACCAGGGGGACGAATTAGATTTTAGTTGGAATTTTCTGGCAGGGATAAAAGCATCGATGCCAGCCTTAACCCAAGAGGAGACTTCGGAGGCACAGTCTTCGACAGGAAGATCAAAGACGTTGTTCCAGGGGACGTCGCAGAGGAAGTCCCTGAACGAGTCCCAGTCGGCTCTTTGGTAGCAGTATGATATTCTGCTGGTCTGGTTTTCTTGGGAAGAGTTAGTGCGGATTGATATGTTTACGGAGACTACGGCGTGGTCAGGTTTCCAAGGGGGCAGAGTTGCCTGGTAGTGCAGGAGTCTGGGATGGAGGTAAAACAAAGGTCGAGTAAAGAGTCCCTTCCGTTAGGGTTTTTAGAGAAACGCGTGGGGAAGTCCACCACTTGCGTTAGAGCTTGGGCTATTGAAAAGTGCATGGTGCGGATTGCAATGAAAATTAGTAAATTTAATCATAAATTATTAATTATTAATTTTGGGAAAAAAAAACTTCTTGCGAAAACTCCACTTGTTTACTGCTTAAAACAAATTCAATAGTCAAACAATAGGAAAATTTTCTAAGCGAAGCTTAGATGTGACAGAAAGCTGAAAGCATGAGACACCCACTGAGAATTGAACTCACAATCCAACTGTAATTCTAGCAAGATAATCTTGTTAACGTTACAACATGTCGATGTGCCTTGCATTAACAATAGAAGACACCTTTCGCAATTCCCCTCTTTTTTAATAATCAGCCTCAAACTGAATTAAATATGGATAACCAAAACACAGAAACTGATTTCGTCTATGTTCAAAAGTAATTTATTTTTACCTCTATATAACAAGTAAATTATCAATATATTTTCATTCTATCGGCTTTCTGATTTTTTTTAATATTAATAAGAATATGAAAAATATTTTTAAATGATAAAAAACTCAAGGGATACTTTTATCGATTGCATTTATTCTTCAATTTACATTTACCTCTCAGATGTCAAAAAATATTTAATTGAAGCAAATCAGGTCTTTTTAATTATTTTAAGAAAATTTATTAAACAAAAGAAAAAGCTACAGAGACACAAAAATGAGTAAAATTGACAGAGAAAGACTTAATGAATTAATAATATTGATTACCTTCATTTCTTTTTATCCGTACCTTTAAAGTGTGTCAGTCAGTTAAGAGCTTGGGCGATCATGTCTCGAAAGAGACATGACTGACTGGGTAGAAGATTTTCCCGCAGTAGGTTGCCATTACTTTCTGCGATAGACTGGTTTCTAACCAAGGCTATAGAGCCCAATCTGTCATGCTATTTAATCCTTTTATCAAAATCAGTTAGTCAATTGCCATACGTGATACACGCTTAGGTGATAATGTCTCTTTCAAAACATGGCTGACTAAAAAGAATTTTTTTCCGTAGTAGGTTGCTATTACTTTATGCGGTAGAGTGGTTGCCAACTAAAGCTATAAAATCTAATCTTTTTTTAAATCATTTTACCCCAAGCAAGTTAATACTTCTACTAGTGCGCAGGGGGTTACATAAGAGGTGAGTGATGAGAAAGAGGAACAAGTTACGGTGGGGGTGGGGGTCAGAGAATGGTTAAAAGAAAGATAAGAACACTGATGTGAAGACAGCTGTATGGGAGTAGAGTGGAAAGGGAGAAGAACATGATATAAGGGCTGTCAAGGAAAGGATATGAGTCAAAGAGATAAGAGATGGCAACTGACATTGCATTTAAATTCTTAGAGATTGTTGCTGTCTGGGAAGCAAGTATACGGAAGGGAGTTCCACAGGTGGGAAGTGGGAGAAAAGAAGCTGTTGGAGTAAAATTTGTGGTTACATTTGATCAGTTTTACTGTAAAAGTGTGGGACCTAATCGCTAGTCTAGTAATTCGAGTAAATTCATGCAGGGAGGTACCAGGGAGATAATCTCATCGGAGCAGAAGCCGTAAAAGTATTTGTAGAAGAGACAGAGGGAAGCCACATTTTGTCAATGAGAAATTGACTGGAGTTGATCTACCAGGTCGGGATCAATTACATTGCAGATTCTCTGTTGGAATTTTGTTAAGAACCCCGTGATGAATAGTGGGGGGCACCCGCTCAGATGTGACAGCAGTATTCAATGCACGGGCGGATAGTAGATTTATACATGTGCAAGATGGATTCAGACAAGAAAACTTCCTGGCCCTACACAGTGAACTGTCTTTCCTGGCAGCCCTGCTATTTAACACATAGCTGGAGCGAGAAGCGACAGATTAATACCTTTCTCAAGGATATTTGTGGGTAAGTGAATGCAACTAATTTACTACATTTATCTTTACTTAAAACATAACCGTAGCTCAAGCTAGAAATTTATCTTCTGTAAAATCTAACTGTAACTTTAGTCCGAGTTTCATAATTACCTAAAACACTGGTAAAAAAAAATATCAATATGGTGTCATGACACCAACATCTTTTTTAGTTAATTTGAGGGCGCTGAATCTGAAAATGATTTTACTTTTTCTGGGTTAGCTACTGTTTTTATTGTACAGAAATGTCTCATTTTTTTTTTATTTGTTTTCTGTATATATGATATTGATTGATATCAATATTTCTTAAAGTAAAATCATTGGAATTTCTCAGTTAGTATTTAAACCAACATTGGTCTGCTTATTGAGAAATGTTATAACAACCAGACACTCAGCTTTTAAAATATAGCACCAACTGAATATACCAAGACCAACAAATATTTTCATGAAATCATTTGATAAAATAACAGCAGTAATAAAATCTTCGTGAACATAAGAACAATGGCAAAATTTTCTCTTTCTTGATTGTCTGTCATATTCAAGGTTATTTAAGTCCCCTTTGATACTCCAGAAGTAGTCTGTCATCATACGTTTGTCCCGCCGTCAATGGTTGCACTGTTCCATTGTTTTGATATCCTAGTGAAATAGTTTTCTTTTCTCATCACTCACATCGCCGCAATTATCCGGAAATTTATGTAAAAAACGAACTTTAATACTTATATTAGCGTGTTACTGATAAAGTGTATTAATGGCAAAGTTTATTAGTTAATTTGAACTTTGCCGATAAATTGGAAACATTTGGTACTTCTATTTTAAAACCTTTACTCAAAAACACTTCTTTAAAAAACAGTTTATTTTATATGACTGTCATAAATTGTTCTGTCTACCTGAAAAAAATTATCGGTTGCTACGACCTTTATTAACTAAATATTACGATCAGCCAATATCGTAAATTGATCTTTTTTTTAAAAATAAGCAATTTCAGTACATCAAAAACGGTAACTAAACATGAAAACACGCATTCTCCCAGATCCGCTCAGTTGCACTATAAACCACACGTGGGCTCTGCGGTTGTAGAACAAACATGTACCCGAACAGGCGTCTGCAACGAAGATTAGTTAGCTGTCCTAGTAAACTGGCCTCCTCGGATACGAGTGGCTGCTCCATCTTCGTGTATGTCAGCCTAGAAATTTGTTGAAGATCTGAGTCGTTAAAAAATACTATGATGATCGACTGTAAGTAAACTACGTGTGTTTCCCTCAGAGAATATTAAATGCACAATTCCACCATTTAAAAAATTTAAACTACCATATTCTCTATGTTTCACGAAACAATAACTTTAATCACGCCATTACAACTATTTTTCAGAAATGTGAGATCTTAATCACAATCTCTCTTTTCGATTTAAACCAAGAGTCTCCTCTGCTGTGACTAAATATTTACCCAATAGGGACTAGAGGGTCTCTGAATGAGATTCTTGTATAGAAAAACTAAGTGCAGATTATGATGATATGCAGGGTAGATTGATGTTTGACCCATTTGCGTTTGCACCAGATAATGCTAAATGCACAATTCCGCCATTTAAAAAAAATATACTGAGATCAACCATATTCACCCAGTCTTACAAAACAAGCATTTTAATCACACAATTACAACTATTTTTCGGAAACGGGAAATTTTGATCCCAATCTCTCTGTTCCTTGAAGCCATGAATTCTACATTTTGTTTACTAAATATTCATCCATTACAAAACCCAACAGCCACTTTGGTAGAGGATTACTGAATGGGATTATTGTATAGATATAAGAAAAAAAAACTAAGTGCAGATTACGAGAATATGCAGGATAGATGATTGTTTTACCCTAGACTTGAAAAGGTTAAGATTGGGGAAGCACCCTTTTCTTGAAAAGCTGTCTGTTGAATTTCCTTCTTACCACTGGAATACGAAGGGAATAATTCGAGCCAATATGTGCGTCGCATGTTGATCCTAGCTGTGATGGTATGACTTTGTGAAATGAATATTATTTATATTCTGACAAACTTATATCGCATATGCGAAAAGGTATCTCCTTTTATTAGGTAATAAAATTGTACCATATATTTGATTCTTCAGCTGAAAAGGAAAAGTGAATAAAATAAGAAAAGTTGTAAACTATAAAATACTCCAGATTCGTTCTGATGCTAATTTGTCTTCTTCTAAGTATCGTGTTCATTTAGGACGTAGGCGATTATGTCTTTCCACATCTTTCTATCCCTAGTGACTCTTAACACGCTTTCTCCTGTTATCTCACCCTACCTCGCTCTGTCATTCATCTACTCAAGCCAATCAAGTATGTTACGCGTTTCTTTCCTCTATCTCTCTTTACCTCTATCTGACTTGTGAGTATCAGATTCTCCAAGCCCTCCTTCTTTATTACATGTCACAGGAACTTCAGCAGCTGTCTTTTCCTGATGTTAAATATTAGTTTCCTTTTCGTTTCCATCTCCTAAACCTCATCATTGCTCACGTGTTCGGTTCATGATATCCTCAAAATCCTTTTGTAGAACCACATTTCAGTTGCTTCAAGTCTATAGATACTAAAACGTTCAAAGAATAAAAATAGATTTAAATTATAATAAAATTTCAGATTAAAGGTTTGGTTGTATTTTCAACAAAATGTTGAGGAAAATTTGAATAATACTTTTTTAAGCAGTGTCGGTTCAACCCTTTATTCACTAGACAATTTATTAAATGCGTTTTTTTAGTGTTTTCATTTTTGTTTTTGTTTATGTTTTTTTAGTTACATTCTTCCTAATGTAGAGTATGACGTTTTCTTTGTTGGAACGCAAATGTAATTCTGTGCCTTTACATATAAAGTATCAGGTAATAACCCCTCGCAAGCAGAAAAATAAAGCAAGCTACGCCAGTTACTACATGGCAGGCAACTAGCCGGACATCCCTGCCGAGATAAGCACTCAGCGATAGATAACGATTCCACATGGCTATCTCACTTGAAACATCACATCATTCAATTCGAAAGCGTTTTTTATTTCTTTGTCAGCATTTCTCTTTGCTTATATTTCCTTATTTGGCAACTTGAATAACTTAGTTTTTTAATATCTTCTTATAAAACTCTGTTATGTGTGTTTTCGTTAGACGTATACCAAATTCTGAAATGACGAAAAGTCATTTCTTTAAGAATCACAAAACTATGTTACTCCTTTTATTTGAAATTTGCAAAACATAAATAAAAAGCCGTACATCATGGATGCGCGTTGTGGTGCAGTGGATATTGGCTGGAAACAAGAAATCGGAGAGCCGAGTTCGAATTCCATTTGAATTTGTTGCATTCACTTACGCACAAATACTCTTGGGAAAGGTATTATCCATCGCTTCTCTTTCCAGCCATAGGTTAAATAGCAGAACAGGTTGGTTTCTATAGATTTGGTTGAAAATAATGGCAATCTCCTGTAGTGAAAATATTCTGCCTAGTCAGTCATGGACTGAAAGAAACCAATCGTGTACAATGCATGGCACTTAACTGACTGACTGACTGATATCATCGTAATTAAATTGATTTGAAATTTTCACAATATAGATAAAAAGCCGTGCATTATGATAGATAGAACTAACGAGTAGAAAGTTGGCCTACATTTTAATGATAGAAAATTCGGAATCGTTCACAATAAACGACCCTCGAAACATTGCATGTCATTCAGCATTTACGTTGGATTGGTCACGTTATTCGCACGACATAATTTAGTGGAAGAATTAGAATCATGCAAAAGGGTCGTCGATGGTCAGTACAAGCGATACAGGAATCACATCAGGCCCATCCTGAAGACCTGTAATATCTTCCCTAATCTATCATAAAAGTCTACTTGTGTTTACATAAACGCAGAAACAGACAGAGTAATGCTATCGAAGACATCATAAGCAGGATTTTCTTTCTGAATTGTTTCGTTGGTTCAACTTGATTCCCATGCTGGTCTAATTAATCTCACGAAAATCAAAAGAAAACAACTTCATCGATAACGGGTTACATCTGAATGCCTAGTGGGATTAAATTCTGAAATGAAGCATATTCTAAAATTGTCTCCAAAAGTTCACAAGCAGCAAAATTCAACATTTAATACAGCTGGTGTTTTTAAAAGTATCCCGATTTGACAGCAGTATCCAACGGAATTAGTTTAATCTTATTCTATGCTTTTCTATTTGAACCAACATAATCATCTTAGTTATTTTTCTCAAAACGTTTTAGCCGTTGTGCCCTTTGGCCTTTTTCACAAGACTGTTTTCGTACTTGCTAACCCTGGAATCAAAGCACACAAGATTGATTGTTCTTTTTTCGCGAAAACTCCCCCGAAAAAATGTAAATTACTATTCTTTTTTAATAGCAATAATTGTAATTACTCATATTAAAAATTCCGACCAAAGATTAATTTCGAAACTATAGCATCATGATTTTGTGCAGTTAAATATGAAATATAAGCATTTTTATAACAAAATTCTGTTTAGTGATAGATTATTTAGAGTTAGTTGTCCATTTTCTTTTAAAAATACCATGTCACCCGAGGAAGTCGTCGATCATTGCTCTCCTTAAATGGTTTCTTTATTCTCTGTGAATTGCTAAAATTTCTCGAGAAAGATAATGAAGGGATTTTCCGTTGCTTTCCGCATGATTTTGAATTTAGAGTTTTCGTTCTCGTACATTGTTTGAAACTCAAATCTAGTTTACCTTGCTATTTAACTTATAGTTTGTATTTCTGAATGTTGGTACAAGGCCACAAATTTGAAGCATGAATGAGACTGGACTCATTACTAATGTTCTACAAGTTCAACTTGTTGACAATTATGCCACGCTAATTCAGCGCTCACGCTTAACGAATATTTGAATCTTTTTTTTAACGCGCAATATTGAGGCCTTTTTACCTTCTTAAAAAAACTGATGATTTGATCTGCTTAATCTACATGCAAAGATGTTTCCAATTATATTTACATTGGATCGTCGTGAAATTGAGGAGAGTGCCTGCCCTTTTGTAAGTGAAAAACGGAAACAGATGTCTTATCGTCTGGTTTTGATTATTAATAGATTTATACTCAACCTTCTTCAATAAGTCTCTATGGAATCCACACTAATTATGATGTTCATGTCTGTTTGAAAACTGAAAGCAACTGCGTTTATCATGATACTCTCTCAATTATCGGACTTCTGTATTGAATTTAATGCAAATAAGTAGCTTAGTTTTTACCTTAACATGTGTTTTTGTTCACGGTACATGGTTTTCTCGAAAAAGAAACATATTCGTTTAGCTTTGCAAAGATCACCGTAACAGTGGGAGATCTTACATTTAGTCTCAAAATTTCAAAGTACAAAGAAATTTTAATATAGAGGTAGGAAATTAACTTTGATTTTTAATTGGCGAACTACTCATGAAATTAGTCTATCAGAAACACCTGAACATATTTATTTATTTTTAATGTCTGGTGTGTTTGATAAGGTCAAATTATCGGCTAATCTAAAAATTTACCTGTGTCAGACCAGGATGTTTTTCTCGTCTAAATTCATCTTGCACATATAAAAATCTACCATCCGCTCGTGCATTGAATACTGCTGTCATATCTAGTCGGGAGTCCCTGCTATTCATCTCGGGGTTCTCGACAAAATCCAGAGGAGAATCTGCAATGTGGTCGATCCTGACCTGGTAGCTCGACACCAGTCACTTTCTCGCCGACATAATGTGGCTTCCCTCTGTCTCTTCTACAAATACTTTCACGGCTTCTGCTCCGACAAGCTTAGCTCCCTGATGCCCCCTCTTCATCAATTTACTGGAGCTACTAGACTGGTAACTAGGTTCCACTTTTTACAGTGAAACCAATCAAATGTAACCGTAACTTCTACTCTCCAGCTTCTTTTCTCGCACTTCCGCCTGAAAAACTCCCTTCTGTATACTTGTTTCCCTGACAGCTACAGTCACCAAGAGTTTAAATGCAATGTCAATTGCCATCTCTTATCTCCTGATTTCCATCCTTTTCCCGACCCCAGTTGTATTTTATTCTTCCCTCATTCCGCTTTACTCTCACGCAGCTCCCTTCACACCAGCCTTTCCCATCCTTCTCTTACCCATTCTCCTGTGACTTGTTACTCTTTCTCTTCACTCTTGTCTTATGTAACTCCCTGCGCACCACTGGCAGTACTACATTGCTTGGGTTAAAACGATTATAAAAATAAAGCAAAAAATTCTTGCTTTGGCCTTAAAATTTCAATTCAGTGTCAATCGTCAACGTCTTCCTGATTCGGATTCTTTTATTGTTCCCGTTCTTTAATAATGTTTTGCTTTTATTGTTTGACACTAAGTAGAACTCATTGGCTGTATTGCCTTACTGAGGTGAAATGATTTTAAAAAGTAGGTTTATATATATATATATATATTAAAAGTTGTGTATTTAAGCATGTCAAATTATATATATATTTTAAAATTTGTGTATTTTAGACATGTCAGATTATTATTATTGAGGCAATATTAATTAAAAAAATTAAGCCATCAATTAATAGAATCAGCTATGAATACTGTAGTAATGTTCTAAAATGTTTGTAAACAGAACAGTGTCTTATGCTTTAACACGGGCATGACCATGACATTACAACATATTAAAAAATTCCATTTTAGATAATTTTCACGTTCTAATCAACACTAAACAATTTGTCAACCGTTATATTTGAAGCAAGAAAAACAATTAAATTAATTTTTAGCTACACAGTTTTGCGGTTATTTTTTGTTACCACAACTCACACCCCTGGAGATGATCTCGGAAGGAGATTGAAAGTATCTGGGAACATTGAGAAATGAATGATAGTAACATCTTTCAACGTTACTGCTCATTTCTGACATCTTTCAGTTATAAAATGCGAAAGATTGTCTCCATTTTATATTTTTAATTTTACACATGCACGTTGATCGTTTTTATTTTGTTGATTGCACAGTATAGTAGGGTCAGTTGGGTAGCGTCTGTGAGAAAAAGAAGACCACCACACAATTTACTCAACCAAAATTTGGAAAAGACACGCAGTACTGCTTAGTCTTTGCACTAGAAGCTCCAATACTAACATTTCAGAGTGTTTGGGGTATCGGTCTGAGAACAGTGCAGAAGATTCAGAAAGAGTTAAATGAGTCTAATGATGATTCCGAAGTTATGTGGAGTGATTGCTAGTGATGTCGTCGTTCTGCTTCTATTCATGTTGCCAAAGGGCCTCAGACTTAAAATGGAGGCCTATCAAGTGCTTTTAAAGGTATTGCTGCTTTGGGTCAAGATGGTCGGTGCTGGAAAACCCTATGTAAGTCAATAGGACTGTACATCATGCTACACAATCAGAAAAAAGGTCATGGCTTTCAGACAATTTCTGTGGCCACATCACTCCTTACATCTAGCCCCGTAACTCACCAGACTGAAATCCACTTGATTATTATTGTGTGTGAGGCACAGTTGAACGAGAGAGCAACAAAACTTCTTGTAAGACTAAAGATTAATTTGAAGGTAAGGATTCACCAAGTTAAATAAGGAAACCGTCTAGAGAAAATGCAAGAGATTCTGAAGTTGGCTAAAGGTCGTGGTTGAAGCAAATGGCTATTTTATTGAATAAATTTACTTTTTAGTATCTCAAGATATTTTTGTGCAATCTTGGTAAATATATCTGTTAAAATGAGATGTCAGTGTTATTCCTATATTTGGGTCATTTAGACGAAAAATTTTCCACTTCACCGCTGTCTTTCTGCCAACTGAGACCGTTAGGCGGACAGCGTGAAAAAGATTACAAAGGACAAATTGGAAACGGAAGCTCAAAATGGGACGCACTAAGAGAAGCTCTAGTGACACCAGCAAACGACATCATACAAAAAGGAAAAAGCACATCGGAAGAAAAATGAGTGGATCACTGAAGAGATTCTTGATATGATGCAAAAGAGACAGAAAATAGTGCCAAAATATGGAACAGAATACAGAAACATACACAAGGGAATAAGAAGCAAATGTAGACAGGCTAGAAAAAGATGACAACGACAAATGCAATGAAATAGAGAGACTGAGCACGACAAATAATGAAGATAAGCATAAAAAATTAAGAAGCTAACAAAACAAAAGACCTGCTTAGCAAAAGAATGTATGAAAGCAAAGGACAGAACACTCATACTAGTAAAAGAAAATTACTTCAGAGATGGGACGAATATATCGGACATCTCTTCCACGACAAGAGAGAGCAAGCAGGAATACACAGAAATACAGACGGACAAGGAATATTAAAAACCGAAGTGGAATTGGCACTGGCCAAATTCAACAGAAACAAAGCAGCAAGATCCAACGATATTGTAATAAAGATGTTAACGTTCTTATACGACTTTGGTGTAGACATGATCATGGAA